>BOLG01000806.1:0-57768 GCA_016861445.1 Oryzias woworae
TCATAGATGACATCATCATGTCTTATATGCATCATAGATGACATCATCATGTCACATGACGTCATAGATGACTTCATCATGTCACATGACGTCATAGATTACATCATCATGTCACATGATGTCATAGATGACATCATCAATGTCAAATGACGTCATAGATGAAATCATCATGTCATATTGATGTCATAAATGATATTATCATGTCAAAGGAGTCATAGATGAACATCATCATGTCTTTTATTACTGCGTCATAGATGACATCATCATGTCAAATGATGTCATATAGATTAAATCATCATGTCTTACACTAGCGTCATAGATGACATCCTCATGTCAATTGATGACATATATGACATCATCATGTCACATGACGTCATAGATTGACATCATTAATGTCACATGATGTCATAGATGACATTATATATCACATGATGTCATAGATGACATCATCATGTCTTGAAGCTCATAGATGACATCATCATGTCACATGACGTAATAGATGACATCATCATGTCACTGACGTAATAGATGACATCATCATGTTAAATGACGTCATAGATGAATCATCATGTCATATGATGTCATAAATGATATTATCATGTCAAATGATGTCATAGACTACATCATCATGTCTTACTGCGTCATAGATGACATCATCATGTCAATGATGTCATAGATTAAATCATCATGTCTTACTGCGTCATAGATGACATCCTCATGTCAATGATTACATATATGACATCATCATGTCACATGACGTCATAGATGACATCATATGTCACATGATGTCATAGATGACTTCATCATGTCACATGACGTCATAGATGACATCATCATGTCACATGATGTCATAGATGACATCATCATGTCTTAAAGGGTCATAGATGACATCATCATGTCTTATAGGGTCATAGATGACATCATTATGTCACATGACGTCATAGATGACATCATTATGTCACATGACTCATAGATGACATCATTATGTCACATGATGTCATAGATGACATCATCATGTCTTATACGTCATAGATGATCATCATATCACATGACGTCATAGATGACATCATCATGTCACATGATGTCATAGATGACATCAACATGTCACACAATGACGTCATAGATGACATCATCATGTCACATGACGTCATAGATGACATCATCATGTCACATGACGTCATAGATGACATCATCATGTCACATGACGTCATAGATGACATCATCATGTCACATGGTCATAGATGATATCATTATGTCCATAGGGTCATAGATGACATCATCATGTCACATGACGTCATAGATGACATCATCATGTCTTATAAGGTCATAGATGACATCATCATGTCACATGACGTCATAGATGACATCGTTATGTCACATGATGTCATAGATGACATCATTATGTCATATGATGTCATAGATGACATCATCATGTCATATGATGTCATAGATGACATCATCATGTCACATGATGTCATAGAATGACATCATTATGTCACATGATGTCAAGATGACATCATCTTGCTCATATGATGTCATAGATGACATCATCATGTCACATGATGTCATAGATGACATCATCATGTCATATGACGTCATAGATGACATCATCATGTCACATGAAGTCATAGATGACATCATCATGTCACATGACGTCATAGATGACATCATTCATTCACATGATGTCATAGACGATATCATTATGTCACATGACGTCACAGATGACGTAACACATGATGTCATACATGAATAATCATGTCACATGATGTCATAGAGAATCATCATATCATATTATGTCATAGATGACATCATCATGTCAATGATGTCATAAATGACATCATCATGTCACATACGTTATAGATGACATCATCATGTCACATGATCATAGATGACATCATCATGTCACATGACGTCATAGATGACATCATCATGTCACATGACGCACACAATGACTTACACATTATGTCACACATGACGTCACACATGACGTCATATGTCACATGAACGTCATAGATGACATCATCATGTCACATGACATCATAGATGACATCATCATGTCACATGATGTCATAGATGACATCATCATGTCTTAATGACGTCACCAATGACGTCATCATGTCACATGACGTCATAGATGACATCATTATGTCACATGACGTCATAGATGACTCATCATGGCACATAACATCATAGATGACATCTTTATGTCACATGAAGTCATAGATGAAATCATCATGTCACATGACGTCATAGATACATCATCATGTCACATGACGTCATAGATGACATCATCATGTCACATGACGTCATAGATGACATCATCATGTCACATGACGTCATAGATGTCAATAGATGACATCATCATGTCACATGACGTCATAGATGACATCATCATGTCACATGACGTCATAGATGACATCATCATGTCACATGACGTCATAGATGACATCGTATGTCACATGATGTCATAGATGACATCATCATGTCACATGATGGTCATAGAAGAATCGTTATGTCACATGATGTCATAGATGACATCGTTATGCCATATGATGTCATAGATGACATCATTATGTCATATGATGTCACAGATGACATCATTATGTCATATGATGTCATAGATGACATCATTATGTCACATGATGTCAAAGATGACATCATCTTGTCATATGATGTCATAGATGATCAACTGTCACATGATGTCATAGATGACATCATCATGTCACATACGTCATAGATGACATCATCATGTCATTGAACGTCATAGATGACATCATCATGTCACATGAAGTCATAGATGACATCATCATGTCACATGACGTCATAGATGACATCATTATTCACATGATGTCATAGATGATATCATTATGTCACATGACGTCACACATGACGTCACACATGACGTCACACATGACATAATCATGTCACATGACGTCATAGAGAAGATCGTTATGTCATATGATGTCATTGATGACATCAATATGTCACATGATGTCATAAATGACATCATCATGTCACATGACGTTATAGATGACATCATTATGTCACATGATGTCATAGATGACATCATCATGTCACATGACGTCACACATGACATCATCATGTCACATGACGTCACACATGACGTCACATGTCCACATGACGTCATAGATGACATCATCATGTCACATGACGCCAAAGATGACATCATTATGTCATATGATGTCATAGATGACATCATCATGTCTTATAGCATCATAGATGACATCATCATGTCACATGACGTCATAGATGACTTCATCATGTCACATGACGTCATAGATGACTTCATCATGTCACATGATGTCATAGATGACATCATCATGTTAAATGACGTCATAGATGAAATCATCATGTCATATGATGTCATAAATGATATTATCATGTCAAATGATGTCATAGATTACATCATCATGTCTTACTGCGTCATAGATGACATCGTCATGTCAAATGATGTCATAGATTAAATCATCATGTCTTACTGCGTCATAGATGACATCCTCATGTCAATTGATGACATATATGACATCATCATGTCACATGACGTCATAGATGACATCAATATGTCACATGATGTCATAGATGACATTATATATCACATGATGTCATAGATGACATCATCATGTCTTGAAGCATCATAGATGACATCATCATGTCACATGACGTAATAGATGACATCATCATGTCACATGACGTAATAGATGACATCATCATGTTAAATGACGTCATAGATGAAATCATCATGTCATATGATGTCATAAATGATATTATCATGTCAAATGATGTCATAGACTACATCATCATGTCTCTTACTGCGTCATAGATGACATCATCATGTCAATGATGTCATAGATTAAATCATCATGTCTTACTGCGTCATAGATGACATCCTCATGTCAATTGATGACATATATGACATCATCATGTCACATGACGTCATAGATGACATCAATATGTCACATGATGTCATAGATGACTTCATCATGTCACATGACGTCATAGATGACTTCATCATGTCACATGATGTCATAGATGACATCATCATGTCTTATAGGATCATAGATGACATCATCATGTCTTATAGGGTCATAGATGACATCATTATGTCACATGACATGATAGATTACATCATTATGTCACATGACATGATAGATGACATCATTATGTCACATGATGTCATAGATGACATCATCATGTCTTATAGCATAATAGATGACATCATCGTATCACATGACGTCATAAATGACATCATCATGTCACATGACGTCATAGATGACATCAACATGTCACATGACGTCATAGATGACATCATCATGTCACATGACGTCATAGATGACATCATCATGTCACATGACGTCATAGATGACATCATCATGTCACATGACATCATAGATGACATCATCATGTCACATGAGGTCATAGATGATATCATTATGTCTTATAGGGTCATAGATGACATCATCATGTCACATGACGTCATAGATGACATCATCATGTCTTATAGGGTCATAGATGACATCATCATGTCACATGACATCATAGATGACATCTTTATGTCACATGATGTCATAGATGACATCATCATGTCTTATGACGTCACACATGACGTCATCATGTCACATGACGTCATAGATGACATCATTATGTCACATGACGTCATAGATGACATCATCATGGCACATAACATCATAGATGACATCTTTATGTCACATGAAGTCATAGATGAAATCATCATGTCACATGACGTCATAGATGACATCATCATGTCACATGACGTCATAGATGACATCATCATGTCACATGACGTCATAGATGACATCATCATGTCACATGACGTCATAGATGACATCATCATGTAACATGACGTCATAGATGACATCATCATGTTACATGACGTCATAGATGACATCATCATGTCACATGACGTCATAGATGACATAGTTATGTCACATGATGTCATAGATGACATCATCATGTCACATGATGTCATAGAAGACATCGTTATGTCACATGATGTCATAGATGACATCGTTATGCCATATGATGTCATAGATGACATCATTATGTCATATGATGTCACAGATGACATCATTATGTCATATGATGTCATAGATGACATCATTATGTCACATGATGTCAAAGATGACATCATCTTGTCATATGATGTCATAGATGACATCAACATGTCACATGATGTCATAGATGACATCATCATGTCACATGACGTCATAGATGACATCATCATGTCATATGACGTCATAGATGACATCATCATGTCACATGAAGTCATAGATGACATCATCATGTCACATGACGTCATAGATGACATCATTATTTCACATGATGTCATAGATGATATCATTATGTCACATGACGTCACACATGACGTCACACATGACGTCACACATGACATAATCATGTCACATGACGTCATAGAGAAGATCGTTATGTCATATGATGTCATTGATGACATCAATATGTCACATAATGTCATAAATGACATCATCATGTCACATGACGTTATAGATGACATCATTATGTCACATGATGTCATAGATGACATCATCATGTCACATGACGTCACACATGACATCATCATGTCACATGACGTCACACATGACGTCATCATGTCACATGACGTCATAGATGACATCATCATGTCACATGACGCCAAAGATGACATCATTATGTCATATGATGTCATAGATGACATCATCATGTCACATGACGTCATAGATGACATCATCATGTCACATGACGTCATAGATGACTTCATCATGTCACATGACATCATAGATGACTTCATCATGTCACATGATGTCATAGATGACATCATCATGTTAAATGACGTCATAGATGAAATCATCATGTCATATGATGTCATAAATGATATTATCATGTCAAATGATGTCATAGATTACATCATCATGTCTTACTCTGCGTCATAGATGACATCGTCATGTCAAATGATGTCATAGATTAAATCATCATGCTCTTACTGCGTCATAGATGACATCCTCATGTCAATTGATGACATATATGACATCATCATGTCACATGACGTCATAGATTACATCAATATGTCACATGATGTCATAGATGACAATATATATCACATGATGTCATAGATGACATCATCATGTCTTGAAGCATCATAGATGACATCATCATGTCACATGACGTAATAGATGACATCATCATGTCACATGACGTAATAGATGACATCATCATGTTAAATGACGTCATAGATGAAATCATCATGTCATATGATGTCATAAATGATATTATCATGTCAAATGATGTCATAGACTACATCATCATGTCTTACTGCGTCATAGATGACATCATCATGTCAAATGATGTCATAGATTAAATCATCATGTCTTACTGCGTCATAGATGACATCCTCATGTCAATTGATGACATATATGACATCATCATGTCACATGACGTCATAGATGACATCAATATGTCACATGATGTCATAGATGACATTATCATGTCACATGACGTCATAGAAGACATCATTATGTCACATGATGTCATAGATGACATCATCATGTCTTAAAGGGTCATAGATGACATCATCATGTCACATGACGTCACACATGACATCATCATGTCACATGACGTAATAGATGACATCATCATGTTAAATGACGTCATAGAGGAAATCATCATGTCATATGATGTCATAGATGACATTATCATGTCAAATGATGTCATAGAATTACATCATCATTCCGTCTTACTGCGTCATAGATGACATCATCATGTCTTATAGCATCATAGATGACATCCTCATGTCACATGACGTCACACATGACATCATCATGTCACATGACGTAATAGATGACATCATCATGTTAGATGATGTCAAAGAGGAAATCATCATGTCATATGATGTCATAGATGACATCATCATGTTAAATGATGTCATAGATGAAATCATCATGTCTTCTGCGTCATAGATGACATCCTCATGTCAATTGATGACATAGATGACATCATCATGTCACATGACGTCATACATAACATCATTATGTCACATGATGTCATAGATGACATTATCATGTCACATGAAGTCATAGATGACATCATCATATCAAATTATGTGATAGATGACATCATCATGTCTTATAGCATCATAGATGACATCATCATGTCACATAATATGATAGATAACATCATCATGTCTTATAGCATCATAGATGACATCATCATGTCACATGAAGTCCTAGATGACATCATCATGTCACATGACGTCAGAGATGACATCATCATGTCAAATGACGTCATAGAGAAGATCGTTATGTCATATGATGTCATTGATGACATCAATATGTCACATGATGTCATAGATGACATCATCATGTCTTACTGCGTCATAGATGACATCCTCATGTCAATTGATGACATAGATGACATCATCATGTCACATGAGTCATACATAACATCATTATGTCACATGATGTCATAGATGACATTATCATGTCACATGAAGTCATAGATGACATCATCATATCAAATTATGTGATAGATGACATAATCATGTCTTATAGCATCATAGATGACATCATCATGTCACATAATGTGATAGATAACATCATCATGTCTTAAAGGGTCATAGATGACATCATCATGTCACATGACGTAATAGATGACATCATTATGTCACATGACGTCACTCATGACATCATGTCACATGACGTAATAGATGACATCATCATGTTAAATGACGTCATAGAGGATATCATCATGTCATAAGATGTCATAGATGACATTATCATGTCAAATGATGTCATAGATTACATCATCATGTCTTACTGCGTCATAGATGACATCATCATGTCTTACTGCGTCATAGATGACATCATTATGTCATATGATGTCATAGATGACATCATCATGTCTTATAGCATCATAGACGACATCATCATGTCAAATGATGTCATAGATTAAATCATCATGTCTTACTGCGTCATAGATGACATCCTCATGTCAATTGATGACATATATGACATCATCATGTCACATGACGTCATAGATGACATCAATATGTCACATGATGTCATAGATGACATCATTATGTCACATGACGTCATAGATGACATCATTATGTCACATGATGTCATAGATGATATCATCATGTCTTAAAGGGTCATAGATGACATCATCATGTCACATGACGTCATAGATGACATCATCATGTCACATGACGTCACACATGACATCATCATGTCACATGAGGTAATAGATGGACATCATCATGTTAAATGACGTCATAGAGGAAATAATCATGTCATATGATGTCATAGATAACATTATCATGTCAAATGATGTCATAGATTACATCATCATGTCTTACTGCGCATAGATGACATCATCATGTCTTACTTACTGCGTCATAGATGACATCATCATGTTAAATGATGTCATAGATGAAATCATCATGTCTTACTGCGTCATAGATGACATCATTATGTCATATGATGTCATAGATGACATCATCATGTCTTATAGCATCATAGACGACATCCTCATGTCAATTGATGTCACAGATGACATCATTATGTCATATGATGTCATAGATGACACTATCATGTCTTATAGACATCATAGACGACATCCTCATGTCAATTGATGTCAACAGATGACATCATTATGTCATATGATGTCATAGATGACATCATCATGTCACATGACGTCATAGATGACTTTATCATGTTTCATGATGTCATAAATGACATCATCATGTCAAATGACGTCATTCATGACATTATCATGTCACATGACGTCATAGATGACATTATCATGTCATATGATGCCATATGATGACATTATTATGTCTATGATGTCATAGATGAAATCATCATGTCTTACTCCGTCATAGATGACATCATTATGTCATATGAATTCATAGATGACATCATCATGTCACATGACGTCATAGAGGACATCATCATGTCACATGACATATAGATGACATCATCATGTCACATGATGTCATAGATGACATCATCATGTCACATGACGTCACACATGACATCATCATGTCACATGAGTCATAGATGACATCATCATGTCACATGACGTCATAGATGACATCATCATGTCACATGACGTCATAGATGACATCATCATGTCACATGAAGTCATAGATGAAATCATCATGTCACATGACGTCATAGATGACATCATCATGTCACATGACGTCATAGATGACATCATCATGTCACATGACGTCATAGATGACATCATCATGTCACATGACGTCATAGATGACATCATCATGTACATGACGTCATAGATGACATCATCATGTCACATGATGTCATAGATGACATCATCATGTCACTGACGTCATAGATGACATATTTATGTCACATGATGTCATAGATGACATCATCATGTCACATGATGTCATAGCAGACATTGTTATGTCACATGACGTCATAGATGACATCGTATGTCCATATGATGTCATAGATGACATCGTTATGTCATATGATGTCATAGATGACATCATCATGTCATATGCGTGTCATAGATGACATCATTATGTCCATGATGTGCCAAGATGACATCATCTTGTCATATGATGTCATAGATGACTCATCATGTCATTATGTCATAGATGACATCATCATGTCACATGACGTCATAGATGACATCATCATGTCATATGAAAGTCATAGATGACATCATCATGTCACATGATGTCATAGATGACATCATCATGTCACATGACTCATAGATGACATCATCATATTTCACATGATGTCATAGATGATATCATCATGTCACATGACGTCACAGATGACATCCACATGAGTTCACACATGACATAATCATGTGTCACATGACGTCATAGAGAAGATCATTATGTCATATGATGTCATTGATGACATCAATATGTCACATCAATGTCATAATGACATCATCATGTCACATGAGTTATAGATGACATCATCATGCACATGATTTCATAGATGACATCATCATGTCAACATGACGTCATAGATGACATCATCATGTCATATGACGTCATAGATGACATCATCATGTCACATGACGTCATAGATGACATCATCATGTGTCACATGACGTCAAAGATGACATCATTATGTCATATGATGTCATAGATGACATCATCATGTCTTATAGCATCATAGATGACATCATCATGTCATGACGTCATAGATGACATCATCATGTCACATGACGTCATAGATGACATCATCATGTCACATGACGTCATAGATGACATCATCATGTCAATGACGTCATAGATGAAATCATCGTGTCATATGATGTCATAAATGACATTATCATGTCAAATGATGTCATAGATGACATCATCATGTCTTTACTGCGTCATAGATGACATCATCATGTCACATGATGTCATAGATTACATCATCATTCTTATACTTGCGTCATAGATGACATCCTCATGTCACATGATGTCATATATGACATCATCATGTCACATGACGTCATAGAATGACATCATCATGTCACATGACGTCATAGATGACATTATATATCATATGATGTCATAGATGACATCATCATGTCTTGAAGCATCATAGATGACTCATCATGTCACATGACTAATAAGATGACATCATCTGTCACATGACGTCATAGCATGACATCATCATGTTAAATGACGTCATAGATGACATCATCATGTCATATGATGTCATAAATGACATTATCATGTCATATGATGTCATAGACTACACATCATGTCTTACTGCGTCATAGATGACATCATCATGTCAATGATGTCATAGATTCAATCATCATGTCATCTGCGTCATAGATGACATCATCATGTCAATTGATGTCATATATGACATCATCATGTCACATGACGTCATAGATGACATCATATGTCACATGAGTCATAGATGACTTCATCATGTCACATGACGTCATAGATGACTTCATCATGTCACATGATGTCATAGATACATCATCATGTCTTAAAGGGTCATAGATGACATCAATCATGTCTTATAGGTCATAGATGACATCATCATGTCACATGACATGATGATGACATCATTATGTCACATGACATGATAGATGACATCATCATGTCACATGATGTCATAGATGACATCATCATGTCTTATAGCATAATAGATGACATCATCGTATCACATGACGTCATAGATGACATCATCATGTCACATGACGTCATAGATGACATCAAATGATGTCACATGACGTCATAGATGACATCATCATGTCACATGACGTCATAGATGACATCATCATGTCCATGACTCATAGATGACATCATCATGTCACATGACGTCATAGATGACATCATCATGTCACAATGAGGTCATAGATGATATCATATGTCACTATGGGTCATGATGACATCATCATGTCACAATGACGTCATAATGACATCACATGTCACATAGGGTCATAGATGACATCATCATGTCACATGACGTCATAGATGACATCATTATGTCACATGATGTCATAGATGACATCATCATGTCTTATGCGTCATAGATACATCATCATGTCACATGACGTCATAGATGACATCATTATGTCACATGACGTCATAGATGACATCATCATGGCACATACTCATAGATGACATCTTTATGTCACATGAGTCATAGATGAAATCATCATCATGTCACATGACGTCATAGATGACATCATCATGTCACATGACGTCATAGATGACATCATCATGTCACATGACGTCATAGATGACATCATCATGTCACATGACGTCATAGATGACATCATCATGTCACATGACGTCATAGATGACATCATCATGTCACATGACGTCATAGATGACATCATCATGTCCATGACGTCATAGATGACATAGTTATGTCTTATGTCATAGATGACATCATCATGTCACATGATGTCATAGAAGACATCGTTATGTCACATGATGTCATAGATGACATCGTCATTCATTAATGTCATAGATGACATCATTATGTCATATGATGTTCACAGATGACATCATTATGTCATATGATGTCATAGATGACATCATCATGTCCATGATGTCAAATGACATCATCTTGTCATATGATGTCATAGATGACATCATCATGTCACATGATGTCATAGATGACATCATCATGTCACATGACGTCATAGATGACATCATCATGTCATATGACGTCATAGATGACATCATCATGTCACATGAAGTCATAGATGACATCATCATGTCACATGACGTCATAGATGACATCATTATGTCAATGATGTCATAGATGACATCATTATGTCACATGACGTCATACATGACGTCACACATGACGTCACCATGACATAATCATGTCACATGACGTCATAGAAGATCGTTATGTCATATGATTCATAGATGACATCATATGTCACATAATGTCATAGATGACATCATCATGTCACATGACGTCATAGATGACATCATTATGTCACATGATGTCATAGATGACATCATCATGTCACATGACGTCACACATGACATCATCATGTCACATGACGTCACACATGACGTCATCATGTCACATGACGTCATAGATGACATCATCATGTCCACATGACCCATAGATGACATCATTATGTCATATGATGTCATAGATGACATCATCATGTCTTATAGCATCATAGATGACATCATCATGTCACATGACGTCATAGATGACTTCATCATGTCACATGACGTCATAGATGACTTCATCATGTCACATGATGTCATAGATGACATCATCATGTTAAATGACGTCATAGATGAAATCATCATGTCATATGATGTCATAAATGATATTATCATGTCAAATGATGTCATAGATTACATCATCATGTCTTACTTGCTCATAGATGACATCGTCATGTCAATGATGTCATAGATTAAATCATCATGTCTTGGCGTCATAGATGACTCCTCATGTCAATTGATGACATATGACATCATCATGTCACATGACGTCATAGATGACATCATATGTCACATATGTCATAGATGACATATATCCATGATGTCATAGATGACATCATCATGTCTGAAGCATCATAGATGACATCATCATGTCACATGACGTAATAGATGACATCATCATGTCACATGACGTAATAGATGACATCATCATGTTAAATGACGTCATAGATGAAATCATCATGTCATATGATGTCATAAATGATATTATCATGTCAAATGATGTCATAGACTACATCATCATGTCTACTGCGTCATAGATGAACATCATCATGTCAAATGAGTCATAGATTAAATCATCATGTCTTACTGCGTCATAGATGACATCCTCATGTCAATTGATGACATATATGACATCATCATGTCACATGACGTCATAGATGACATCAATATGTCACATGATGTCATAGATGACATCATCATGTCACATGACGTCATAGAAGACATCATTATGTCACATGATGTCATAGATGACATCATCATGTCTTAAGGTCATAGATGACATCATCATGTCACATGAGTCATAATGACATCATCATGTCACATGACGTAATAGATGACATCATCATGTTAAATGACGTCATAGATGAAATCATCATGTCATATGATGTCATAGATGACATTATCATGTCAAATGATGTCATAGATACATCATCATGTCTTACTCTGCGTCATAGATGACATCATCATGTCTTATAGCATCATAGATGACATCATCATGTCACATGACGTCACACATGACATCATCATGTCACATGACGTAATAGATGACATCATCATGTTGATGATGTCAAAGATGAAATCATCATGTCATATGATGTCATAGATGACATCATCATGTAATGATGTCATAGATGAAATCATCATGTCTTACTGCGTCATAGATGACATCCTCATGTCAATTGATGAATAGATGACATCATCATGTCACATGACGTCATACATAACATCATTATGTCACATGATGTCATAGATGACATTATCATGTCACATGACGTCATAGATGACATCATCATGTCAAATTATGTGATAGATGACATCATCATGTCTTATAGCATCATAGATGACATCATCATGTCACATAATGTGATAGATGACATCATCATGTCTTATAGCATCATAGATGACATCATCATGTCACATGAAGTCCTAGATGACATCATCATGTCACATGACGTCAGAGATGACATCATCATGTCAATGACGTCATAGAGACATCGTCATGTCATATGATGTCATTGATGACATCAATATGTCACATGATGTCATAGATGACATCATCATGTCTTACTGCGTCATAGATGACTCCTCATGTCAATTGATGTCATAGATGACATCATCATGTCACATGACGTACATAACATCATTATGTCACATGATGTCATAGATGACATTATCATGTCACATGAAGTCATAGATGACATCATCATTCAATTATGTGATAGATGACATAATCATGTCTTATAGCATCATAGATGACATCATCATGTCACATAATGTGATAGATAACATCATCATGTCTTAAAGGGTCATAGATGACATCATCATGTCACATGACGTATAGATGACATCATATGTCACATGACGTCACTCATGACATCATGTCACATGACGTAATAGATGACATCATCATGTTAAATGACGTCATAGACATCATCATGTCATAAGATGTCATAGATGACATTATCATGTCAAATGATGTCATAGATTACATCATCATGTCTTACTAGCGTCATAGATGACATCATCATGTCTTACTGACGTCATAGATGACATCATTATGTCATATGATGTCATAGATGACATCATCATGTCTTATACATCATAGACGACATCATCATGTCACATGACGTCATAGATTACATCATCATGTCTTATGACGTCATAGATGACATCCTCATGTCAATTGATGACATATATGACATCATCATGTCATTGATGTCATAGATGACATCAACATGTCACATGACGTCATAGATGACATCAGTATGTCACATGATGTTATAGATGACATCATCATGTCACATGACGTCATAGATGACATCATCATGTCACATGAGGTCATAGATGACATCATCATGTCACATGACTTCATAGATGACATCATTATGTCACATGATGTCATAGATGACATTATCATGTCAAATGATGTCATAGATTGACATCATCATGTCTTACTATGCGTCATAGATGACATCATCATGTCTACATGATCATAGATGACATCATCATATCAAATGATGTCATAGATGACATCATCATGTCTTACTGCGTCATAGATGACATCATCATGTCACATGACGTCATAGATGACATCATCATGTCACATGATGTCATAGATGACATCATCATGTCTTATAGCATCATAGATGACATCATCATGTCAATGATGTCATAGATGACATCATCATGTCAAATGATGTCATAGATGACATCATCATGTCACATGACGTCATAGATGACATCATCATGTCACATGATGTCATAGATGACATCATCATGTCATATGACGTCATAGATGACATCATCATGTCACATGACGTCATAGATGACATCATCATGTCATATGATGTCATAGATGACATCATTATGTCATATGATGTCATAGATGACATCATCATGTCTTATCCGTCATAGATGACATCATTATGTCATATGACGTCATAGATGACATCATCATGTCACATGCATCATAGATGACATCCTCATGTCATATGATGTCATAGATGACATCATCATGTCACATGACGTCATAGATGACATCATCATGTCACATGACGTCATAGATGACATCATCATGTCACATGATGTCATAGATGACATCATCATGTCACATGATGTCATAGATGACATAATCATGTCATATGATGTCATAGATGACATCATCATGTCACATGATGTCATAGATGACATCATCATGTCTTACATGCGTCATAGATGACATCATCATGTCTTATGCGTCATAGATGACATCATTATGTTACATGACGTCATAGATGACATCATCATGTCTTACTGCGTCATAGATGACATCATTATGTCACATGATGTCATAGATGACATCATTATGTCACATGACGTCATAGATGACATCATCATGTCATATGCATCATAGATGACATCATCATGTCAATGATGTCATAGATGACATCATTATGTCACATGATGTCATAGATGACATCATCATGTCACATGACGTCATAGATGACATCATCATGTCACATGATGTCATAAATGACATCATCATGTCACATGACGTCATAGATGACATCATCATGTCACATGACGTCATAGATGACATCATCATGTCATATGATGTCATAGATGACATTATCATGTCATATGATGTCATAGATAAATCATCATGTCACTACTCCATCATAGATGACATCATTATGTCATATGATGTCATAGATGACATCATCATGTCACATGCATCATAGATGACATCATCATGTCATTGACGTCATAGATGACATCATCATGTCACATGATGTCATTCATGACATCATCATGTCACATGACGTCATAGATGACATCATCATGTCACATGACGTCATAGATGACATCATTATGTCATATGATGTCATAATGACATCATCATGTCAATAGCGTCATAGATGACATCATCATGTCACATGACGTCATAGATGACATCATCATGTCACATGATGTCATAGATGACATCATCATGTCTTATAGTATCATAGATGACATCATCATGTCACATGACGTCATAGATGACATCATCATGTCACATGATGTCATAGATGACATCATCATGTCACATGACGTCATAGATGACATCATCATGTCATATGATGTCATAGATGACATCATCATGTCAAATGTCATAGATGACATCATCATGTCACATGATGTCATAGATGACATCATCATGTCATGACGTCATAGATGACATCATCATGTCACATGATGTCATAGATGACATCATCATGTCATATGACGTCATAGATGACATCATCATGTCACATGATGTCATAGATGACATCATTATGTCATATGATGTCATAGATGACATCATCATGTCATATGATGTCATAGATGACATCATCATGTCACATGATGTCATAGATGACATCATCATGTCACATGATGTCATAGATGACATCATCATGTCATGACGTCATAGATGACATCCTCATGTCACATGACGTCATAGATGACATCATCATGTCACATGATGTCATAGATGACATCATCATGTTAAATGAAGTCATAGATGAAATCATCATGTCATATGATGTCATAGATGACATTATCATGTCAAATGATGTCATAGATGACATCATCATGTCACTTGCGTCATAGATGACATCATCATGTCAAATGATGTCATAGATGAAATCATCATGTCTTACTGCGTCATAGATGACATCATCATGTCATATGATGTCATAATGACATCATTATGTCACATGATGTCATAGATGACATCATCATGTCATATAGCATCATAGATGACATCCTCATGTCAATTGATGTCATAGATGACATCATCATGTCATATATGTCATAGATGACATCATCATGTCACATGACGTCATAGATGACATTATCATGTCATATGATGTCATAGATGACATCATCATGTCACATGACGTCATAGATGACATCATCATGTCACATGATGTCATAGATGACATCATTATGTCATATGATGTCATAGATGACATCATTATGTCACATGATGTCATAGATGACATCATCATGTCTTATAGCATCATAGATGACATCATCATGTCACATGACGTCATAGATGACATCATCATGTCACATGATGTCATAGATGACATCATCATGTCTTATATGACGTCATAGATGACATCATCATGTCACATGATGTCATAGATGACATCATCATGTCTTATAGCATCATAGATGACATCATCATGTCACATGACGTCATAGATGACATCATCATGTCACATGATGTCATAGATGACATCATCATGTCACATGATCATCATAGATGACATCATCATGTCATATGAGTCATAGATGACATCATATGTCACATGATGTCATAGATGACATCATCATGTCACGTGACGTCATAGATGACATCATCATGTCACATGACGTCATAGATGACATCATCATGTCACATGACGTCATAGATGACATCATCATGTCATATGACGTCATAGATGACATCATCATGTCATATGATGTCATAGATGACATTATCATGTCACATGATGTCATAGATGACATCATCATGTCTTACTGCGTCATAGATGACAGCATCATGTCACATGATGTCATAGATGACATCATCATGTCACATGACGCATAGATGACATCATTATGTCATATGATGTCATAGATGACATCATCATGTCATATGATGTCATAGATGACATCATATGTCACATGATGTCATAGATGACATCATCATGTCATATGACGTCATAGATGACATCATCATGTCACATGATGTCATAGATGACATCATCATGTCACATGACGTCATAGATGACATCATCATGTCACATGACGTCATAGATGACATTATTATGTCATATGATGTCATAGATGACATCCTCGTGTCTTATAGCATCATAGATGACATTATCATGTCACATGACATCATAGATGACATCATCATGTCACATGACGTCATAGATGACATCATCATGTCACATGACATCATAAATGACATCATCATGTCATATGATGTCATAGATGACATCATCATGTCACATGATGTCATAGATGACATCATCATGTCTTGATAGTCATAGATGACATCATCATGTCATATAGCATCATAGATGACATCATCATGTTTTGATGTCATAGATGACATCATCATGTCACATGATGTCATAGATGACATCATCATGTCACATGACGTCATAGATGACATCATTATGTCATATGATGTCATAGATGACATCACCATGTCATATGATGCATCATAGATGACATCATCATGTCATATTGATGTCATAGATGACATCATTATGTCACATGATGTCATAGATGACATCATCATGTCTACGTGACGTCATTGATGACATCATTATGTCACTGACGTCACAGATAACATCATCATGTCACATGACGTAATAGATGACATCATCATGTTAAATGAAGTCATAGAGGAAATCATCATGTCAATGATGTCATAGATGAACATTATTCATGTCAAATGATGTCATAGATTACTCATCATGTCTACTTGCGTCATAAATAACATCATCATGTTAAATGATGTCATAGATGAAAATCATCATGTCTTACTGCGTCATAGATGACATCCTCATGTCAATTGATGACATAGATGACATCATCATGTCACATGACGTCATACATGAATCATTATGTCACATGATGTCATAGATGACATTATCATGTCACATGAAGTCATAGATGACATCATCATATCAAATTATGTGATAGATGACATCATCATGTCTTATAGCATCATAGATGACATCATCATGTCACATAATGTGATAGATAGCATCATCATGTCTTATAGCATCATAGATGGACATCATCATGTCACATGACGTCAGAGATGACATCATCATGTCACATGACGTCATAGTGAAGATCGTTATGTCATATGATGTCATAGATGGGATCAATATGTCACATGATGTCATAGATGACATCATTTCTTATAGCATCATAGATGACATCATCATGTCACAGTGACGTCACACATGACATCATCATGTCACATGACGTCATAGATGACATCATCATGTCACATGACGCCAAACATGACATCATTATGTCATATGATGTCATAGATGACATCATCATGTCTTATTGCATCATAGATGACATCCTCATGTCACATGACGCCATAGATGACATTATTAAGTCATATGATGTCATAGATGACATCATCATGTCTTATTGCATCATAGATGACATCCTCATGTCACATGACATCATAGATGACATCATCATGTCACATGACGTCATTCATGACATTATCATGTCACATGACGTCATAGATGACATCATCATGTCACATGATGCCATAGATGACATATGTCATATGATGTCATAGATGACATCATCTATGTCACATGACGTCATAGATGACATCATCATGTCACCATGACGCCAAAGATGACATCATTATGTCATATGATGTCATAGATGACATCATCATGTCTTATAGCATCATAGATGAATTTATTCATGTCACATGATGTCATAAATGACATCATCACGTCACATGACGTCATACATGAATCATCATGTCACATGACGTCATAGATTACATCATCATGTCACATGATGCAATAGATGGACATTATTATGTCATATGATGTCATAGATGACATCATCATGTCTTATAGCATCATAGATGACTTTATCATGTCACATGATGTCATAAATGACATCATCACGTCACATGAGTCATACATGACATCATCATGTCACATGATGTCATAGAATGACATCATCATGTCTATTGCCATCATAGATGACATCCTCATGTCACATGACGCCATAGATGACATTATTATGTCATATGATGTCATAGATGACATCATCCTGTTCACATGACGTCATTCATGACAATTATCATGTCACATGATGTCATAGATGACATCATCATGTCACATGACGTCATAGATGACATTATCATGTCACATGACGTCATAGATGACATCATCATGTCACATGATGTCATAGATGACATCATCATGTCACATGATGTCATAGATGACATCATCATGTCACATGACGTCATAGATGACATCATCATGTCACATGATGTCATAGATGACATCATCATGTCAGATGAGTCATATATGACATCATCATGTCATATGATGTCATAGATGACATCATCATGTCACATGACGTATAGATGACATCATCATGTCACATGATGTCATAGATGACATCATCATGTCTTATATGTCATAGATGACATCATCATGTCACATGACGTCATAGATGACATCATCATGTCTTATAGCATCATAGATGACATAATCATGTCACATGACGTCATAGATGACATCATCATGTCACATGACGTCATATGACATCATCATGTCACATGACGTCATAGATGACATCATCATGTCACATGACGCCAAAGATGACATCATTAATTATGATGTCATAGATGACATCATCATGTCTTATAGCATCATAGATGACTTTATCATGTCACATGATGTCATAAATGACATCATCACGTCACATGACGTCATACATGACATCATCATGTCACATGACGTCATAGATGACATCATCATGTCACATGACGCCATAGATGACATCATTATGTCATATGATGTCATAGATGACATCATCATGTCTTATAGCCATCAATAGATGATATCATCATGTCACATGATGTCATAAATGACATCATCACGTCACATGACGTCATACATGACATCATCATGTCACATGACGTCATAGATGACATCATCATGTCATCATGACGTCATAGATGACATCATCATGTCACATGACGCCAAAAGATGACATCATTTTGTCATATGATGTCATAGATGACATCATCATGTCACATGACGTCATAGATGACATCATCATGTCTTATACCATCATAGATGACATCATCATGTCACATGACGTCATAGATGACATCATTATGTCATATGATGTCATTGATGACATCATTATGTCATATGATGTCATAGATGACATCAATATGTCACATGATGTCATAGATGACATCATCATGTCGCGTGACGTCATAGATGACATCCTCATGTCACATGACGTCATAGATGACATCATCATGTCACATGACGTCAGAGATGATATCATCATGTCACATGACGTCATAGAGAAGATCGTTATGTCATATGATGTAATTGATGACATCATTATGTCATATGATGTCATAGATGACATCAATATGTCACCATGATGTCATAGATGACATATTATGTCATATGATGTCATAGATGACATCATCATGTCTTATTGCATCATAGATGACATCCTCATGTTACATGACGTCATAGATTGACTTCATCATGTCACATGATGTCAAAGATGACATCATCATGTTAAATGACATCATAGATAAAATCATCATGTCATATGATGTCATAGATGAGATTATCATGTCAAATGATGTCATAGATTTACTTCATCATGTCACTTGAAGTCATAGATGACATCATCATGTCAAATGATGTCATAGATGAAAATCTCATGTTACTTACTCCGTCATAGATGACATCATTATGTCATATGATGTAATTAATGACATCATTATGTCATATGATGTCATAGATGACATCACCATGTCATATAGCATCATAGATGACATCCTCATGTCAATTGATGTCACAGATGACAGTCATTATGTCATATGATGTCATAGATGAATATCATGTCACATGACGTCATAGATGACTTTATCATGTCATATGATGTCATAGATGACATTATCATGTCACATGACGTCATAGATGACATCATCATGTCACATGATGCCATAGATGACATTATTATGTCATATGATGTCATAGATGACATCATTATGTCACATGATGTCATAGATGACATAATCATGTCTTATAGCCAATCATAATGACATATCATGTCACATGACGTCATAGATGACTTCATCATTCACATGATGTCATAGATTGACATCATCATGTCTTATATTATCATAGATGACATCATCATGTCACATGACGTCATAGATGACATCATCATGTTTTATAGCATCATAGATGACATAATCATGTCACATGACGTCATAGATGACATCATCATGTCACATGACGTCATAGATGACATCATTATGTCATATGATATCATTGATGACATCATTATGTCATATGCTGTCATAGATGACATCAATATGTCACATGATGTCATAGATGACATCATCATGTCACGTGACGTCATTGATGACATCATTATGTCACATGACGTCACACATGACATCATCATGTCACATGACGTAATAGATGACATCATCATGTTAAATGACGTCATAGAGGAAATCATCATGTCATATGATGTCATAGATGACATTATCATGTTCAAATGATGTCATAGATTACATCATCATGTCTTACTGCGTCATAGATGACATCCTCATGTCAATTGATGACATAGATGACATCATCATGTCACATGACGTCATAGAGAAGATCGTTATGTCATATGATGTAATTGATGACATCATTATGTCATATGATGTCATAGATGACATCAATATGTTACATGATGTCATAGATGACATCATCATGTCGCGTGACGTCATAGATGACATCCTCATGTCACATGATGTCATAAATGACATCATCACATCACATGACGTCATACATGACATTTTCATGTCACATGACGCCATAGATGACATTATTATGTCATATGATGTCATAGATGACATCATCATGTCTTATTGCATCATAGATGACATCCTCATGTTACATGACGTCATAGATGACTTCATCATGTCACATGATGTCAAGATGACATCATCATGTTAAATGACATCATAGATAAAAATCATCATGTCATATGATGTCATAGATGAGATTATCATGTCAAATGATGTCATAGATTACATCATCATGTCACTTGAAGTCATAGATGACAATCATGTCATATAGCATCATAGATGACATCTCTCATGTCAATTGATGTCACAGATGACATCATTATGTCATATGATGTCATAGATGACATCATTATGTCATATGATGTAATTAATGACATCATTATGTCATATGATGTCATAGATGACATCACCATGTCATATAGCATCATAGATGACATCCTCATGTCAATTGATGTCACAGATGACATCATTATGTCATATGATGTCATAGATGACATCATCATGTCACGTGACGTCATTGATGACATCATTATGTCACATGACGTCACAGATAACATCATCATGTCACATGACGTAATAGATGACATCATCATGTTAAATGAAGTCATAGAGGAAATCATCATGTCATATGATGTCATAGATGACATTATCATGTCAAATGATGTCATAGATTACATCATCATGTCTTACTGCGTCATAAATAACATCATCATGTTAAATGATGTCATAGATGAAATCATCATGTCTTACTGCGTCATAGATGACATCCTCATGTCAATTGATGACATAGATGACATCATCATGTCACATGACGTCATACATGACATCATTATGTCACATGATGTCATAGATGACATTATCATGTCACATGAAGTCATAGATGACATCATCATATCAAATTATGTGATAGATGACATCATCATGTCTTATAGCATCATAGATGACATCATCATGTCACATAATGTGATAGATAGCATCATCATGTCTTATAGCATCATAGATGACATCATCATGTCACATGACGTCAGAGATGACATCATCATGTCACATGACGTCATAGTGAAGATCGTTATGTCATATGATGTCATAGATGACATCAATATGTCACATGATGTCATAGATGACATCATTTCTTATAGCATCATAGATGACATCATCATGTCACATGACGTCACACATGACATCATCATGTCACATGACGTCATAGATGACATCATCATGTCACATGACGCCAAAGATGACATCATTATGTCATATGATGTCATAGATGACATCATCATGTCTTATTGCATCATAGATGACATCCTCATGTCACATGACGCCATAGATGACATTATTAAGTCATATGATGTCATAGATGACATCACCATGTCTTATTGCATCATAGATGACATCCTCATGTCACATGACATCATAGATGACATCATCATGTCACATGACGTCATTCATGACATTATCATGTCACATGACGTCATAGATGACATCATCATGTCACATGATGCCATAGATGACATTATGTCATATAATGTCATAGATGACATCATCATGTCACATGACGTCATAGATGACATCATCATGTCACATGACGCCAAAGATGACATCATTATGTCATATGATGTCATAGATGACATCATCATGTCTTATAGCATCATAGATGACTTTATCATGTCACATGATGTCATAAATGACATCATCACGTCACATGACGTCATACATGACATCATCATGTCACATGACGTCATAGATTACATCATCATGTCACATGACGCAATAGATGACATTATTATGTCATATGATGTCATAGATGACATCATCATGTCTTATGATGTAATTAATGACATCATTATGTCATATGATGTCATAGATGACATCACCATGTCATATAGCATCATAGATGACATCCTCATGTCAATTGATGTCACAGATGACATCATTATGTCATATGATGTCATAGATGACATCATCATGTCATATGACGTCATAGATGACTTTATCATGTCACATGATGTCATAAATGACATCATCATGTCACATGACGTCATTCATGACATTATCATGTCACATGACATAATTCATGACATTATCATGTCACATGACGTCATAGATGACATCATCATGTCACATGATGCCATAGATGACATTATTATGTCATATGATGTCATAGATGACATCATTATGTCACATGATGTCATAGATGACATAATCATGTCTTATAGCATCATAGATGACATCATCATGTCACATGACGTCATAGATGACTCATCATGTTTTATAGTATCATAGATGACATAATCATGTCACATGACGTCATAGTTGACATCATCATGTCACATGACGTCATAGATGACATCATTATGTCATATGCTGTCATAGATGACATCAATATGTCACATGATGTCATATGATGTCATTGATGACATCATTATGTCATATGCTGTCATAGATGACATCAATATGTCACATGATGTCATAGATGACATCATCATGTCACGTGACGTCATTGATGACATCATTATGTCACATGACGTCACAGATAACATCATCATGTCACATGACGTAATAGATGACATCATCATGTTAAATGAAGTCATAGAGGAAATCATCATGTCATATGATGTCATAGATGACATTATCATGTCAAATGATGTCATAGATTACATCATCATGTCTTACTGCGTCATAAATAACATCATCATGTTAAATGATGTCATAGATGAAATCATCATGTCTTACTTGCGTCATAGATGACATCCTCATGTCAATTGATGACATAGATGACATCATCATGTCACATGACGTCATACATGACATCATTATGTCACATGATGTCATAGATGACATTATCATGTCACATGAAGTCATAGATGACATCATCATATCAAATTATGTGATAGATGACATCATCATGTCTTATAGCATCATAGATGACATCATCATGTCACATGACGTCAGAGATGACATCATCATGTCACATGACGTCATAGTGAAGATCGTTATGTCATATGATGTCATAGATGACATCAATATGTCACATGATGTCATAGATGACATCATTTCTTATAGCATCATAGATGACATCATCATGTCACATGACGTCACACATGACATCATCATGTCACATGACGTCATAGATGACATCATCATGTCACATGACGCCAAACATGACATCATTATGTCATATGATGTCATAGATGACATCATCATGTCTTATTGCATCATAGATGACATCCTCATGTCACATGACGCCATAGATGACATTATTAAGTCATATGATGTCATAGATGACATCATCATGTCTTATTGCATCATAGATGACATCCTCATGTCACATGACATCATAGATGACATCATCATGTCACATGACGTCATTCATGACATTATCATGTCACATGACGTCATAGATGACATCATCATGTCACATGATGCCATAGATGACATTATGTCATATGATGTCATAGATGACATCATCATGTCAAGACGTCATAGATGACATCATCATGTCACATGACGCCAAAGATGACATCATTATGTCATATGATGTCATAGATGACATCATCATGTCTTATAGCATCATAGATGACTTATCATGTCACATGATGTCATAAAATGACATCATCACGTCACATGACGTCATACATGACATCATCATGTCACATGACGTCATAGATTACATCATCATGTCACATGATGCAATAGATGACATTATTATGTCATATGATGTCATAGATGACATCATCATGTCTTATAGCATCATAGATGACTTTATCATGTCACATGATGTCATAAATGGACATCAATCACGTCACATGACGTCATACATGACATCATCATGTCACATGATTGTCATAGATGACATCATCATGTCTTATTGCATCATAGATGACATCCTCAATGTCACATGACGCCAATAGATGGACATTATTATGGTCATATGTGTCATAGATGACATCATCATGTCACATGACGTCATTCATGACATTATCATGTCACATGAACGTCATAGATGACATCATCATGTCAGATGATGCCATAGATGACATTATTATGTCATATGATGTCATAGATGACATCATCATGTCACATGACGTCATTCATGACATTATCAGTGTCACATGACGTCATACGATGACATCATCATCTCAGATGATGCCATAGATGACATTATTATGTCATATGATGTCAATAGATGACATCATTCATGTCACATGACGTCAGAGATGACTTCATCATGTCACAGATGTCATAGATGACATCATCATGTCTTATAATTCATAGATGACATCATCATGTCACATGACGTCATAGATGACATCATCATGTCTTACGAATCATAGATGACATAATCATGTCACATGACGTCATAGATGACATCATCATGTCACATGACGTCATAGATGACATCATCATGTCACATGACGTCATAGATGACATCATCATGTCACATGACGCCAAAGATGACATCATTATGTCATATGATGTCATAGATGACATCATCATGTCTTATAGCATCATAGATGACATTATCATGTCACATGATGTCATAATGACATCATCATGTCACATGACGTCATAGATGACATCATCATGTCACATGACGTCATAGATGACATCATCATGTCACATGACGCCATAGATGACATTATTATGTCATATGATGTCATAGATGACATCATCATGTCTTATACATCATAGATGACATCATCATGTCACATGATGTCATAATGACATCATCATGTCACATGACGTCATAGATGACATCATCATGTCACATGACGTCATAGATGACATCATCATGTCACATGACGTCATAGATGACATCATCATGTCACATACGCCAAAGATGACATCATTTTGTCATATGATGTCATAGATGACATCATCATGTCACATGACGTCATAGATGACATCATCATGTCACATGACGCCAAAGATGACATCATTATGTCATATGATGTCATAGATGACATCATCATGTCTTATAGCATCATAGATGACTTTATCATGTCACATGATGTCATAAATGACATCATCACGTCACATGACATCATACATGACATCATCATGTCACATGACGTCATAGATGACATCATCAGGTCACATGACGCCATAGATGACATTATTATGTCACATGATGTCATAGATGACATCATTTCTTATAGCATCATAGATGACTCATCATGTCACATGACGTCACACATGACATCATCATGTCACATGACGTCATAGATGACATCATCATGTCACATGACGCCCAAGATGACATCATTATGTCATATGATGTCATAGATGACATCATCATGTCTTATAGCATCATAGATGACTTTATCATGTCACATGATGTCATAAATGACATCATCACGTCACATGACGTCATACATGACATCATCATGTCACATGACGTCATAGATTACATCATCATGTCACATGACGCAATAGATGACATTATTATGTCATATGATGTCATAGATGACATCATCATGTCTTATTGCATCATAGATGACATCCTCATGTCACATGACGCCATAGATGACATTATTATGTCATATGATGTCATAGATGACATCATCATGTCTTATTGCATCATAGATGACATCCTCATGTCACATGACGTCATAGATGACATCATCATGTCACATGACGTCATTCATGACATTATCATGTCACATGACGTCATAGATGACATCATCATGTCACATGATGCCATAGATGACATTATTATGTCATATGATGTCATAGATGACATCATCATGTCACATGAACGTCAGAGATGACTTCATCATGTCACATGATGTCATAGATGACATCATCATGTCTTATATTATCATAGATGACATCATCATGTCACATGACGTCATAGATGACATCATCATGTCTTATAGCATCATAGATGACATAATCATGTCACATGACGTCATAGATGACATCATCATGTCACATGACGTCATAGATGACATCATTATGTCATATGATGTCATTGATGACATCATTATGTCATATGATGTCATAGATGACATCAATATGTCACATGATGTCATAGATGACATCATCATTTCTTATAGCATCATAGATGACATCATCATGTCACATGACGTCACACATGACATCATCATGTCACATGACGTCATAGATGACATCATCATGTCACATGACGCCAAAGATGACATCATTATGTCATATGATGTCATAGATGACATCATCATGTCTTATAGCATCATAGATGACTTTATC
The DNA here is from genome assembly GCA_016861445.1 of Oryzias woworae. Lineage (NCBI taxonomy): Eukaryota > Metazoa > Chordata > Actinopteri > Beloniformes > Adrianichthyidae > Oryzias > Oryzias woworae. The sequence goes on from BOLG01000806.1 coordinate 29,583, forward strand.
ATGTCACATGATGTCATAAATGACATCATCACGTCACATGACGTCATACATGACATCATCATGTCACATGACGTCATAGATTACATCATCATGTCACATGACGCAATAGATGACATTATTATGTCATATGATGTCATAGATGACATCATCATGTCTTATTGCATCATAGATGACATCCTCATGTCACAATGACGCCATAGATGACATTATTATGTCATATGATGTCATAGATGACATCATCATGTCTTATTGCATCATAGATGACATCCTCATGTCACATGACGTCATAGATGACATCATCATGTCACATGACGTCATTCATGACATTATCATGTCACATGACGTCATAGATGACATCATCATGTCAGATGATGCCATAGATGACATTATTATGTCATATGATGTCATAGATGACATCATCATGTCACATGACGTCAGAGATGACTTCATCATGTCACATGATGTCATAGATGACATCATCATGTCTTATATTATCATAGATGACATCATCATGTCACATGACGTCATAGATGACATCATCATGTCTTATAGCATCATAGATGACATAATCATGTCACATGACGTCATAGATGACATCATCATGTCACATGACGTCACACATGACATCATCATGTCACATGACGTCATAGATGACATCATCATGTCACATGACGCCAAAGATGACATCATTATGTCATATGATGTCATAGATGACATCATCATGTCTTATAGCATCATAGATGACTTTATCATGTCACATGATGTCATAAATGACATCATCACGTCACATGACGTCATAGATGACATCATCATGTCACATGACGCCATAGATGACATTATTATGTCATATGATGTCATAGATGACATCATCATGTCTTATAGCATCATAGATGATATCATCATGTCACATGATGTCATAAATGACATCATCACGTCACATGACGTCATACATGACATCATCATGTCACATGACGTCATAGATGACATCATCATGTCACATGACGTCATAGATGACATCATCATGTCACATGACGTCATAGATGACATCATCATGTCACATGACGCCAAAGATGACATCATTATGTCATATGATGTCATAGATGACATCATCATGTCACATGACGTCATAGATGACATCATCATGTCACATGACGCCAAAGATGACATCATTATGTCATATGATGTCATAGATGACATCATCATGTCTTATAGCATCATAGATGACTTTATCATGTCACATGATGTCATAAATGACATCATCACGTCACATGACGTCATACATGACATCATCATGTCCACATGACGTCATAGATGACATCATCATGTCACATGACGCCATAGATGACATTATTATGTCACATGATGTCATAGATGACATCATTTCTTATAGCATCATAGATGACATCATCATGTCACATGACGTCACACATGACATCATCATGTCACATGACGTCATAGATGACATCATCATGTCACATGACGCCAAAGATGACATCATTATGTCATATGATGTCATAGATGGACATCATCATGTCTTATAGCATCATAGATGACTTTATCATGTCACATGATGTCATAAATGGACATCATCACGTCACATGACGTCATACATGACATCATCATGTCACATGACGTCATAGATTACATCATCATGTCACATGACGCAATAGATGACATTATTATGTCATATGATGTCATAGATGACATCATCATGTCTTATTGCATCATAGATGACATCCTCATGTCATATGACGCCATAGATGACATTATTATGTCATATGATGTCATAGATGACATCATCATGTCTTATTGCATATAGATGACATCCTCATGTCACATGACGTCATAGATTGACATCATCATGTCACATGACGTCATTCATGACATTAATCATGTCACATGACGTCATAGATGACATCATCATGTCACATGATGCCATAGATGACATTATTATGTCATATGATGTCATAGATGACATCATCATGTCACATGACGTCAGAGATGACTTCATCATGTCACATGATGTCATAGATGACATCATCATGTCTTATATTATCATAGATGACATCATCATGTCACATGACGTCATAGATGACATCATCATGTCTTATAGCATCATAGATGACATAATCATGTCACATGACGTCATAGATGACATCATCATGTCACATGACGTCATAGATGACATCATTATGTCATATGATGTCATTGATGACATCATTATGTCATATGATGTCATAGATGACATCAATATGTCATATGATGTCATAGATGACATCATCATTTCTTATAGCATCATAGATGACATCATCATGTCACATGACGTCACACATGACATCATCATGTCACATGACGTCATAGATGACATCATCATGTCACATGACGCCAAAGATGACATCATTATGTCATATTGATGTCATAGATGACATCATCATGTCTTATAGCATCATAGATGACTTTATCATGTCACATGATGTCATAAATGACATCATCACGTCACATGACGTCATACATGACATCATCATGTCACATGATGTCATAGATTACATCATCATGTCACATGACGCAATAGATGACATTATTATGTCATATGATGTCATAGATGACATCATCATGTCTTATTGCATCATAGATGACATCCTCATGTCACATGACGCCATAGATGACATTATTATGTCATATGATGTCATAGATGACATCATCATGTCTTATTGCATCATAGATGACATCCTCATGTCACATGACGTCATAGATGACATCATCATGTGACATGACGTCATTCATGACATTATCATGTCACATGACGTCATAGATGACATCATCATGTCAGATGATGCCATAGATGACGTTATTATGTCATATGATGTCATAGATGACATCATCATGTCACATGACGTCAGAGATGACTTCATCATGTCACATGATGTCATAGATGACATCATCATGTCTTATATTATCATAGATGACATCATCATGTCACATGACGTCATAGATGACATCATCATGTCTTATAGCATCATAGATGACATAATCATGTCACATGACGTCATAGATGACATCATCATGTCACATGACGTCACACATGACATCATCATGTCACATGACGTCATAGATGACATCATCATGTCACATGACGCCAAAGATGACATCATTATGTCATATGATGTCATAGATGACATCATCATGTCTTATAGCATCATAGATGACTTTATCATGTCACATGATGTCATAAATGACATCATCACGTCACATGACGTCATACATGACATCATCATGTCACATGACGTCATAGATGACATCATCATGTCACATGACGCCATAGATGACATTATTATGTCATATGATGTCATAGATGACATCATCATGTCTTATAGCATCATAGATGATATCATCATGTCACATGATGTCATAAATGACATCATCACGTCACATGACGTCATACATGACATCATCATGTCACATGACGTCATAGATGACATCATCATGTCACATGACGTCATAGATGACATCATCATGTCACATGACGCCAAAGATGACATCATTATGTCATATGATGTCATAGATGACATCATCATGTCACATGACGTCATAGATGACATCATCATGTCACATGACGCCAAAGATGACATCATTATGTCATATGATGTCATAGATGACATCATCATGTCTTATAGCATCATAGATGACTTTATCATGTCACATGATGTCATAAATGACATCATCACGTCACATGACGTCATACATGACATCATCATGTCACATGACGTCATAGATGACATCATCATGTCACATGACGCCATAGATGACATTATTATGTCACATGATGTCATAGATGACATCATTTCTTATAGCATCATAGATGACATCATCATGTCACATGACGTCACACATGACATCATCATGTCACATGACGTCACACATGACATCATCATGTCACATGACGTCATAGATGACATCATCATGTCACATGACGCCAAAGATGACATCATTATGTCATATGATGTCATAGATGACATCATCATGTCTTATAGCATCATAGATGACTTTATCATGTCACATGATGTCATAAATGACATCATCACGTCACATGACGTCATACATGACATCATCATGTCACATGACGTCATAGATTACATCATCATGTCACATGACGCAATAGATGACATTATTATGTCATATGATGTCATAGATGACATCATCATGTCTTATTGCATCATAGATGACATCCTCATGTCACATGACGCCATAGATGACATTATTATGTCATATGATGTCATAGATGACATCATCATGTCTTATTGCATCATAGATGACATCCTCATGTCACATGACGTCATAGATGACATCATCATGTCACATGACGTCATTCATGACATTATCATGTCACATGACGTCATAGATGACATCATCATGTCACATGATGCCATAGATGACATTATTATGTCATATGATGTCATAGATTGACATCATCATGTCACATGACGTCAGAGATGACTTCATCATGTCACATGATGTCATAAATGACATCATCACGTCACATGACGTCATACATGACATCATCATGTCACATGACGTCATAGATTACATCATCATGTCACATGACGCAATAGATGACATTATTATGTCATATGATGTCATAGATGACATCATCATGTCTTATTGCATCATAGATGACATCCTCATGTCACATGACGCCATAGATGACATTATTATGTCATATGATGTCATAGATGACATCATCATGTCTTATTGCATCAAAGATGACATCCTCATGTCACATGACGTCATAGATGACATCATCATGTCACATGACGTCATTCATGACATTATCATGTCACATGACGTCATAGATGACATCATCATGTCACATGATGCCATAGATGACATTATTATGTCATATGATGTCATAGATGACATCATCATGTCACATAACGTCAGAGATGACTTCATCATGTCACATGATGTCATAGATGACATCATCATGTCTTATATTATCATAGATGACATCATCATGTCACATGACGTCATAGATGACATCATCATGTCTTATAGCATCATAGATGACATAATCATGTCACATGACGTCATAGATGACATCATCATGTCACATGACGTCATAGATGACATCATTATGTCATATGATGTCATTGATGACATCATTATGTCATATGATGTCATAGATGACATCAATATGTCATATGATGTCATAGATGACATCATCATTTCTTATAGCATCATAGATGACATCATCATGTCACAACATCACACATGACATCATCATGTCACATGACGTCATAGATGACATCATCATGTCACATGACGCCAAAGATGACATTATGTCATATGATGTCATAGATGACATCATCATGTCTTATAGCATCATAGATGACTTTATCATGTCACATGATGTCATAAATGACATCATCATGTCACATGACGTCATACATGACATCATCATGTCACATGACATCATAGATTACATCATCATGTCACATGACGCAATAGATGACATTATTATGTCATATGATGTCATAGATGACATCATCATGTCTTATTGCATCATAGATGACATCCTCATGTCACATGACGCCATAGATGACATTATTATGTCATATGATGTCATAGATGACATCATCATGTCACATGACGTCATAGATGACATCATCATGTCACATGACGCCAAAGATGACATCATTATGTCATATGATGTCATAGATGACATCATTTCTTATAGCATCATAGATGACATCATCATGTCACATGACGTCACACATGACATCATCATGTCACATGACGTCATAGATGACATCATCATGTCACATGACGCCAAAGATGACATCATTATGTCATATGATGTCATAGATGACATCATCATGTCTTATAGCATCATAGATGACTTTATCATGTCACATGATGTCATAAATGACATCATCACGTCACATGACGTCATACATGACATCATCATGTCACATGACGTCATAGATTACATCATCATGTCACATGACGCAATAGATGACATTATTATGTCATATGATGTCATAGATGACATCATCATGTCTTATTGCATCATAGATGACATCCTCATGTCACATGACGCCATAGATGACATTATTATGTCATATGATGTCATAGATGACATCATCATGTCTTATTGCATCATAGATGACATCCTCATGTCACATGACGTCATAGATGACATCATCATGTCACATGATGCCATAGATGACATTATTATGTCATATGATGTCATAGATGACATCATCATGTCACATGACGTCAGAGATGACTTCATCATGTCACATGATGTCATAAATGACATCATCACGTCACATGACGTCATACATGACATCATCATGTCACATGACGTCATAGATTACATCATCATGTCACATGACGCAATAGATGACATTATTATGTCATATGATGTCATAGATGACATCATCATGTCTTATTGCATCATAGATGACATCCTCATGTCACATGACGCCATAGATGACATTATTATGTCATATGATGTCATAGATGACATCATCATGTCTTATTGCATCATAGATGACATCCTCATGTCACATGACGTCATAGATGACATCATCATGTCACATGACGTCATTCATGACATTATCATGTCACATGACGTCATAGATTACATCATCATGTCACATGATGCCATAGATGACATTATTATGTCATATGATGTCATAGATGACATCATCATGTCACATGACGTCAGAGATGACTTCATCATGTCACATGATGTCATAGATGACATCATCATGTCTTATATTATCATAGATGACATCATCATGTCACATGACGTCATAGATGACATCATCATGTCTTATAGCATCATAGATGACATAATCATGTCACATGACGTCATAGATGACATCATCATGTCACATGACGTCATAGATGACATCATTATGTCATATGATGTCATTGATGACATCATTATGTCACATGACGTCATAGATGACATCATCATGTCACATGACGTCACACATGACATCATCATGTCACATGACGTCATAGATGACATCATCATGTCACATGACGCCAAAGATGACATCATTATGTCATATGATGTCATAGATGACATCATCATGTCTTATAGCATCATAGATGACTTTATCATGTCACATGATGTCATAAATGACATCATCACGTCACATGACGTCATACATGACATCATCATGTCACATGACGTCATAGATTACAATCATCATGTCACATGACGCAATAGATGACATTATTATGTCATATGATGTCATAGATGACATCATCATGTCTTATTGCATCATAGATGACATCCTCATGTCACATGACGCCATAGATGACATTATTATGTCATATGATGTCATAGATGACATCATCATGTCTTATTGCATCATAGATGACATCCTCATGTCACATGACGTCATAGATGACATCATCATGTCACATGACGTCATTCATGACATTATCATGTCACATGACGTCATAGATTACATCATCATGTCACATGATGCCATAGATGACATTATTATGTCATATGATGTCATAGATGACATCATCATGTCACATGACGTCAGAGATGACTTCATCATGTCACATGATGTCATAGATGACATCATCATGTCTTATATTATCATAGATGACATCATCATGTCACATGACGTCATAGATGACATCATCATGTCTTATAGCATCATAGATGACATAATCATGTCACATGACGTCATAGATGACATCATCATGTCACATGACGTCATAGATGACATCATTATGTCATATGATGTCATTGATGACATCATTATGTCACATGACGTCATAGATGACATCATCATGTCACATGACGTCACACATGACATCATCATGTCACATGACGTCATAGATGACATCATCATGTCACATGACGCCAAAGATGACATCATTATGTCATATGATGTCATAGATGACATCATCATGTCTTATAGCATCATAGATGACTTTATCATGTCACATGATGTCATAAATGACATCATCACGTCACATGACGTCATACATGACATCATCATGTCACATGACGTCATAGATGACATCATCATGTCACATGACGCCATAGATGACATTATTATGTCATATGATGTCATAGATGACATCATCATGTCTTATAGCATCATAGATGATATCATCATGTCACATGATGTCATAAATGACATCATCACGTCACATGACGTCATACATGACATCATCATGTCACATGACGTCATAGATGACATCATCATGTCACATGACGTCATAGATGACATCATCATGTCACATGACGCCAAAGATGACATCATTATGTCATATGATGTCATAGATGACATCATCATGTCACATGACGTCATAGATGACATCATCATGTCACATGACGCCAAAGATGACATCATTATGTCATATGATGTCATAGATGACATCATCATGTCTTATAGCATCATAGATGACTTTATCATGTCACATGATGTCATAAATGACATCATCACGTCACATGACGTCATACATGACATCATCATGTCACATGACGTCATAGATGACATCATCATGTCACATGACGCCATAGATGACATTATTATGTCACATGATGTCATAGATGACATCATTTCTTATAGCATCATAGATGACATCATCATGTCACATGACGTCACACATGACATCATCATGTCACATGACGTCACACATGACATCATCATGTCACATGACGTCATAGATGACATCATCATGTCACATGACGCCAAAGATGACATCATTATGTCATATGATGTCATAGATGACATCATCATGTCTTATAGCATCATAGATGACTTTATCATGTCACATGATGTCATAAATGACATCATCACGTCACATGACGTCATACATGACATCATCATGTCACATGACGTCATAGATTACATCATCATGTCACATGACGCAATAGATGACATTATTATGTCATATGATGTCATAGATGACATCATCATGTCTTATTGCATCATAGATGACATCCTCATGTCACATGACGCCATAGATGACATTATTATGTCATATGATGTCATAGATGACATCATCATGTCTTATTGCATCATAGATGACATCCTCATGTCACATGACGTCATAGATGACATCATCATGTCACATGACGTCATTCATGACATTATCATGTCACATGACGTCATAGATGACATCATCATGTCACATGATGCCATAGATGACATTATTATGTCATATGATGTCATAGATGACATCATCATGTCACATGACGTCAGAGATGACTTCATCATGTCACATGATGTCATAAATGACATCATCACGTCACATGACGTCATACATGACATCATCATGTCACATGACGTCATAGATTACAATCATCATGTCACATGACGCAATAGATGACATTATTATGTCATATGATGTCATAGATGACATCATCATGTCTTATTGCATCATAGATGACATCCCTCATGTCACATGACGCCATAGATGACATTATTATGTCATATGATGTCATAGATGACATCATCATGTCTTATTGCATCAAAGATGACATCCTCATGTCACATGACGTCATAGATGACATCATCATGTCACATGATGTCATTCATGACATTATCATGTCACATGACGTCATAGATGACATCATCATGTCACATGATGCCATAGATGACATTATTATGTCATATGATGTCATAGATGACATCATCATGTCACATAACGTCAGAGATGACTTCATCATGTCACATGATGTCATAGATGACATCATCATGTCTTATATTATCATAGATGACATCATCATGTCACATGACGTCATAGATGACATCATCATGTCTTATAGCATCATAGATGACATAATCATGTCACATGACGTCATAGATGACATCATCATGTCACATGACGTCATAGATGACATCATTATGTCATATGATGTCATTGATGACATCATTATGTCATATGATGTCATAAATGACATCAATATGTCATATGATGTCATAGATGACATCATCATTTCTTATAGCATCATAGATGACATCATCATGTCACATGACATCACACATGACATCATCATGTCACATGACGTCATAGATGACATCATCATGTCACATGACGCCAAAGATGACATCATTATGTCATATGATGTCATAGATGACATCATCATGTCTTATAGCATCATAGATGACTTTATCATGTCACATGATGTCATAAATGACATCATCACGTCACATGACGTCATACATGACATCATCATGTCACATGACGTCATAGATTACATCATCATGTCACATGACGCAATAGATGACATTATTATGTCATATGATGTCATAGATGACATCATCATGTCTTATTGCATCATAGATGACATCCTCATGTCACATGACGCCATAGATGACATTATTATGTCATATGATGTCATAGATGACATCATCATGTCACATGACGTCATAGATGACATCATCATGTCACATGACGCCAAAGATGACATCATTATGTCATATGATGTCATAGATGACATCATCATGTCTTATAGCATCATAGATGACTTTATCATGTCACATGATGTCATAAATGACATCATCACGTCACATGACGTCATACATGACATCATCATGTCACATGACGTCATAGATGACATCATCATGTCACATGACGCCATAGATGACATTATTATGTCACATGATGTCATAGATGACATCATTTCTTATAGCATCATAGATGACATCATCATGTCACATGACGTCACACATGACATCATCATGTCACATGACGTCATAGATGACATCATCATGTCACATGACGCCAAAGATGACATCATTATGTCATATGATGTCATAGATGACATCATCATGTCACATGACGTCATAGATTACATCATCATGTCACATGACGCAATAGATGACATTATTATGTCATATGATGTCATAGATGACATCATCATGTCTTATTGCATCATAGATGACATCCTCATGTCACATGACGCCATAGATGACATTATTATGTCATATGATGTCATAGATGACATCATCATGTCTTATTGCATCATAGATGACATCCTCATGTCACATGACGTCATAGATGACATCATCATGTCACATGACGTCATTCATGACATTATCATGTCACATGACGTCATAGATGACATCATCATGTCACATGATGCCATAGATGACATTATTATGTCATATGATGTCATAGATGACATCATCATGTCACATGACGTCAGAGATGACTTCATCATGTCACATGATGTCATAAATGACATCATCACGTCACATGACGTCATACATGACATCATCATGTCACATGACGTCATAGATTACATCATCATGTCACATGACGCAATAGATGACATTATTATGTCATATGATGTCATAGATGACATCATCATGTCTTATTGCATCATAGATGACATCCTCATGTCACATGACGCCATAGATGACATTATTATGTCATATGATGTCATAGATGACATCATCATGTCTTATTGCATCAAAGATGACATCCTCATGTCACATGACGTCATAGATGACATCATCATGTCACATGACGTCATTCATGACATTATCATGTCACATGACGTCATAGATGACATCATCATGTCACATGATGCCATAGATGACATTATTATGTCATATGATGTCATAGATGACATCATCATGTCACATAACGTCAGAGATGACTTCATCATGTCACATGATGTCATAGATGACATCATCATGTCTTATATTATCATAGATGACATCATCATGTCACATGACATCATAGATGACATCATCATGTCTTATAGCATCATAGATGACATCATCATGTCACATGACGTCATAGATGACATCATCATGTCACATGACGTCATAGATGACATCATTATGTCATATGATGTCATTGATGACATCATTATGTCATATGATGTCATAGATGACATCAATATGTCATATGATGTCATAGATGACATCATCATTTCTTATAGCATCATAGATGACATCATCATGTCACATGACATCACACATGACATCATCATGTCACATGACGTCATAGATGACATCATCATGTCACATGACGCCAAAGATGACATCATTATGTCATATGATGTCATAGATGACATCATCAGTGCTTATAGCATCATAGATGACTTTATCATGTCACATGATGTCATAAAGGACATCATCACATCACATGACGTCATACATGACATCATCATGTCACATGACGTCATAGATTACATCATCATGTCACATGACGCAATAGATGACATTATTATGTCATATGATGTCATAGATGACATCATCATGTCTTATTGCATCATAGATGACATCCTCATGTCACATGACGCCATAGATGAACATTATTATGTCATATGATGTCATAGATGACATCATCATGTCACATGACGTCATAGATGACATCATCATGTCACATGACGCCAAAGATGACATCATTATGTCATATGATGTCATAGATGACATCATCATGTCTTATAGCATCATAGATGACTTTATCATGTCACTGATGTCATCATAAATGACATCAATCACGTCACATGACGTCATACATGACATCATCATGTCACATGACGTCATAGATGACATCATCATGTCACATGACGCCATAGATGACATTATTATGTCATATGATGTCATAGATGACATCATCATGTCTTATTGCATCATAGATGACATCCTCATGTCACATGACGTCATAGATGACATCATCATGTCACATGACGTCATTCATGACATTATCATGTCACATGACGTCATAGATTACATCATCATGTCACATGATGCCATAGATGACATTATTATGTCATATGATGTCATAGATGACATCATCATGTCACATGACGTCAGAGATGACTTCATCATGTCACATGATGTCATAGATGACATCATCATGTCTTATATTATCATAGATGACATCATCATGTCACATGACGTCATAGATGACATCATCATGTCTTATAGCATCATAGATGACATAATCATGTCACATGACGTCATAGATGACATCATCATGTCACATGACGTCATAGATGACATCATTATGTCATATGATGTCATTGATGACATCATTATGTCACATGACGTCATAGATGACATCATCATGTCACATGACGTCACACATGACATCATCATGTCACATGACGTCATAGATGACATCATCATGTCACATGACGCCAAAGATGACATCATTATGTCATATGATGTCATAGATGACATCATCATGTCTTATAGCATCATAGATGACTTTATCATGTCACATGATGTCATAAATGACATCATCACGTCACATGACGTCATACATGACATCATCATGTCACATGACGTCATAGATGACATCATCATGTCACATGACGCCATAGATGACATTATTATGTCATATGATGTCATAGATGACATCATCATGTCTTATAGCATCATAGATGATATCATCATGTCACATGATGTCATAAATGACATCATCACGTCACATGACGTCATACAATGACATCATCATGTCACATGGACGTCATAGATGACATCATCATGTCACATGACGTCATAGATGACATCATCATGTCACATGACGCCAAAGATGACATCATTATGTCATATGATGTCATAGATGACATCATCATGTCACATGACGTCATAGATGACATCATCATGTCACATGACGCCAAAGATGACATCATTATGTCATATGATGTCATAGATGACATCATCATGTCTTATAGCATCATAGATGACTTTATCATGTCACATGATGTCATAAATGACATCATCACGTCACATGACGTCATACATGACATCATCATGTCACATGACGTCATAGATGACATCATCATGTCACATGAACGCCATAGATGACATTATTATGTCACATGATGTCATAGATGACATCATTTCTTATAGCATCATAGATGACATCATCATGTCACATGACGTCACACATGACATCATCATGTCACATGACGTCACACATGACATCATCATGTCACATGACGTCATAGATGACATCATCATGTCACATGACGCCAAAGATGACATCATTATGTCATATGATGTCATAGATGACATCATCATGTCTTATAGCATCATAGATGACTTTATCATGTCACATGATGTCATAAATGACATCATCACGTCACATGACGTCATACATGACATCATCATGTCACATGACGTCATAGATTACATCATCATGTCACATGACGCAATAGATGACATTAATTATGTCATATGATGTCATAGATGACATCATCATGTCTTATTGCATCATAGATGACATCCTCATGTCACATGACGCCATAGATGACATTATTATGTCATATGATGTCATAGATGACATCATCATGTCTTATTGCATCATAGATGACATCCTCATGTCACATGACGTCATAGATGACATCATCATGTCACATGACGTCATTCATGACATTATCATGTCACATGACGTCATAGATGACATCATCATGTCACATGATGCCATAGATGACATTATTATGTCATATGATGTCATAGATGACATCATCATGTCACATGACGTCAGAGATGACTTCATCATGTCACATGATGTCATAAATGACATCATCACGTCACATGACGTCATACATGACATCATCATGTCACATGACGTCATAGATTACATCATCATGTCACATGACGCAATAGATGACATTATTATGTCATATGATGTCATAGATGACATCATCATGTCTTATTGCATCATAGATGACATCCTCATGTCACATGACGCCATAGATGACATTATTATGTCATATGATGTCATAGATGACATCATCATGTCTTATTGCATCAAAGATGACATCCTCATGTCACATGACGTCATAGATGACATCATCATGTCACATGACGTCATTCATGACATTATCATGTCACATGACGTCATAGATGACATCAATCATGTCACATGATGCCATAGATGACATTATTATGTCATATGATGTCATAGATGACATCATCATGTCACATAACGTCAGAGATGACTTCATCATGTCACATGATGTCATAGATGACATCATCATGTCTTATATTATCATAGATGACATCATCATGTCACATGACGTCATAGATGACATCATCATGTCTTATAGCATCATAGATGACATAATCATGTCACATGACGTCATAGATGACATCATCATGTCACATGACGTCATAGATGACATCATTATGTCATATGATGTCATTGATGACATCATTATGTCATATGATGTCATAGATGACATCAATATGTCATATGATGTCATAGATGACATCATCATTTCTTATAGCATCATAGATGACATCATCATGTCACATGACATCACACATGACATCATCATGTCACATGACGTCATAGATGACATCATCATGTCACATGACGCCAAAGATGACATCATTATGTCATATGATGTCATAGATGACATCATCATGTCTTATAGCATCATAGATGACTTTATCATGTCACATGATGTCATAAATGACATCATCACGTCACATGACGTCATACATGACATCATCATGTCACATGACGTCATAGATTACATCATCATGTCACATGACGCAATAGATGACATTATTATGTCATATGATGTCATAGATGACATCATCATGTCTTATTGCATCATAGATGACATCCACATGTCACATGACGCCATAGATGACATTATTATGTCATATGATGTCATAGATGACATCATCATGTCACATGACGTCATAGAT
This sequence comes from Oryzias woworae, assembly GCA_016861445.1. Taxonomy (NCBI): domain Eukaryota; kingdom Metazoa; phylum Chordata; class Actinopteri; order Beloniformes; family Adrianichthyidae; genus Oryzias; species Oryzias woworae. Next base: position 45,260 of record BOLG01000806.1, read on the forward strand.
GACATCATCATGTCACATGACGCCAAAGATGACATCATTATGTCATATGATGTCATAGATGACATCATCATGTCTTATAGCATCATAGATGACATCATCATGTCACATGACGTCACACATGACATCATCATGTCACATGACGTCATAGATGACATCATCATGTCACATGACGCCAAAGATGACATCATTATGTCATATGATGTCATAGATGACATCATCATGTCTTATAGCATCATAGATGACTTATCATGTCACATGATGTCATAAATGACATCATCACGTCACATGACGTCATACATGACATCATCATGTCACATGACGTCATAGATTACATCATCATGTCACATGACGCAATAGATGACATTATTATGTCATATGATGTCATAGATGACATCATCATGTCTTATTGCAATCATAGATGACATCCTCATGTCACATGACGCCATAGATGACATTATTATGTCATATGATGTCATAGATGACATCATCATGTCTTATTGCATCATAGATGACATCCTCATGTCACATGACGTCATAGATGACATCATCATGTCACATGACGTCATTCATGACATTATCATGTCACATGACGTCATAGATGACATCATCATGTCACATGATGCCATAGATGACATTATTATGTCATATGATGTCATAGATGACATCATCATGTCACATGACGTCAGAGATGACTTCATCATGTCACATGATGTCATAAATGACATCATCACGTCACATGACGTCATACATGACATCATCATGTCACATGACGTCATAGATTACATCATCATGTCACATGACGCAATAGATGACATTATTATGTCATATGATGTCATAGATGACATCATCATGTCTTATTGCATCATAGATGACATCCTCATGTCACATGACCGCCATAGATGACATTATTATGTCATATGATGTCATAGATGACATCATCATGTCTTATTGCATCATAGATGACATCCTCATGTCACATGACGTCATAGATGACATCATCATGTCACATGACGTCATTCATGACATTATCATGTCACATGACGTCATAGATTACATCATCATGTCACATGATGCCATAGATGACATTATTATGTCATATGATGTCATAGATGACATCATCATGTCACATGACGTCAGAGATGACTTCATCATGTCACATGATGTCATAGATGACATCATCATGTCTTATATTATCATAGATGACATCATCATGTCACATGACGTCATAGATGACATCATCATGTCTTATAGCATCATAGATGACATAATCATGTCACATGACGTCATAGATGACATCATCATGTCACATGACGTCATAGATGACATCATTATGTCATATGATGTCATTGATGACATCATTATGTCATATGATGTCATAGATGACATCAATATGTCATATGATGTCATAGATGACATCATCATTTCTTATAGCATCATAGATGACATCATCATGTCACATGACGTCACACATGACATCATCATGTCACATGACGTCATAGATGACATCATCATGTCACATGATGCCAAAGATGACATCATTATGTCATTATGATGTCATAGATGACATCATCATGTCTTATAGCATCATAGATGACTTTATCATGTCACATGATGTCATAAATGACATCATCACGTCACATGACGTCATACATGACATCATTATGTCACATGACGTCATAGATTACATCATCATGTCACATGACGCAATAGATGACATTATTATGTCATATGATGTCATAGATGACATCATCATGTCTTATTGCATCATAGATGACATCCTCATGTCACATGACGCCATAGATGACATTATTATGTCATATGATGTCATAGATGACATCATCATGTCTTATTGCATCATAGATGACATCCTCATGTCACATGACGTCATAGATGACATCATCATGTCACATGACGTCATTCATGACATTATCATGTCACATGACGTCATAGATGACATCATCATGTCAGATGATGCCATAGATGACATTATTATGTCATATGATGTCATAGATGACATCATCATGTCACATGACGTCAGAGATGACTTCATCATGTCACATGATGTCATAGATGACATCATCATGTCTTATATTATCATAGATGACATCATCATGTCACATGACGTCATAGATGACATCATCATGTCTTATAGCATCATAGATGACATAATCATGTCACATGACGTCATAGATGACATCATCATGTCACATGACGTCACACATGACATCATCATGTCACATGACGTCATAGATGACATCATCATGTCACATGACGCCAAAGATGACATCATTATGTCATATGATGTCATAGATGACATCATCATGTCTTATAGCATCATAGATGACTTTATCATGTCACATGATGTCATAAATGACATCATCACGTCACATGACGTCATACATGACATCATCATGTCACATGACGTCATAGATGACATCATCATGTCACATGACGCCATAGATGACATATTATGTCATATGATGTCATAGATGACATCATCATGTCTTATAGCATCATAGATGATATCATCATGTCACATGATGTCATAAATGACATCATCAACGTCACATGACGTCATACATGACATCATCATGTCACATGACGTCATAGATGACATCATCATGTCACATGACGTCATAGATGACATCATCATGTCACATGACGCCAAAGATGACATCATTATGTCATATGATGTCATAGATGACATCATCATGTCACATGACGTCATAGATGACATCATCATGTCACATGACGCCAAAGATGACATCATTATGTCATATGATGTCATAGATGACATCATCATGTCTTATAGCATCATAGATGACTTTATCATGTCACATGATGTCATAAATGACATCATCACGTCACATGACGTCATACATGACATCATCATGTCACATGACGTCATAGATGACATCATCATGTCACATGATGCCATAGATGACATTATTATGTCACATGATGTCATAGATGACATCATTTCTTATAGCATCATAGATGACATCATCATGTCACATGACGTCACACATGACATCATCATGTCACATGACGTCATAGATGACATCATCATGTCACATGACGCCAAAGATGACATCATTATGTCATATGATGTCATAGATGACATCATCATGTCTTATAGCATCATAGATGACTTTATCATGTCACATGATGTCATAAATGACATCATCACGTCACATGACGTCATACATGACATCATCATGTCACATGACGTCATAGATTACATCATCATGTCACATGACGCAATAGATGACGTTATTATGTCATATGATGTCATAGATGACATCATCATGTCTTATTGCATCATAGATGACATCCTCATGTCACATGACGCCATAGATGACATTATTATGTCATATGATGTCATAGATGACATCATCATGTCTTATTGCATCATAGATGACATCCTCATGTCACATGACGTCATAGATGACATCATCATGTCACATGACGTCATTCATTGACATTATCATGTCACATGACGTCATAGATGACATCATCATGTCACATGATGCCATAGATGACATTATTATGTCATATGATGTCATAGATGACATCATCATGTCACATGACGTCAGAGATGACTTCATCATGTCACATGATGTCATAGATGACATCATCATGTCTTATATTATCATAGATGACATCATCATGTCACATGACGTCATAGATGACATCATCATGTCTTATAGCATCATAGATGACATAATCATGTCCACATGACGTCATAGATGACATCATCATGTCACATGACGTCATAGATGACATCATTATGTCATATGATGTCATTGATGACATCATTATGTCATTATGATGTCATAGATGACATCAATATGTCATATGATGTCATAGATGACAATCATCATTTCTTATAGCATCATAGATGACATCATCATGTCACATGACGTCACACATGACATCATCATGTCTCATGACGTCATAGATGACATCATCATGTCACATGACGCCAAAGATGACATCATTATGTCATATGACGTCATAGATGACATCATCATGTCTTATAGCATCATAGATGACATAATCATGTCACATGACGTCATAGATGACATCATCATGTCACATGACGTCATAGATGACATCATTATGTCATATGAATGTCATTGATGACATCATTATGTCATATGATGTCATAGATGACATCAATATGTCATATGATGTCATAGATGACATCATCATTTCTTATAGCATCCATAGATGACATCATCATGTCACATGACGTCACACATGACATCATCATGTCACATGACGTCATAGATGACATCATCATGTCACATGAAGCCAAAGATGACATCATTATGTCATATGATGTCATAGATGACATCATCATGTCTTATAGCATCATAGATGACTTTATCATGTCACATGATGTCATAAATGACATCATCACGTCACAATGACGTCATACATGACATCATCATGTCACATGACGTCATAGATTACATCATCATGTCACATGACGCAATAGATGACATTATTATGTCATATGATGTCATAGATGACATCATCATGTCTTATTGCATTATAGATGACATCCTCATGTCACATGACGCCATAGATGACATTATTATGTCATATGATGTCATAGATGACATCATCATGTCTTATTGCATCATAGATGACATCCTCATGTCACATGACGTCATAGATGACATCATCATGTCACATGACGTCATAGATGACATCATCATGTCACATGACGTCATAGATTACATCATCATGTCACATGACGCAATAGATGACGTTATTATGTCATATGATGTCATAGATGACATCATCATGTCTTATTGCATCATAGATGACATCCTCATGTCACATGACGCCATAGATGACATTATTATGTCATATGATGTCATAGATGACATCATCATGTCTTATTGCATCATAGATGACATCCTCATGTCACATGACGTCATAGATGACATCATCATGTCTTATAGCATCATAGATGACATAATCATGTCACATGACGTCATAGATGACATCATCATGTCACATGACGTCATAGATGACATCATTATGTCATATGATGTCATTGATGACATCATTATGTCATATGATGTCATAGATGACATCAATATGTCACATGATGTCATAGATGACATCATCATGTCGCGTGACGTCATAGATGACATCCTCATGTCACATGACGTCATAGATGACATCATCATGTCACATGACGTCATAGAGAAGATCGTTATGTCATATGATGTCATTGATGACATCATTATGTCATATGATGTCATAGATGACATCAATATGTTACATGATGTCATAGATGATATCATCATGTCACATGATGTCATAGATGACATCATCATGTCTTATAGCATCATAGATGACATCATCATGTCACAAGACGTCACACATGACATCATCATGTCACATGACGTCATAGATGACATCATCATGTCACATGACGCCAAAGATGACATCATTATGTCATATGATGTCATAGATGACATCAATATGTCACATGATGTCATAGATGACATCATCATGTCACATGACGTCATAGATGACATCATTATGTCACATGATGTCATAGATGACATCATTTCTTATAGCATCATAGATGACATCATCATGTCATATGACGTAACACATGACATCATCATGTCACATGACGCCAAAGATGACATCATTATGTCATATGATGTCATAGATGACATCATCATATCTTATAGCATCATAGATGACTTTATCATGTCACATGATATCATAAATGACATCATCACGTCACATGACGTCATACATGACATCATCATGTCACATGACGTCATAGATGACATCATCATGTCACATGACGCCATAGATGACATTATTATGTCACATGATGTCATAGATGACATCATTTCTTATAGCATCATAGATGACATCATCATGTCACATGACGTCACACATGACATCATCATGTCACATGACGTCATAGATGACATCATCATGTCACATGACGCCAAAGATGACATCATTATGTCATATGATGTCATAGATGACATCATCATTTCTTATAGCATCATAGATGACATCATCATGTCACATGACGTCACACATGACATCATCATGTCACATGACGTCATAGATGACATCATCATGTCACATGACGCCAAAGATGACATCATTATGTCATATGATGTCATAGATGACATCATCATGTCTTATAGCATCATAGATGACTTTATCATGTCACATGATGTCATAAATGACATCATCACGTCACATGACGTCATACATGACATCATCATGTCACATGACGTCATAGATTACATCATCATGTCACATGACGCAATAGATGACATTATTATGTCATATGATGTCATAGATGACATCATCATGTCTTATTGCATTATAGATGACATCCTCATGTCACATGACGCCATAGATGACATTATTATGTCATATGATGTCATAGATGACATCATCATGTCTTATTGCATCATAGATGACATCCTCATGTCACATGACGTCATAGATGACATCATCATGTCACATGACGTCATAGATGACATCATCATGTCACATGACGTCATTCATGACATTATCATGTCACATGACGTCATAGATGAATCATCATGTCACCATGATGCCATAGATGACATTATTATGTCATTTGATGTCATAGATGACATCATCATGTCATATGACGTCAGAGATGACTTCATCATGTCACATGATGTCATAGATGACATCATCATGTCTTATATTATCATAGATGACATCATCATGTCACATGACGTCATAGATGACATCATCATGTCTTATAGCATCATAGATGACATAATCATGTCACATGACGTCATAGATGACATCATCATGTCACATGACGTCATGGATGACATCATTATGTCATATGATGTCATTGATGACATCATTATGTCATATGATGTCATAGATGACATCAATATGTCACATGATGTCATAGATGACATCATCATGTCGCGTGATGTCATAGATGACATCCTCATGTCACATGACGTCATAGATGACATCATCATGTCATATGACGTCATAGAGAAGATCGTTATGTCATATGATGTCATTGATGACATCATTATGTCATATGATGTCATAGATGACATCAATATGTTACATGATGTCATAGATGATATCATCATGTCACATGATGTCATAGATGACATCATCATGTCTTATAGCATCATAGATGACATCATCATGTCACAAGACGTCACACATGACATCATCATGTCACATGACGTCATAGATGACATCATCATGTCACATGACGCCAAAGATGACATCATTATGTCATATGATGTCATAGATGACATCAATATGTCACATGATGTCATAGATGACATCATCATGTCACATGACGTCATAGATGACATCATTATGTCACATGATGTCATAGATGACATCATTTCTTATAGCATCATAGATGACATCATCATGTCATATGATGTCACACATGACATCATCATGTCACATGACGCCAAAGATGACATCATTATGTCATATGATGTCATAGATGACATCATCATATCTTATAGCATCATAGATGACTTTATCATGTTACATGATATCATAAATGACATCATCACGTCACATGACGTCATACATGACATCATCATGTCACATGACGTCATAGATGACAATCATCATGTCACATGACGCCATAGATGACATTATTATGTCACATGAAGTCATAGATGACATCATTTCTTATAGCATCATAGATGACATCATCATGTCACATGACGTCACACATGACATCATCATGTCACATGACGTCATAGATGACAATCATCATGTCACATGACGCCAAAGATGACATCATTATGTCATATGATGTCATAGATGACATCATCATGTCTTATAGCATCATAGATGACTTTATCATGTCACATGATGTCATAAATGACATCATCACGTCACATGACGTCATACATGACATCATCATGTCACATGACGTCATAGATGACATCATCATGTCACATGACGCAATAGATGACATTATTATGTCATATGATGTCATAGATGACATCATCATGTCTTATTGCATCATAGATGACATCCTCATGTCACATGACGCCATCGATGACATTATTATGTCATATGATGTCATAGATGACATCATCATGTCTTATTGCATCATAGATGACATCCTCATGTCACATGACGTCATAGATGACATCATCATGTCACATGACATAATTCATGACATTATCATGTCACATGACGTCATAGATGACATCATCATGTCACATGATGCCATAGATGACATTATTATGTCATATGATGTCATAGATGACATCATCATGTCACATGACGTCAGAGATGACTTCATCATGTCACATGATGTCATAGATGACATCATCATGTCTTATATTATCATAGATGACATCATCATGTCACATGACGTCATAGATGACATCATCATGTCTTATAGCATCATAGATGACATAATCATGTCACATGACGTCATAGATGACATCATCATGTCACATGACGTCATAGATGACATCATTATGTCATATGATGTCCTTGATGACATCATTATGTCATATGATGTCATAGATGACATCAATATGTCACATGATGTCATAGATGACATCATCATGTCGCGTGACGTCATAGATGACATCCTCATGTCACATGACGTCATAGATGACATCATCATGTCACATGACGTCATAGAGAAGATCGTTATGTCATATGATGTCATTGATGACATCATTATGTCATATGATGTCATATATGACATTAATATGTTACATGATGTCATAGATGATATCATCATGTCACATGATGTCATAGATGACATCATCATGTCTTATAGCATCATAGATGACATCATCATGTCTTATAGCATCATAGATGACATCATCATGTCACATGACGCCAAAGATGACATCATTATGTCATATGATGTCATAGATGACATCAATATGTCACATGATGTCATAGATGACATCATCATGTCACATGACGTCATAGATGACATTATTATGTCACATGATGTCATAGATGACATCATTTCTTATAGCATCAAAGATGACATCATCATGTCATATGACGTCACACATGACATCATCATGTCACATGACGTCATAGATGACATCATCATGTCACATGACGCCAAAGATGACATCATTATGTCATATGATGTCATAGATGACATCATCATGTCTTATAGCATCATAGATGACTTTATCATGTCACATGATGTCATAAATGACATCATCACGTCACATGACGTCATACATAACATCATCATGTCACATGACGTCATAGATTACATCAATCATGTCACATGACGCAATAGATGACATTATTATGTCATATGATGTCATAGATGACATCATCATTCTTATTGCATCATAGATGACATCCTCATGTCACATGACGCCATAGATGACATTATTATGTCATATGATGTCATAGATGGACATCATCATGTCTTATTGCATCATAGATGACATCCTCATGTCACAATGACGTCATAGATGACATCATCATGTCACATGACGTCATTCATGACATTATCATGTCACATGACGTCATAGATGACATCATCATGTCACATGAGCCATAGATGACATTATTATGTCATATGATGTCATAGATGACATCATCATGTCACATGACGTCAATAGATGTTCATCATGTCACATGATGTCATAGATGACATCATCATGTCTTATATTATCATAGATGACATCATCATGTCACATGACGTCATAGATGACATCATCATGTCTTATAGCATCATAGATGACATAATCATGTCACATGACGTCATAGATGACATCATCTGTCATCATGACGTCTAGATGACATCATTATGTCATATGAGTCATTGATGACATCATTATGTCATATGATGTCATAGATGACATCAATATGTCATATGATGTCATAGATGACATCATCATTTCTTATAGCATCATAGATGACATCATCATGTCACATGACGTCATAGATGACATCATCATGTCACATGACGTCATAGATGACATCATCATGTCACATGACGCCAAAGATGACATCATTATGTCATATGATGTCCTAGATGACATCATCATGTCCTTATGCATCATAGATGACATCATCATGTACAAGACGTCACATGACATCATCATGTCACATGACGTCATAGATGACATCATCATGTCACATGACGTCATAGATGACATCATTTTCATATGATGTCATAGATGACATCATTAATGTCACATTATGTCATATATGACATCATCATGTCACATGACTCAATAGATGACATCATTATGTCACATGATGTCATAGATGACATCATTCTTCATAGCATCATAGATGACATCATCATGTCATGATGTCATAGATGACATCATCATGTCACATGACGCCAAGATGACATCATTATGTCATATGATGTCATAGATGACATCATCATGTCTTATAGCATCATAGATGACTTTATCATGTCCATGATATCATAAATGACATCATCATGTCACATGACGTCATACATGACATCATCATGTCACATGACGTCATAGATGACATCATCATGTCACATGACGCCATAGATGACATTATTATGTCACATGAAGTCATAGATGACATCATTTCTTATGCATCATAGATGACATCATCATGTCACATGACGTCACACATGACATCATCATGTCCCATGACGTCATAGATGACATCATCATGTCACATGACGCCAAAGATGACATCATTATGTCATATGATGTCATAGATGACATCATCATGTCTTATTGCATCATAGATGACTTTATCATGTCACATGATGTCATAAATGACATCATCACGTCACATGACGTCATACATGACATCATCATGTCACATGACGTCATAGATGACATCATCATGTCACATGACGCAATAGATGACATTATTATGTCATATGATGTCATAGATGACATCATCATGTCTTATTGCATCATAGATGACACCTCATGTCACATGACGCCTCGATGACATTATTATGTCATATGATGTCATAGATGACATCATCATGTCTGTTGCGTCATAGATGACATCATCATGTCACATGACGTCATAGATGACATCATCATGTCACATGACGTCATTCATGACATTATCATGTCCATGACGTCATAGATGACATCATCATGTCACAGATTTGCCATAGATGACATATTATGTCATATGATGTCATAGATGACATCATCATGTCACATGACGTCAGAGATGACTTCATCATGTCACATGATGTCATAGATGAACATCATCAATGTCTTATATATTATCATAGATGACATCATCATGTCACATGACGTCATAGATGACATCATCATGTCTTATAGTCATAGATGACATAATCATGTCACATGACGTCATAGATGACATCATCATGTCACATGACGTCATAGATGACATCATTAGTCATATGATGTCATAGATGACATCATTATGTCATATGAGTCATAGATGACATCAATATGTCACATGATGTCATAGATGACATCATCATGTCACATGACGTCATAGATGACATCATCATGTCACATGACGTCAGATGACATCATCATGTCACATGACGTCATAGATGACATCATCATGTCACATGATGTCAAAGATGACATCATTATGTCATATGATGTCATAGATGACATCATATGTTACAATGATGTCATAGATGACATCATCATGTCACATGATGTCATAGATGACATCATCATGTCATATGCATCATAGATGACATCATCATGTCTTATAGCATCATAGATGACATCATAGTCACATGATGCCAAGATGACATCATCAATGTCACATGATTCATAGATGACATCATCATGTCACATGACATCATAAATGACATCATCACGTCACATGACGTCATAGATGACATTATTATGTCACATGATGTCATAAATGACATTCTCGTGTCTTATAGCATCATAGATGACATCATCATGTCATATGACGTCACATCATGACATCATCATGTCACATGACGTCATAGATGACATCATCATGTCACATGACGTCATAGATGACATCATTATGTCATATGATGTCATAGATGACATCATCATGTCTTTAGCATCATAGATGACTTTATCATGTCACATGATGTCATATATGACATCATCACGTCACATGACGTCATACATGACATCATCATGTCACATTCGTCATAGATTATACATCATCATGTCACATGACGGCAATGATGACATTATTAATGTCATATGATGTCATAGATGACATCATCATGTCTTATTGCATCTAGATGACATCCTCATGTCACATGACGCCATAGATGACATTATTATGTCATATGATGGTCATAGATGACATCATCATGTCTTATTGCACTTCATAGATGACATCCTCATGTCACATGACGTCATAGATGACATCAATCATGTCACATGACGTCATTCATGACATTATCATGTCACACATGACGTCATAGATGACATCATCATGTCACATGATGCCATAGATGACATATTATGTCATATGATGTCATA
>BOLG01000807.1:0-23774 GCA_016861445.1 Oryzias woworae
TTTTTTTTTTTTTTTTTTTTGGGAGGGGGGGGGGTTTCAAATTAAACCTACAACTAACTTTTGTATTTTTTTTTTCAGAAAATGAAACAACATTTTTACAGAAAACTCACAATGTAATAATTAAAAAGATAGAAGAAAGAAAGTGTAGAAAAGGGCATACATTGAGTGGCAAACCTACAAGACCATCGAAACATTTCTTCTCTTTTCATGTTTTAATTAACTATTCAAATAAACATTTACAGAAAATAACAAAAAAAAGTCCAAGAATTAAACATTCAGATCTTCTGTGATCCAATTTGCCATCGTCATAAAGGGAATTCTTAAACAGATCATCTTCAGGATGGAGAATCAAAATGTCAGGGAGATAATCCGTTTCAGAGATTGTTTGATGGTCGTTGGTGTTGTTAGGAGAGGGGACTTTTCCTGTTGCATTCTGTGCGGTCAGTTGTTGGGGAGCTGTCCAATGCCAAGCCAACATCCGTGGAAATGGATTTTACCAGATCCTTTTCAGAGCTGTTCGATCCAAAGCGAATGTCAGGGAGCCACTTGTGTCCTCTTCCATCTTCCCCTTAACTGGGGACAAGCTGTCTTCTGGCGTTCTTTTTCTCTTCAGAAGAGGCTTTTCCTTATTAGGCCCGTGTTCATCCACACACGGTGACCGTGATAACACTGAGGAATGTGCATTTTCAGGGATATCTTCATCACAAATCCTTCTTTTCTTTGCTTTCTTTTTGTTTTCTTTTCTTGACATGATTTGCTTTTCCAGATTCTTCAGGATTTGGCCGTTATTTTCATCTGTTAGCTTCCTCTTTTTAGCTGGCGACAAGTGCTCGTCTGAACATTCTTTCTCTCAGACATGGTTTTTTGTTGTCAGGCCAGGTTTGTCCTCATAAATCCTTTTTTCCTCTGTTTGTACAGGCAACTTTCTCTTCAAGTCTGTTTCTGAAGTTGTGTTCTTTTCAGATCACGGACTTGTGGGACGAATTGTGTGCCTGGTGAATTATTAGCGAGTCGATTTTCAAATTTCAGGACAGCCTCCAGGTCGTTTCACAGGCAGTAATTTTCACCTGTAAGCTTCCTCTTTTTAGCCGGGGACAAGTGGTCTTCTGGACGTTCTTTTCTCTTCAGAAAGGTTTTTGTTGTCAAGCCAGGGTTTGTCCTCAGAAATCCTGCTTTTCTCTGTTTGTACAGGCAACTTTCTCTCCAAGTGTGTTTCTGAAATGTATTTCTTTTCAGATCACTGGTGTGTGGCACGTCCTGTCCTGCAAAATGATTGACATTTCCTACGGAGCTTCTTGGAGATCCCTGTCACCTGTGACAATGGATGTTGCAGCACCTGTTGAAGAGGAAGTCTTTTTTCAGGATCCAATAGCAGCATTCCTTTGACCAGGTGAATAACTGTTCCAACTTGGTCCTGTTCTGTCTTGGAAATGTGTCCTGACTTCTGTAGGTGTTTCTAAATAAGTCCTCTGGTGAAACAAAGCTGACATCTTTTTGCATCTTCATTCCATATTCTTTTGGTGTCTTCAAAAGCCACTGGTTGGTAATGACTTTGAAGTAAAACTCTTTAGTTTTGGATCCTTCATTTAAGAGATGATCTGGAAACAGCAGCGATTTTGTGTGAGGTTCCAGATCATCTCATAGTCACTATAGGCCAGTGTAGAAGGGAAATCCAAGAAACATCTCTGCAGCAATGCACCCAAGGGACCAACGTGGGATTTTACAGTGGTCCATGAACCCACAAGTTTTCTCAGGGGCCATGTCGACCTAAAATGTCCACGTGAACCCTGAGCAAAACTTCCAACTCGATGAAATTTTGTAGAAATGATCTGCTGTTTCTGGTTTTTTTAACCATCAACCTCATTCTTTCAGGTGTCAGAACTCCATGAACGTTTTTGGGATTCAGTAGAACTGTTGCCACCCGATGCAGAATGGAACTGATGTCAGTCAGACTAAAAGAAGAAACACTTTCGTGTGCAAAATCTCTCCAGGGAAACTTCTTCAGGTGGTCTTTCTTGAAATGATCCATCTTTGTTGAAATGGTAAAGCCGTCTTGCTGGTAAATCCTGTGATATTGCGTTCTTGTGTTCTTGAAAAAGCAAATCTCTCCAAAGCGGTCGCTCTTCAATACGAAGTACCAGACTATAGAAACTTACCTGTATATAACAGTTTTGGTTTCATATGATGTAAATTGAGGTCACAAGATTAGTTTATTCTGATGACATCATCATCAATAGCTATTGGATGAACTTTTTCCATATTGAGGATGACATCATCATTTGGGTGTACATTAGTCCTTTGACGATGACACAGCATTACATCACTAAAACAGTTTTGCCACACTGTGACACAGTTTGTCAGTTTTAAAATGAAATGTCCCTCTAATTTTTCATGTGTCCTGAGCAGACACACAAGCTCCCTGAGCACACTGAGGACCACTGTGAGATTTTGTTTGTGTGACAGCTCGTTCTTTTTCTCTCGGTCTTTTGGCGTTCTCCTGCAATGTAACGATCCCCTGTCCCATCTTAAGTCTTTGTACAATTCCTACACGCTTTCAAATGACATTTCTGCTGAATGTGACGCTTAAGGAGTCCAGCTTCCATTGAGTCCACTTTTTCCCTCAGAAAACTCACTTGTTACTTTGGCTTCGCTGCGCGTTTTGCAGAGTACCTTTCTCACTCGAAAGGAAAACCTGTCACTCAGTTTCATCGCTTGTTCTTCTATCTGCTCATACTCTGACAAACGCCATTCCACCTTAAAATAACCTGCATTTCTTTTTTACTTTGGCTTGATGAGTGAATGTTGTAGCTGGCCCTTATCGTTTTCGCCATTATAAGCGGTTGGCATTTGCGTCTCTTAACTCCGCTGCACTGTTGTTTGCTGGCTAATCTGCATGGCGCGTATGGACAGGGAACTTACGAAACACTGTCAATGCTATGATTGGCTGCGTAGCGTATAAGTAAACTGTATCGAAATTATTGGCCTTGGAACAACTGTCGTTGAGTTACGTTGCAAAATGGTACAGAAAACCAGTATATTTGGCCTAATAAACTAGATTATATCAGTTCATATTTTAGATATTAATTAATACGTTCTGTTGAATTTTATTTTGTGCGCTGCAACGATTTTCTTGTGTGCTGAGTATGTGTGATCAGTGCGCGATTGCGCAAGCGCGCAGCTCTAGTGGGAACATTGATGCCCACCAACGTTTACCATCCAACCTGACAGAACTGGAGAGGATCTACAAGGAGGAATGGCAGAGGATCCCCAAATCCAAGTGGTGAAACTTGCTTGTATCTTTCCCAAAAAAAACTCATGGCTGTATAAATGAAAATCGTGGCTGCTACTAAATACTGAGCAAAGGGTCTGAATACTTAGAGCCATGTGATATTTTAGTTTTTCTTTTTGAATACATCTCCAAAAATGTCAAAAAGCTGTGGGGATTTTTTGGTCAATATGTGGTGCTGTGTGGTAAATGAATGGTACGCCCAGCCACCACTCACCATGCACAACTCCAGAATGGTAGAGTCCAACCCCTCTCAAAGGACTGAGTTTCAGAGCTCAGGCTGTGCGTGGAGGTGAGCCCAACTAAATCTAGCTGGGTTTTCTCCAGGTGCTCTGGTGCCTCCTACTCCTTGTAAATTTTAAACCTAAATAAACTTTTCTTTCCAGTCTTTCATTTTTTTTGACTAACTTAACTCTTCAACCATTTTATAATTTGCTTTACAGTTTATACTTTGGAGGAGAAAAGTAATTGTGCACGAATATCCAACTGATTTGAAGTGCTTACGCAATTGTAATGTGGAGAAGTGCAGCTTTGTTTTGAAACACATTGCTAATGTAAAACCATTTTTCTCCATTTCAGTCTGCTGATTCATGTTGATCATGTAAACCAGGGGTCTTCAACTAAAATTTAAACAGGTCCAGTTAGAAAAAGTTTCTTGTAGTTAAGGTCCGAAAAAAAAAAGTCTAAATATTTAGTGTAATGTATTTTTAAGTAGCAGAGGATTGGTGGAACATCAGCATGTAATTAATATCTAACTCTTACTTCAACTGAATTCAGTACAATATAAACCTTTTGACAGTAAACAGTATTTGATCGAACTGTGTGGCACACACAAGCACACACACAGACACACACACACACACACACACACACACACACCCACACACACATACACACACAACACACACACTGTTGTGCACAAAATTTATGAGTTCAAGTATTACGCTAACACAAATCAAGATTTACACACAAACAGGCAAGTTACACAAGTTACAAATCAAGTATCACACACACAAACCCAGTGAGACTATTTTCCCTCCATACTAGAATGTATTGGATGTGTTGGGAGAATCCAGTAGTTTTCCAAAAAAAAAAAAAAAAAAAACCTTCTTTCATAATCAGATTAAAATTAGATGTAAAAATTGTAGGACATGTCTTTTTTTCGCAACACTGTACCAACTGACCTATGGAGCCCGGGGTTGGAGGACCAGTGGTCTAGATTATAGAATGACAACATGTTATTTAGCAGGTGAAAGTTGGGTTTTCGGCGTAGCAACTCATGGTCAGACACAAAGCAAAAGTTGGTAACTGATGAAGTGATGAGGAGCAGGTGGTACCGGAAATTCCAAAACATGGAAATCCTCATGACAACGGGTGGTGGAGCTGACAAGCCCTTTTTTTCCCATTTTTGCCTTATGCCTTTCCTGCTTCTTCTTCTTTAACCCTCTATCACCCTTTGTATCATACCATTATATCATTATCATTATCTAGACTTTCCTTAAAAATCCATTATAAATAAACTTGGTTTTTGTTTTCTGTCCTGAAGTTCCTCATTATTCCACTAGAGGCTCTATTCAAAATGGCTGCTTCCATGAAATCTCAAATACTGTTTTAGTGGGACAAATTGCTCTAATTTTTTAAACTTTATGATGAGAATAACTAAGCTAACTAACTAACTAAGCTTGTTCAATGAGATTACCACTATAAACAGAGGCGTGTACATCGTGTTCCCTTCGGTGACTCAGCATTGCATCTTCAGCACTTCAAGGGGAGTTAAGAGAATTAAAATGTTCAAGTCTCAGGCATTTTTAAAAATATGTTTCTCAGATTACTTCAGCACAAACACATAATACAGTCTGTTGGAAAAGTGAAATACAGTGATAGTACAGAGAAAACATATTTTTTACAGCATAATAGAGGTAGAATTTCTGGTAGCTTGTGCTGAGTTAAGCCATTGGGAAAAACCAAGTAACCAAGAAAAGGAGACTTAATTCCAGTTATGGTGGTTTTGTCTCTGTTAAAGGTTAAAGGTTCAGCTAAAGGTTAAGTGTCACTCTGAGTGGTTACTCAATAGAATGCTAAAGAAGACACTTATAATGTTTGAAAACCAAACAAGATAACACTACGTTAGATATGAACAAACGGGCGCTCAATGACAGGAGCAGCAAGGCAGCAAGACAAAGACCAAACACTGGTTACGCTCATCCAGAAACCGACTTTCTCCACTGTTCAAACTCAGCTTGATGATCAGCACAGCCATGGCGCCTGGCCAACATGGTTCTGGGGAACTAGACCTCCTTGATGGAAAGTGGCTACTGGAACAGGATGAGACAAAATGGACTAAGTGTGAGAAAAAGGTTCTGTTAGAATGCTAACTACTCTAATAATCTTTCTGGGAGAGGATACATGCAGAGAATGTGGAGTGAATGGATGCTTTGGAACCCACAACCAAGGCTAACTGCCAAACAACTACTGGCTTAATGTTCTAATATCCACAAATGGCAACTGCTATCACAACTTGAGATTGACAAAGAACAACACAATTGTAGCATCACAGGAGAACCATAACATCTGGCCAGAGAGAAGTCTACACCACACTTGGGAACACAGCTCCAAATACTACCATTACGCTGAGGTGAGGCAGAACTGACTGTATGACTGACTGACTGATATTAAGACACGGAAGCTCCTCACCATACATGGAGGGTTCCATCCCATATCCAGGACCATGAGACAACGAAGGAGTCAGAGGACTTATCAGCCTGGAAGCCACTATCCAGGACAAACATCCCAAGATGCATGAATACAGTACATCAAGCCTCAATGCCCCAACTGACACTGAGCTCAGTGAAAGCCATGGACAGCAGAGGTGCTGGAGGACAGATCTTCATGGAGCACCAAGCCTCTGCATTGGATATGCCACCAAACCATAGCTGAAGCGGCTTGATATCAAGAAGTTCTACAATGGCTAGCACAGAAGCGGCTCATCCTAGACTCTGTGCTTGGAGTGGAACAACCAGATCAAACGGCAACCATAGCCGGGAATTACGGGATAAAAACACATTAGAAAGGTAGCAACCATAAGCCGCAGACAAACATGGGGCAACAATGATCACATCATTTCATTGAATTGTGGTCAGATGAATGCAGACTAGTTCAAACAACTTCTAACCTGATAAACATGGCTTCTCACATTGTTTTCATGACAGTCTTTATGTCATAAACACATATCAGTGTATCTTAACAACCGTTGCCTCCTCAATAACTGCTTTGCACCCTACCAGATTAGCAGCAAATTAGCAGCATTAGCAGCACTAGCTAAGCGCAGAAAGGGGTTAAAGATTACCGGTAATGGGTGCAGTGCTGCTCGTTTGAGTTTGATGTTAGTGGTGACCTGACAATCTGGGCAAGTCAGTAAAACAATCAGTAAAACCAAGAACCCAACCTCATGTATGTCTTATGCTGTCCCAGATGTAATGCGCACACTATTGTGTGTCCTATATGTAAAAAAAGAGGCCTACAACTGGGTGGAATGACTAACAGTTTACCCTCTTCCCCTGCAGGATACAAAATGTCATTTTCAACCAAAAACCTTGATCCAGATCCTTGTTTTCCCTCCCCATCGTCAAACTGCTTAGGGCCTGGTCACACTGCCCAAACTTTGCTGGAACGTACCTGAGCGGTGCCGAATTTTGACAACGCTCGTCACCACGCACAAAATGGGGGTGGATCAAACACACGGGCGTTGGGGTAGAGATGTACCGCTGAAGCCGGCGTAGCTTAGCATTGGTTTAGCAGCAGCGAGTTATAGCGAGTGGTTGATGTAGCATTGGTTGCTTCAGCGTAGGTATAAGGTGTTCTGCGGATGCGGGGCGTCTCTCAGGATCCATGGTGATGCAGTTTTTGGGCTAATTCAATGTCCCGTTCTCCCAGTGTTTTTGGCCAATTACTGATCCTGCTCCAACTCCGCTATGACACGCCACATCAAAGTTCATCATTGCCATGGATCGCTGTTTGAACGGCCGACACCATTCTAGCAGCGCCGTGTCCGCTCCACCGACGTTTGTGCAATGTTTAATGGCGAAGCAGCCGTGGTCCAGCGTTCAAGACTTCTGCGTTGGTCTAGTGGACCCAAGGGTCCACGGAGAATGGGCCTCTCCTCTCCGCTCGCAATATTTTGTGCAGCTCAAAACTTTTGGAGCGGTGGGAGGAACCCTTGAGGAACATCAGTGGTGGCCGACCGTATGCAGCGTTGCTTTAGCACAGTGCTTCTCAGTTATTTTCTGTCATGCCCCCCCCAGGAAGAATAAAACATCTCGCGCCCCCCCCACGTGACGTCTGCATAACACTGTAATCCTTCTTAACATATTAGAGAATATAAAAAGAAATATGGACCAACTCACAACATAGAACAGCTTTATTAAACTGTAACAGAAAGATTTAAAGTGCATCTGAAATTCAAAAAATAAAAATTGAATCTTTAATTAAACTATAAACATTTTTGACTGACCATGTCAAACCATATGATACTGAAAAATAAAATTCATTAAAATCAATAAATAATAATGCATTCAAACTGATCACCAACATTAACTCAGGAGCAACAATATTAAAAAACTTTGACCTGCAAAACAATAATATATAAAATAATGCTGATTTTTTTTTATCAAAGATGATGTCTGGATTAATGGCTATCAATGAGCACGTTTTTGCAATGCACAGCTTTTTCGAAGCGAGGTTTGAAGCAGGACACAGCAACTCTCAGCTCCTGCTCAATGTGTAGCTGGGACCTGTATCTGCCTTTTCAGAGGCAAGCAACAGCAGAGAAGCCAGTTTCACACAAGTAAGAAGCTTGCAAATGGAAGAAGAATGTGCACAGCTCTTTGTCCTAAGAGTGGATATTGCTTCTCCACATTCAGCCAGAATTCACTCAGTGTCCTGGGATGTGAAACTTAGTCTCAATGTGGAGTCAGATGTGATATCTATGAACTGCCTTCTCCTCTGCAGAGCTGAAACCAGTTGGAGCTGCTGCATTAAAAGGATCTCTCACCCAGTCATACTGGGAACTGTTTTCAGGGAAGTACTTTGTAAAGAATCCCATCAGTTATGAAATATGTTGCTTAAAATCTGGAATCACTGAGGTGGCATCATAGTCTGTAGTGTTAACAAATTCCTGCAGGTTCTCAAATGACTCAGTATTTCCTTCATCAAGTCGCCTGCCCCACATTGCAAGCTTTCGAGTGAAAGAGCTGATCTTGTCTGTGACCCGAGGGAGGTGTTGATCATTCCCTTGAAGCTGAAGGTTTAGTTCATTGAGCTTTCCAAATATGTCACTCAGATAGGCCAGTTTCATCAGAAAGTTCTCATCACTAAACTTGCTTGCGCCTTCATACTTGTGCTCCTGCTCCAAAAACATTCGTATCTCCTCTCTGAGCTCAAAAACTCGGGACAAGACTTTCCTCGTGACAGCCACCTTGCCTCACTGTGAAACAGCACAGCTTGATGTTCAGCTCCCATCTCCTCACAGATAGCAGAGAAGACTCTTTTTAGTGGTCTGGTTCTTTATCAAATTGACTGCACCTACAATGTCAGTCATAACTTCACTTAATTCAGAGGAAAGATGCCTTGATGCCAGTGCTTCTCTGTGTATAACACACTTCTCTGTGTGTCCACTCAGCATTAGGTGAGGCCTTCTTGATGAGAGTCCGAAGTCCTTTTCTCATCCCTGCCATGGTCTGTGCACCATCACTGCAAACACCAAAGCACTTCTCCCACTTTAGCCCATTCTCAGTCAGGAAGCAGTTCTAGCATTTTGAAGAGCTCTTCAGCTGTGGCTCTGTCTCTGACATATTTACAAAAAAAGTAGATCCTCACACAGGGAATTTGTCATGTCAAAACGTACATAAGCAATAAACAAAACAGTCTTTGTTGCTGTCAGTTGCTTCATCAAATTGTAAGGCTACAAAACGCGCTACACCACCGAGCGAATTGCTCCTGCGCACACTCTGCCAATGAGGGTGTCACTGCCCCCTAATGTAGTGGAAGTGCAATTGCACTTATTCTAGGGTAGTAAAAAAATATATATATATATAAAAAAGCATGTTCCCCCGAGGGTCAAACACGCCCCCCTTGACGGAGCCTGGGGGGGCGGGCCCCACTATTTGAGAAACACTGCTTTAGCAGAAGCCAGCTTTTGTTAAATGGTGATGAACGGTCACGTGCGGTGAGGGTTTTTTTTCACCGCTCCAGGAACGCTCCAGCAAAGTTCGGGGCCCTTATAGAACTTAGAACCGAGCATTAGTTTGGTCCCTGAATTTTACATTTAATCCCCTTATATTACAGCTCTCTGCATTTATCCGGAACTTGAGACCGACACATGAGGCACTGGGTAGTGCCCCCTTGTGGTTGCATTACTGTTTTTTTTTTTTTTTTAAGTTTCATTATTTATTTATTTTTAATTTACTTTTATTCTTTTTTTTGTTTAGATTTTTTTTATTATTTTTATTTATTTTATTTTTAATTTTTTTACAGGGAACATACACATTTCATGCACTCAATGATACTTCACAAAAACATTTTTTTTTAAATATGTATTTTTACTAAAAGAAAATAAGTGAAGTTAACAGTTATAAACATTGGGGGGAATTAGAGTTCCTGAAGAACACCCCCACAAAAACCTTTTTGTAAATTAAAATGTTTACTGAAAAGGTTAAAAGAAGTAAAAACATAAAATCTTAATTGAAGTTCCTACATTAGAGCTAAGTTAATTACATAAATTTTTTTTTTTTTTTTTTGGGAGGGGGGGGGGGGGGTTCTAAATTAAACCTACAACTAACTTTTGTATTTTTTTTTCAGAAAATGAAACAACATTTTTACAGAAAACTCAACAATGTAAATAATTAAAAAGATAGAAAAAGAAAGTGTAGAAAAGGGCATACATTGAGTGGGCAAACCTACAAGACCATCGAAACATTTCTTCTCTTTCATGTTTTAATTAACTTATTCAAAATAAACATTTACAGAAAATAACAAAAAAAAGTCAAGAATTAAACATTCAGATCTTCTGTGATCCAATTTGCCATCGTCATAAAGGGAATTCTTAAAACAGATCATCTTCAGGATGGAGAATCAAAATGGTCAGGGAGATAATCCGTTTCAGAGATTGTTTGATGGTCGTTGGTGTTGTTAGGACTTTTTCCTGTTGCATTCTGTGCGTCAGTTGTTGGGGAGCTGTCCAATGCCAAGCCAACATCCGTGGAAATGGATTTTACCAGATCCTTTTCAGAGCTGTTCGATCCAAAGCGAATGTCAGGGGAGCCACTTGTGTCCTCTTCCATCTTCCCCCTTAACTGGGGACAAGCTGTCTTCTGGCGTTCTTTTTCTCTTCAGAAGAGGCTTTTCCTTATTAGGCCCGTGTTCATCCACACACGGTGACCGTGATAACACTGAGGAATGTGCATTTTCAGGGATATCTTCATCACAAATCCTTCTTTTCTTTGCTTTCTTTTTGTTTTCTTTTCTTGACATGATTTGCTTTTCCAGATTCTTCAGGATTTGGCCGTTATTTTCATCTGTTAGCTTCCTCTCTTTTAGCTGGCGACAAGTGGCTCGTCTGAACATTCTTTTCTCTTCAGACATGGTTTTTGTTTGTCAGGCCAGGGTTTGTCCTCATAAATCCTTTTTTTCTCTGTTTGTACAGGCAACTTTCTCTTCAAGTCTGTTTCTGAAGTGGTGTGTTCTTTTCAGATCACGGACTTGTGGGACGAATTGTGTGCCTGGTGAATTAGCGAGTCGATTTTCAAATTTCAGGACAGCCTCAGGTCGTTTCAGGCAGTAATTTTCACCTGTAAGCTTCCTCTTTTTAGCCGGGGACAAGTGGTCTTCTGGACGTTCTTTTCTCTTCAGAAAAGGTTTTTTGTTGTCAAGCCAGGGTTTGTCCTCAGAAATCCTGCTTTTCCTGTTTGTACAGGCAACTTTCTCTCCAAGTGTGTTTCTGAAATGTATTTTCTTTTCAGATCACTGGTGTGTGGCACGTCCTGTCCTGCAAAATGATTGACATTTCCTACGGAGCTTCTTGGGAGATCCCTGTCACCTGTGACAAATGGATGTTGCAGCACCTGTTGAAGAGGAAGTCTTTTTTTCAGGATCCAATAGCAGCATTCCTTTGACCAGGTGAATAAACTGTTCCAACTTGGTCTGTTCTGTCTTGGAAATGTGTCCTGACTTCTGTAGGTGTTTTCTAAGTCCTCTGGTGAAACAAAGCTGACATCTTTTTGCATCTTCATTCCATATTCTTTTGGTGTCTTCAAAAGCCACTGGTTGGTATGACTTTTGAAGTAAAACTCTTTAGTTTTGGATCCTTCATTTAAGAGATGATCTGGAAAACAGCAGCGATTTTGTGTGAGGTCCAGATCATCTCATAGTCACTATAGCCAGTGTAGAAGGGAAATCCAAGAACATCTCTGCAAGCAATGCACCCAAGGGACCAAACGTGGGATTTTACAGTGGTCCATGAACCCACAAGTTTCTCAGGGGCCATGTACGACCTAAAATGTCCACGTGAACCCTGAGCAAAACTTCCAACTCGATGAAATTTTGTAGAAATGATCTGCTGTTTCTGGTTTCTTTTAACAATCAACCTCATTCTTTCAGGTGTCAGAACTCCATGAACGTTTTTGGGATTCAGTAGAACTGTTGCCACCCCGATGGCAGAATGGAACTGATGTCAGTCAGACTAAAAGAAGAAGACAGCTTTCGTGTGCAAAATCTCTCCAAGGGAAACTTCTTCAGGTTGGTCTTTCTTGAAATGATCCATCTTTGTTGAAATGGTAAAAGCCGTCTTGCCTGGTAAAATCCTGTGATATTGCGTTCTTGTGTTCTTTGAGGAAAGCAAATCTCTCCAAAGCGGTCGCTCTTCAATACGAAGTACCAGACTATAGAAACTTACCTGTATATAACAGTTTGGTTTCATGATGTAAATTGAGGGTCACAAGATTAGTTTATTCTGATGACATCATCATCAATAGCTATTGGATGAAACTTTTTCCATATTGAGGATGAATCATCAGTTTGGGGTGTACATTAGTCCTTTGACGATGACCATCAGCATTACATCACTAAAACAGTTCTGACATCACTGTGACACAGTTTGTCAGTTTTTAAAATGTTCCCTCTAATTTTTCATGTGTCTGAGCAGACACACAAGCTCCCTGAGCACACTGAGGACCACTGTGAGATTTTGTTTTGTGTGTGACAGCTCGTTCTTTTTCTCTCGGTCTTTTGCGTTCTCCTGCAATGTAACGATCCCCTGTCCCATCTTAAGTCTTTGTACAATTCCTACAGCTTTCAAATGACATTTTCTGCTGAATGTGACGCTTAAGGAAGTCCAGCTTCCATTGAGTCCACATTTTTCCCTCAGAAAACTCACTTGTTACTTTGGCTTCGCTGCGCGTTTTGCCAGAGTAGACCTTTCTCACTCGAAAAGGAAAACATGTCACTCAGTTTTCATCGCTTTGTTCTTCTATCTGCTCATACTCTGACAGCCATTCCACCTTAAAATAACTGCATTTCTTTTTTACTTTGGCTTGATGAGTGAATGTTGTAGCTGCCCGTTCGTTTCGCCATTATAAGCGGGTTGGCATTTGCGTCTCTTAACTCCGATGCTGCACTGTTGTTTGCTGGCTAATCTGCATGGCGCGTATGGACAGGGAACTTACGAAAACACTGTCAATGCTATGATTGGCTGCGTAGCGTAAGTGAACTGTATCGAATTATTGGCCTGGACACCTGTCGTTGAGTTACGTTGCAAAAATGGTAACAGAAAACAATATATTGGCCTAATTAACTAGATTATATCAGTTCATATTTTAGATATTAATTAATACGTTTCGGTTGAATTTATTTTGTGGACGCTAGCAACGATTTTTCTTGTGTGCTGAGTATGTGTGATCAGTGCGCGATTGCGCAAGTGCGCACAGCTTAGTGGGAACATTGATGCCCACCAACGTGTACCATCCAACCTGGACAGAACTGGAGAGGATCTACAAGGAGGAATGGCAGAGATCCCCAAATCCAAGTTGAAACTTGTTGTATCTTTCCCAAAAAAACTCATGGCTGTATTAAATGAAAATCGTGCTGCTACTAAATACTGAGCAAAGGGTCTGAATACTTAGAGCCATGTGATATTTTAGTTTTTCTTTTGAATACATCTCCAAAAATGTCAAAAAGCTGTGGGGATTTTTGGTCAATATGTGGTGCTGTGTGTAAATGAATGGTACGCCCAGCCACCACTCACCATGCACAACTCCAGAATGGTAGAGTCCAACCCCTCTCAAAGGACTGAGTTTCAGAGCTCAGGCTGTGCGTGGAGGTGAGCCAACTAAATCTAGCTGGGTTTTTCTCCAGGTGCTCTGGTGCCTCCTACTCCTTGTAAATTTTAAACCTAAATAAACTTTTCTTCCAGTCTTTCATTTTTTTTGACTAACTTAACTCTTCAACCATTTTATAATTTGCTTTACAGTTTATACTTTGGAGGAGAAAAGTAATTGTGCACGAATATCCAACTGATTTGAAGTGCTTACGCAATTCTAATGTGAGAAGTGCAGCTTTGTTTTGAAAACACATTGCTAATGTAAAACCATTTTTCTCCATTTCAGTCTGCTGATTCATGTTGATCATGTAAACCAGGGGTCTTCAACTAAAATTTAAACAGGTCCAGTTAGAAAAAGTTTCTTGTAGTTAAGGTCCGAAAAAAAAAAGTCTAAATATTTAGTGTAATGTATTTTTAAGTAGCAGAGGATTGGTGGAACATCAGCATGTAATTAATATCTAACTCTTACTTCAACTAAATTCAGTACAATATAAACCTTTTGACAGTAAACAGTATTTGATCAAACTGTGTGGCACACACAAGCACACACACAGACACACATCACACACGCACCCACACACACATACACACACACACACACACACACACACACACTGTTGTGCACAAATGTATGAGTTTCAAGTATTACGCTAACACAAATCAAGATTTACACACAAACAGGCAAGTTACACAAGTTACAAATCAAGTATCACACCACAAACCCAGTGAGACTATTTTCCCTCCATACTAGAATGTATTGGATGTGTTGGGAGAATCCAGTAGTTTTCCAAAAAAAAAAAAAAAGAAACCTTCTTTCAGAATCAGATTTTAATTAAATGTAAAAATTGTAGGACATGTCTTTTTTTCGCAACACTGTACCAACTGACCTATGGAGCCCGGGGTTTGGAGGACCAGTGTTCTAGATTAAAGAATGACAACATGTTATGTAGGCAGTGAAAGTTGGGTTTTCGGCATAGCAACCTCATGGTCAGACACAAAGCAAAAGTTGGTAACTGATGAAGTGATGAGGAGCAGGTGGTACCGGAAATTCCAAAACATGGAAATCCTCATGACAACGGGTGGTGGAGCTGACAAGCCCTTTTTTCCCATTTTTGCCTTATGCCTTTCCTGCCTCTTTCTTCTTAACCCTCTATCACCCTTTGTATCATACCATTATATCATTATCATTATCTAGACTTTCCTTAAAAAATCCATTTAATAACAGTTATGGTGGTTTTGTTCTGTTAAAGGTCCTAAAGGTTCAGCTAAAGGTTAAGTTCACTCTGAGTGGTTACTCAATGAATGCTAAAAAACTATAATGTTTTAGTGGGACAAATTGTTTATTTAATTGAACATTACTTTAATGAAAGAAGCAACTAAAGCTAACTAACTGTTAAGCTTAGAAACCACTTTCTACCACTGTAAATCAGTGATGATCCACTTCGCCTGGCCAGCATGGTTTCTTCAGCATCTTCAGGACTTGGGGACTTAAAGGATGAAAAATGGCAGTGTGAGAAAAATGTTTTTAGAATACTACTCTCAAATAATCTTTCTGGGAGAAAACATACAGAGATGTGGAGGAAAATGTTTGGAACCCAATAAGGTACTGCCAAAACTACTGTCTTAGTTCTAATATCCACAAATGGCAACTGCTAACAACTTGAGATTGAAAAGAACCAAATTGTAGCCAAGGAAACCATATCTGGCCAGAAGGTTAAACACTCAAAGCTTGGGAACAGCTAAATGTAATTACGCTGAGTGGTTACTCAATAGAATGCTAAGAAGACACTATATAATGTTTGAAAACTCCTCACCATAACACTACGTTAGATATGAACAAAACGGCGCGCTCAATGACAGGAGCAGCAAGGCAGCAAAGACAAAGACCAAACACTGGTTACGCTCATCCAGAAACCACTTTCTCCACTGTTTCAACTCAGCTTGATGATCAGCACAGCCATGCGCCTGGCCAAACATGGTTCTGGGGAACTAGACCTCCTTGATGGAAAGTGGGCTACTGGAACAGGATGAGACAAAATGACTAAGTGTGAAGAAAAAGGTTCTGTTAGAATGCTACTACTCTAATAATCTTTCTGGAGAGGATACATGCAGAGAATGTGGAGTGAATGGATGCTTTGGAACCCACAACCAAGCTAACTGCCAAACAACTACTGGCTTAATGTTCTAATATCCACAAATGGCAACTGCTATCACAACTTGAGATTGACGAAGAACAACACAATTGTAACATCACAGGAGAACCATAACATCTGGCCAGAGAGAAGTCTACACCACACTCCCAACCAGAACTTGGGAACACAGCTCAAAATACTACTACCATTACGCTGAGTGAGGCAGCAACTGACTGTATGACTGACTGATGACTGAAGTATCACCTGAAAGTATCCTGGAACTGTGAATGAAGCATTGAGGGCAATTCCTACAAAACACAATCACAGAAACTAATGAAACGGAAACCTGGAGCTGTCAACAAGTATAAAGAACAAGAACACACAGCAATAAACAGTTACACACTGCAAGTCATCAGATACCCTGCAGGAATAATCAGATGGCCGAAGAAAGATATACAGACCACGGATATTAAGACACGGAAGCTCCTCACCTACATGGAGGGTTCCATCCCATATCCAGACCATGAGACAAGGAAGGAGTCAGAGGACTTATCAGCCTGGAAGCCACTATCCAGGACAAACATCCAAGATGCATGAATACAGTACATCAAGGCTCAATGCCCCAACTGACACTGTGCTCAGTGGAAAGCCATGGACAGCTAGAGGTGCTGGAGGAGACAGATCTTCATGGGAGCACAAGGCCTCTGCATGGGATGTGCCACCATAACCATAACTGAAGGCGGCTGATATCAAGAAGTTCCTACCAATGGCTAGCAGCAGAAGCGCTAATCTAGACTCTGTGCTTGGAGTGGAACAACCATATCAAAACGGCAACCATAGCCGGGAATTACGGGATAAAAACACATTAGAAAGGTAGCACACCATAAGCCGCAGACAAACGTGGGGCAACAATGATCACATCATTCTTCATTGAATTGTGGTCAGATGAATGCAGACTAGTTCAAACAACTTCTAACCTGATAAACATGGCTTCTCACATTGTTTTCATGACGTCTTTATGTCATAACACATATGCAGTGTATCTATACACCGTTGCCCTCCTCAATAACTGCTTTGCACCCTACCAGATTAGGCAGGCAAATTAGCAGCATTAGCAGCACTAGCTAAGCGCAGAAAGGGTT
Source organism: Oryzias woworae (assembly GCA_016861445.1). NCBI lineage: Eukaryota > Metazoa > Chordata > Actinopteri > Beloniformes > Adrianichthyidae > Oryzias > Oryzias woworae. The sequence goes on from BOLG01000807.1 coordinate 16,930, forward strand.
AAAGATGACCGTAATGGGTGCAGTGCTGCCCGTTTGAGTTTGATGTTAGTGGTGACCTGACAATCTGGGCAAGTCAGTAAACAATCAGTAAAACCAAGAACCCAACCTCATGTATGTCTTATGCTGTCCCAGATGTAATGCGCACACTATTGTGTGTCCTATATGTAAAACAAGAGGCCTACAACTGGGTGGAATGACTAACAGTTTACCCTCTTCCCCTGCAGGATACAAAATGTCATTTTCAACCAAAAACCTTGATCCAGATCCTTGTTTTCCCTCCCCATCGTCAACCTGCTTAGGGCCTGGTCACACTGCCCAAACTTTGCTGGAACGTACCTGAGCGGTGCCGAATTTTGACAACGCTCGTCACCACGCACAAAAATGGGGGGGATCAAACACACGGGCGTTGGGGAGAGATGTACCGCTGAAGCCGGCGTAGCTTTAGCATTGGTTTAGCAGCAGCGAGTTATAGCGAGTGTTGATGTAGCATTGGTTGCTTCAGCGTAGGTATATAGTGGTGTTCTGCGCATGCGGGCGTCTCTCAGGATCCATGGTGATGAGTTTTTGGGCTAATTCGATGTCCCGTTCTCCAGTGTTTTTGGCCAATTACTGATCCTGCTCCAACTCCGCTATGACAACGCCACATCAAAGTTCATCATTGCCATGGATCGCTGTTTGACGGCCGACACCATTCTGCAGCGCCGTGTCCGCTCCACCGACTTTTTGCAATGTTTAAATGGCGAAGCAGCCGTGGTCCAGCGTTCAAGACTTCTGCGTTGGTCTAGTGGACCCAAGGGTCCACGGAGAATGGGCCCTCCCTCTCCGCTCGCATATTTTTGTTGCAGCTCAAAACTTTTGAGCGGTGGGAGGAACCCTTGAGGAACATCAGTGGTGGCCGACCGTATGCAGCGTTGCTTTAGCACAGTGCTTCTCAGTTATTTTCTGTCATGCCCCCCCAGGAAGAATAAAACATCTCGCGCCCCCCCCACGTGACGTCGCATACACTGTATCCTTCTTAACATATTAGAGAATATAAAAAGAAATATGGACCAACTCACAACATAGAACAGCTTTATTAACTGTAACAGAAAAGATTTAAAGTGCATCTGAAATTCAAAAATAAATTGAATCTTTAATTAAACTATAAACATTTTTGACTGACCATGTCAAACCATATGATACTGAAAAATAAAATTCACTAAAATCAATAAATAATAATGCATTCAAACTGATCACCAACATTAACTCAGGAGCACATATTAAAAAAAACTTTGACCTGCAAAACAAAATATATAAATAATGCTGATTTCTTTTTTAATCAAAGATGATGTCTGGATTAATGGCTACAATGAGCACGTTTTGCAATGCACAGCTTTTCGAAGCGAGTTTTGAAGCAGGACACAGCAACTCTCAGCTCTGCTCAATGTGTAGCTGGACCTGTATCTGCTTTTCAGAGCAGCAACAGCAGAGAAGCCAGTTTCACACAAGTAAGAAGTTGCAAATGGAAAGAAGAATGTGCACAGCTCTTTGTCCTAAGAGGGGATATTGCTTCTCCACAGTCAGCCAGAATTCACTCAGTGTCTGGGATGATTGAAACTTAGTCCTCAATGTGGAGTCAGATGTGATATCTATGAACTGCTCCTCCTCTGCAGAGCTGAAACCAGTTGGGGGCTGCTGCATTAAAAGGATCTCTCACCCAGTTCATACTGGGAACTGTTTTCAGGGAAGTACTTTGTAAAGAATCCCTCAGTGATGAATATGTTGCTTAAATCTGGGAATCACTGAGGTGGCATCATAGTCTGTAGTGTTAACAAATTCCTGCAGGTTCTCAAATGACTCAGTATTTCCCTTCATCAAGTCGCCTGCCCCACATTGCAAGCTTTTGAGTGAAAGAGCTGATCTTGTCTGTGACCCGAGGGAGTTTGATCATTCCCTTGAAGCTGAAGGTTTAGTTCATTGAGCTTTCCAAATATGTCACTCAGATAGGCCAGTTTCATCAGAAAGTTCTCATCACTAAACTTGCTTGCGACTTCATACTTGTGCTCCTGCTCCAAAAACATTCGTATCTCCACTCTGAGCTCAAAAACTCGGGACAAGACTTTTCCTCGTGACAGCCACCTTGCCTCACTGTGAAACAGCACAGCTTGATGTTCAGCTCCCATCTCCTCACAGATAGCAGAGAAGACTCTTTTTAGTGGTCTGGTTCTTTATCAAATTGACTACCCTACAATGTCAGTCATAACTTCACTTAATTCAGAGGAAAGGTGCCTTGATGCCAGTGCTTCTCTGTGTATACACACTTCTCGTGTGTCCACTCAGCATTAGGTGAGGCCTTTCCTTGATGAGAGTCCCGAAGTCCTTTTCTCATCCCTGCCATGGTCTGTGCACCATCACTGCTGCAAACACCAAAGCAGTTCTCCCACTTTAGCCCATTCTCAGTCCGGAAGCAGTCTAGCATTTTGAAGAGCTCTTCAGCTGTGGCTCTGTCTCTGACATATTTACAAAAAGTAGATCCCACACAGGGAATTTGTCATGTCAAAACGTACATAAGCAATAAACAAAGTCTTTGTTGCTGTCAGTTTGCTCATCAAATTGTAAGGCTACAAACGCGCTACACCACCGAGCGAATGCTCCTGCGCACCACTCTGCCAATGAGGGTGTCACTGCCCCCTACTGTAGTGGAAGTGCAATTGCACTTTATTCTAGGGTAGTAAAAAAAAAATAAAGGCTGTTCCCCGAGGTCAAACACGCCCCCTTGACGGAGCCTGGGGGGGCGCGCCCCACTATTTGAGAAACACTGCTTTAGCAGAAGCCAGCTTTTGTTAATGGTGATGAACGGTCACGTGCAGTGAGGGTTTTTTTTCACCGCTCCAGGAACGCTCCAGCAAAGTTCGGGCCCTTATAGAACTTAGACCGAGCATTAGTTTGGTCCCTGAATTTACATTTAATCCCCTTTATATTACAGCTCTCTGCATTTATCCGGACTTGAGACCGACACATGAAGGCACTGGGTAGTGCCCCCTTGTGGTTGCATTACTGTTTTTTTTTTTTTTTTTTAATTTCATTTATTTATTTATTTTTAATTTACTTTTATTCTTTTTTTTGTTTGTTTTTTTTTTTATTTATTTTTTATTATTTATTTTTAATTTTTTTTACAAGGCAATACACATTTCATGCACTCAATGATACTTCACAAAAACATTTTTTTTTTATAATGTATTTTTACTAAAAAGAAAATAAGTGAAGTTAACAGTTATAAACATTGGGGGGAACTAGAGTTCCTGAAGAACACCCCCACAAAAACCTTTTTGTAAATTAAAAATGTTTACTGAAAAGGTTAAAAGAAGTAAAAACATAAAATCTTAATTGAGTTCCTACATTAGAGCTAAGTTAATTACTTTTAATTTTTTTTTTTTTTTTTTTTTGGAGGGGGGGGGAGGGGGGTGGTTTCTAAATTAAACCACTACAACTAACTTTTGTATTTTTTTTTTCAGAAATGAAACAACATTTTTACAGAAAACTCACAATGTAAATAATTAAAAAGATAGAAAAAGAAAGTGTAGAAAAGGGCATACATTGAGTGGCAAACCTACAAGACCATCGAAACATTTCTTCTCTTTTCATACTTTAATTAACTTATTCAAAATAAACATTTACAGAAAATAACAAAAAAAAGTCAAGAATTAAACATTCAGAATCTTCTGTGATCCAATTTGGCCATCGTCATAAAGGGAATCTTAAAACAGATCATCTTCAGGATGGAGAATCAAAATGTCAGGGAGATAATCCGTTTCAGAGATTGTTTGATGGTCGTTGGTGTTGTTAGACTTTTTCCTGTTGCATTCTGTGTCAGTTGTTGGGGAGCTGTTCCAATGCCAAGCCCAACACGTGGAAATGGATTTTACCAGATCCTTTTAGAGCTGTTCGATCCAAAGCGAATGTCAGGGAGCCACTTGTGTCCTCTTCCATCTTCCCCTTAACTGGGGACAAGCTGTCTTCTGGCGTTCTTTTTCTTCTTCAGAAGAGGCTTTTTCTTATTAGGCCCGTGTTACATCCACACAACGTGACCGTGATAACACTGAGGAATGTGCATTTTCAGGGATATCTTCATCACCAAATCCTTCTTTTCTTTGCTTTCTTTTTGTTTTCTTTTTTTGACATGATTTGCTTTTCCAGATCTTCAGGATTTGGCCGTTATTTTCATCTGTTAGCTTCCTCTTTTTAGCTGGCGCAAGTGGTCGTCTGAACATTCTTTTCTCTTCAGACATGGTTTTTTTGTTGTCCAGGGCCAGGGTTTGTCCTCATAAATCCTTTTTTCTTCTCTGTTGTACAGGCAACTTTCTCTTCAAGTCTGTTTCTGAAGTGTGTGTTCTGTTTCAGATCACGGCACGTGGTGGGACGAATTGTGTGCCTGGTGAAATTAGCAAGTCGATTTTCAAATTTCAGGACAGCCTCAGGTCGTTTCAGGCAGTAATTTTCACCTGTAAGCTCCTCTTTTTAGCCGGGGACAAGTGGTCATTCTGGACGTTCTTTTCTCTTCAGAAAAGGTTTTTTGTTGTCAAGCCAGGGTTTTCCTCAGAAATCCTGCTTTTCTCTTTTGTACAGGCAACTTCTCTCCAAGTGTGTTTCTGAAATGTATTTTCTTTTCAGATCACTGGTGTGTGGCACGTCCTGTCCTGCAAAATGATTGACATTTCCTACCGAGCTTCTTGGGAGATCCCTGTCACCTGTGACAAATGGATGTTGCAGCACCTGTTGAAGAGGAAGTCTTTTTTCAGGATCCAATAGCAGCATTCCTTTGACCAGGTGAATAAACCTGTTCCAACTTGGTCTGTTCTGTCTTGGAAATGTGTCCTGGACTTCTGTAGGTGTTTTCTCTAAGTCATCTGGTGAAACAAAGCTGACATCTTTTTGCATCTTCATTCCATATTCTTTTGGTGTCTTCAAAAGCCACTGGTTGGTATGACTTTTGAAGTAAAACTCTTTAGTTTTGGATCCTTCATTTCTAGATGATCTGGAAAACAGCAGCGATTTTTGTGTGAGGTCCAGATCATCTCATAGTCACTAATAGCCAGTGTAGAAGGGGAAATCCAAGAAACATCTCTCTGCAGCAATTGCACCCAAGGACCAAACGTGGGAATTTTACACAGTGGTCCATGAACCCACAAGTTTCTCAGGGGCCATGTACGACCTAAAATGTCCACGTGAACCCTGAGCAAAACTTCCAACACTCGATGAAATTTTGCAGAAATGATCTGCTGTTTCTGGTTTCTTTTAACAATCAACCTCATTCTTTCAGGTGTCAGAACTCCATAACGTTTTTGGGATTCAGTAGAACTGTTGCCCCCCCGCTGCAGAATGGAACTGATGTCAGTCAGACTAAAAGAAGAAACAGCTTTCGTGTGCAAAATCTCTCCAGGGAAAACTTCTTCAGGTTGGTCTTTCGCTGAAATGATCCATCTTTGTTGAAATGGTAAAAAGCCGTCTTGCCTGGTAAAATCCTGTGATATTGCGTTCTTTGTGTTCTTGAGAAAGCAAATCTCTCCAAAGCGGTCGCTCTTCAATACGAAGTACCAGACTATAGAAACTTACCCTGTATATAAAACAGTTTGGTTTCATGATGTAAAGGAGTCACAAGATTCGTTAGTTATTCTGATGACATCATCATCAATAGCTATTGGATGAAAATTTTTCCATATTGAGGATGACATCATCAGTTTTGGGGTGTACATCAGTCCTTTGAAAATTATGCCCACCAATGTTCTCTCTAAGTTTTCATGTTCTACTGAGCAGACACACAAGCTCCCTGAGCACACTGAGGACCACGTGAGATTTTGTTTTGTGGTGACAGCTCGTTCTCTTTTCTCTCGGTCTTTGCGTTCTCCTGCAATGTACGATCCCCTGTCCCATCTTAAGTCTTTGTCCATTCCCTACAGCTTTCAAATGACATTTCTGCTGAATGTGACGCTTAAGGAAGTCCAACTTCCATTGAGTCCACATTTTTCCCTCAGAAACTCACTTGTTACTTTGGCTTTGCTCGCTGCGCGTTTGCAGAGTAGGACCTTTCTCACTCGAAAAGGAAAACATGTCACTCAGTTTCATCGCTTGTTCTTCTATCTGCTCATACTCTGACAGCCATTCCACCACCTTAAAATAACTAACTGCATTTCTTTTTTACTTTGGCTTTGATGAAGTGAATGTTTTAGCTGCTGCCCGTTTCGTTTCGCCATGATAAGGGGTTGGCATTTGCTTCTCTAACTCCGCTGCACTGTTTTTGCTGGCTAATCTGCAATGGCGCGTATGGACAGGGAACTTACGCAAAACACTGTCAATGCTATGATTGGCTGCGTAGCGTAAGTGAACTGTATCGAATTATTGGCTGGACACCTGTCGTTGAGTTACGTTGCAAAATGGTACAGAAAACCATATATTTGGCCTAATTTTAACTAGATTATATCATTCGTATTTTAGATATTAATTATACGTTCTGTTGAATTTTATTTTGTGCGCAGCAACGATTTTCTTGTGTGCTGAGTATGTGTGATCAGTGCGCGATTGCGCAAGTGCACAGCTTAGTGGGAACATTGATGCCCACCAACGTTTACCATCCAACCTGACAGAACTGGAGAGGAGGACTACAAGGAGGAATGGCAGAGGATCCCCAAATCCAAGTGTGAAACTTGTTGTATCTTTCCCAAAAAAACTCATGGCTGTATTAATGAAAATCGTGCTGCTACTAAATACTGAGCAAAGGGTCTGAATACTTAGAGCCATGTGATATTTTAGTTTTTCTTTTTGAATACATCTCCAAAAATGTCAAAAAGCTGTGTGGATTTTTGGTCAAT
>BOLG01000809.1:0-30793 GCA_016861445.1 Oryzias woworae
AGACATGAAAATGTTCATGCAGAGCTAAAAATGTTCATGCAGACATAAAATGTTCACGCAGACGTACAAAAATTTCATGCAGATGTAAAAATGTTCAGCGATTGTAAAAATGTTCATGCAGATGTCAAAAATGTTCATGCAGACGTAAAAAAATGTTCATGCCATGTAAAAATGTTCATGCAGACATAAAAATGTTCATGCAAACGTAAAAATGTTCATGCAGACTGAAAATGTTCATGCAGATGTAAAAAAGTTCATGCACACGTAAAAATGTTCAGCAGACGTAAAAATGTTCATGCAGACATAAAATTTTCATGCAGATGTAAAAATGTTCATGCAGATGTAAAAAATGTTCATGCAGACGTTAAAAATGTTCATGCAGACGTAAAATGTTCATGCAATGTAAAATGTTGATGCAGATTAAAAAATGTTCATGCAGATGTAAAAATGTTCATGCAGACATGAAAATGTTCATGCAGATGTAAAAATGTTCATGCAGACGTAAAAATGCTCACGCAGATGTATAAAAATGTTCATGCAGACGTATAAAATGTTCAGGCAGATGTAAAATGTTCATGCAAACGTAAAAATGTTCATGTAGACATGAAAATGTTCATTGCAGACGTAAAAAAGTTCACGCCGACGTAAAAATGTTCATGCAGACATGAAAAATGTCATGCAGATGTAAAAATTGTTAATGCAGATGTAAAATGTTCAGCAGACGTAAAAATGTTCATGCAAGATGTAAAAATGTTCATGCAGATGTAAAATGTTCACGCAGACGTAAAAATGTTCCACCAGACGTAAAAAATGTTTATGCAAACGTAAAAATGTTCATGCAGACATGAAATGTTCATGCAGCTAAAAATGTTCATGCAGACATGAAAATGTTCATGCAGATGTAAAAATGTTCATGCAGATGTAAAAATGTCATGCAGATGTAAAAATGTTCATGCAGATGTAAAATGTTCATGCAAATGTAAAATGTTCATGCAGACGTAAAAAATGTTCATGCATATGTAAAAAAATGTTCATGCAGATGTAAAAATGTTCATGCAAACGTAAAAATTTTATGCAGATGTAAAAAGTTCACGCACACGTAAAAATTTCAGCAGACGTAAAAAATGTTCATGCAGACATGAAATGTTCATGCAGATGTAAAAATGTTCATACAGATGTAAAAATGTTCACGCAGACGTAAAAAATGTTCATGCAGACGTAAATGTTCATGCAAATGTAAAATGTTCATGCAATGTACAAAATGTTCATGCAGATGTAAAATGTTTAATGCAGACATGAAAATGTTCATGCAGATGTAAAAATGTTCATGCAGACGTAAAAATGTTCATGCAGATGTAAAAAAGTTCATGCAGACGTAAAAAAATGTTCATGCAGACGTAAATGTTCACGCAGACGTAAAAATGTTCAGGCAGACGTAAAAATGTTCATGCAACGTAAAAATGTTCATGCAGAATGGAAAATGTTCATGCAGATGTAAAAATGTTCACGCAAACGTAAAAATGTTCATGCAGACATGAAAATGTTCATGCAGATGTAAAAATGTTCATGCAGAGTAAAAATGTTCATGCAGATGTAAAAATGTTCATGCAGATGTAAAAATGTTCATGCAGACATGAAAATGTTCACGCAGATGTAAAAATGTTCATGCAGATGTAAAAATGTTCATGCAGATGTAAAAATGTTCATGCAGATGTAAAAATGTTCATGCAGATGTAAAATGTTCATGCAGACATGAAAATGTTCATGCAGATGTAAAAATGTTCATGCAGATATACAAAAATGTTCATGCAGATGTAAAATGTTCATTGCAGACATGAAAATGTTCATGCAGATGTAAAAATGTTCACGCCGACGTAAAAAATTTCATGCAGACATGAAAATGTTCATGCAGATGTAAAAATGTTCATGCAGATGTAAAATGTTCATGCAGACGTAAAAATGTTCATGCAGATGTAAAAATGTTCATGCAGACGTAAAAATGTTCATGCAGATGAAAAATGTTCATGCAGACAAAAATGTTCATGCAGATGTACAAAATGTTCATGCAGATGTAAAAATGTTCATGCAGATGTAAATGTTCATGCAATGTAAAAATGTTCATACAGACGTAAAAATGTTCATGCAGATGTAAAAATGTTCACGCAGATGTAAAAATGTTCATGCAGATGTAAAAATGTTCATGCAGATGTAAAATGTTCATGCAGACGTAAACATGTTCATGCAGATGTAAAATGTTCATGCAGATGTAAAAATGTTCACGCAGACGTAAAAAATTTCATGCAGACGTAAAATGTTCATGCAAATGTAAAAATGTTCATGCAGATGTAAAAATGTTCATGCAGATTGTAAAAATGTTAATGCAGACATGAAAATGTTCATGCAGATGTAAAAATGTTCATGCAGACGTAAAAATGTTCATGCAGATGTAAAAATGTTCATGCAGACGTAAAAAATGCTCATGCAGACGTAAAAATGTTCATGCAGACGTTAAAAATGTTCATGCAGATGTAAAAATGTTTATGCAAACGTAAAAATGTTCATGTAGACATGAAAATGTTCATGCAGATGTAAAAAAGTTCACGCAGAAGTTGTAAAAATGTTCATGCAGACATGAAAATGTTCATGCAGATGTAAAAAATGTTCATGCAGATGTAAAAATGTTATTGAGATGTAAAAATGTTCATGCAGATGTAAAATGTTCATGCAGACATGAAAATGTTCATGCAGATGTACAAAATGTTCATGCAGATGTAAAAATGTTCATGCAGATGTAAAAATGTTCATGCAGATGTAAAATGTTCATGCAGATGTAAAATGTTCATGCAGACATGAAAAATGTTCATGCAGATGTAAAAATGTTCATGCAGATGTACAAAAATGTTCATGCAGAATGTAAAAATGTTCATGCAGACTGAAAATGTTCATGCAGATGTAAAAATGTTCACGCAGACGTAAAAATGTTCATGCAGACATGAAATGTTCATGCAGATGTAAAAATGTTCATGCAGATGTAAAAATGTTCATTCGAACGTAAAAATGTTCATGCAAGATGTAAAAATGTTCATGCAGACATAAAAATGTTCATGCAGATGTACAAAATGTTCATGCAGATGTAAAAATGTTCATGCAGATGTAAAAATGTTCATGCAGATGTAAAAATGTTCATACAGACGCAAAAATGTTCACGCAGATGTAAAAAGTTCACGCAGATGTAAAATGTTCACGCAGATGTAAAAATGTTCATGCAGATGTAAAAATGTTCATGCAGACGTAAACATTTTCATGCAATTAAAAATGTTCATGCAGGATGTAAAATGTTCATGCAAACGTAAAAAATGTTCATGCAGAATGAAAAATGTTCAGTCAGATGTAAAAATGTTCACTTAGACGTAAAAATGTTCAGTCAGACGTAAAAATGTCATGCAGACGAAAATTTTCATGCCAGATGTACAAAATGTTCATGCAGATGTAAAAATGTCATGCAGATGTAAAAATGTTCATGCAGATGTAAAAATGTTCATGCAGACGTAAAAATGTTCATGCAGATGTTAAAAATGTTCATGCAGATGTAAAAATGTTCATGCAGATGTAAAAATGTTCATGCAGACGAAAATGTTCATGCAAATGTAAAAATGTTCATGCAGAGTTACAAAATGTTCACGCATATGAAAATGTTCATGCAGAGTAAAAATGTTCATGCAGATGTAAAATGTTCATGCATATGTAAAATGTTCATGCAGATGTAAAAATGTTCATGCAAACGTAAAAATGTTCATGCAGACGTAAAATTTTCATGCAGATGTAAAAATGTTCACGCAGACGTAAAAATGTTCAGTCAGACGTAAAAAATGTTCATGCAGACATGAAAATGTTCATGCAGATGTAAAAATGTTCATGCAGATGTAAAAATGTTCGCAGACGTAAAAATGTTCATGCAGACGTAAAATGTTCATGCAAATGTAAAAATGTTCATGCAGATGTACAAAATGTTCATGCAGATGTAAAAATGTTCATGCAGACATGAAAATGTTCATGCAGACGTAAAAATGTTCATGCAGATGTAAAAATGTTCATGCAGACTAAAAATGTTCACGCAGACGTAAAAAGTTCACGCAGAGTAAAAATGTTCATGCAGATGTTAAAAATGTTCATGCAACGTAAAAATGTTCATGTAGACATAAAAATGTTCATGCAGATGTAAAAAGTTCACGCAGACGTAAAAATGTTCATGCAGACATGAAAATGTTCATGCAGATGTAAAAATGTTAATGCAGATGTAAAAATGTTCATGAGACGATAAAAATGTTCATGCAGATGTAAAAATGTTCATGCAGATGTAAAAATGTTCACGCAGACGTAAAAATGTTCACGCAGACAAAAAAATGTTTAAGCAAACGTAAAAATGTTCATGCAGACGTAAAAATGTTTATGCAAACGTAAAAATGTTCATGTAGACATGAAATGTTCATGCAGAGCTAAAAATGTTCATGCAGACATGAAAATGTTCATGCAGATGTAAAAATGTTCATGCATATGTAAAAAATGTTCATGCAGATGTAAAAATGTTCATGCAAACGTAAAAATGTTCATGCAGACTTGAAAATTTTCATGCAGATGTAAAAATGTTCATGCACAACGTAAAAATGTTCAGTCAGACGTAAAAAATGTTCATGCAGACATGAAAATTTCATGCAGATGTAAAAATGTTCATGCAGATGTAAAAATGTTCACGCAGACGTAAAAATGTTCATGCAGACGAAAATGTTCATGCAAATGTAAAAATGTTCATGCAGATGTACAAAATGTTCATGCAAATGTAAAAAAATGTCATGCAGACATGAAAATGTTCATGCAGATGTAAAAATGTTCATGCAGACGTAAAAATGTTTCATGCAGATGTAAAAATGTTCATGCAGACGTAAAAATGTTCAGGCAGATGTAAAAATGTTTATGCAAACGTAAAAATGTTCATGTAGACATGAAAATGTTCATGCAGATTTAAAAAAGTTCACGCAGACGTAAAAATGTTCATGCAAAGTAAAAATGTTCATGTAGACATGAAAATGTTCATGCAGATGTAAAAAATGTTCATGCAGACCGAAAAATGTTCACGCAGACGTAAAAAAATTGTTCATGCAGACGTAAAATGTTCATGCAAATGTAAAAATGTTCATGCAGATGCAAAAAATTTTCATGCAGATGTAAAAATGTTTCATGCAGACATAAAAATGTTCATGCAGATGTAAAATGTTCATGCAGACGTAAAAATTTTTCATGCAAATGTAAAAATGTTCATGCAGACGTAAAAATGTTCAGGCATGTAAAAATGTTTATGCAAACGTAAAATGTTCATGTAGACATGAAAATCTTCATGCAGATGTAAAAAGTTCACGCAGACGTAAAATGTTCATGCAGACATGAAAATGTTCATGCAGATGTAAAAATGTTAATGCAGATGTAAAAATGTTCATTGAGACGTAAAAATGTTCATGCAGATGTAAAAATGTTCATGCAGATGTACAAAAATGTTCATGCAGATGTAAAAATGTTCATGCAGACATGAAAATGTTCAGCAGATGTAAAAATGTTCATGCAGACGTAAAAATTTTCATGCAGATGAAAAATGTTCATGCAGACGTAAAAATGTTCATGCAGATGTAAAAATGTTTATGCAAACGTAAAAATGTTCATAGACATGAAAATCTTCATGCAGATGTAAAAAAGTTCACGCAGACGTAAAAATGTTCATGCAGACATGAAATGTTCATTGCAGATGTAAAAATGTTAATGCAGATGTAAAAATTTCATTGAGACGTAAAAATGTTCATGCAGATATAAAAATGTTCATGCAGACGTAAAAATGTTCAGGCAGATGTAAAAATGTTTATGCAAACGTATAAAAATGTTCATGTAGACATGAAAATGTTCATGCAGATGTAAAAAAGTTCACGCAGAGTAAAAAATGTTCACGCAGACGTAAAAATGTTCATGCAGACGTAAAAATGTTTATGCAAATGTAAAAATGTTCATGCAGATGTACAAAATGTTCATGCAGATGTAAAAATGTTCATGCAGACATGAAAATGTTCATGCAGATGTAAAAATGTTCATGCAGACGTAAAATTTTCATGCAGATGTAAAAATGTTCATGCAGACGTAAAAATGTTCAGGCAGATGTAAAAAAATGTTTATGCAAACGTTAAAAATGTTCATGTAGACATGAAAATCTTCATGCAGATGTAAAAAAGTTCACGCAGACGTAAAAATGTTCATGCAGACATGAAAATGTTCATGCAGATGTAAAAATGTTAATGCAGATGTAAAAATGTTCATGGAGACGTAAAAATGTTCATGCAGATGTAAAAATGTTCATGCAGACATGAAAATGTTCACGCAGATGTACAAAATGTTCATGCAGATGTAAAAATGTTCATACAGACGAAAAATGTTCATGCAGATTAAAAATGTTCACGCAGATGTAAAAATGTTCAAGCAAGATGTAAAATGTTCATGCAGATGTAAAAATGTTCATGCAGACGTAACAATTTCATGCAGACGTAAAAATGTTCATGCAAATGTAAAAATGTTCATGCAGATGTACAAAATGTTCACGCATATGTAAAAATGTTCATACAGACGCAAAAATGTTCATGCAGATGTAAAAATGTTCACGCAGATGTAAAAATGTTCAACAGACGCAAAAATGTTCATGCAGATGTAAAAATGTTAATGCAGATGTAAAAATGTTCATGCAAACGTAAAAATGTTCATGCAGACATGAAAATGTTCAGTCAGATGTAAAAAAAGTTCACTTAGACGTAAAAAATGTTCAGTCAGACGTAAAAATGGTCATGCAGGACGGAAAATTTTCACGCAGATGTACAAAATGTTCATGCAGATGTAAAAATGTTCATGCAGATGTAAAAATGTTCATGCAGATGTAAAAATGTTCATGCAGATGTTAGAAATGTTCATGCAGACGTAAAAATGTTCATGCAAATGTAAAAATGTTCATGCAGATGTACAAAATGTTCACGCATATGTAAAAATGTTCATGCAGATGTAAAAATGTTCATGCAGATGTAAAAATGTTCATGCAGATGTAAAAATGTCATGCCAACGTAAAAATGTTCATGCAGACTTGAAAATTTTCATGCAGATGTAAAAAAGTTCACGCAGACGTAAAAATGTTCAGTCAGACGTAAAAATGTTCATTCAGACATGAAAATTTTCATGCAGATGTAAAAATGTTCATGCAGATGTAAAAATGTTCACGCAGACGTAAAAAGTTCATGCAGACGTAAAATGTTCATGCAAATGTAAAAATGTTGATGCAGATGTACAAAATGTTCATGCAGATGTAAAAATGTTCATGCAGACATGAAAATGTTCATGCAGATGTAAAATGTTCATGCAGACGTAAAAATGTTCATGCAGATGTAAAAATGTTCATGCAGACGTAAAAATGCTCACGCAGACGTAAAAATGTTCACGCAGACGTAAAAAATGTTCAGGCAGATGTAAAAATGTTTATGCAAACGTAAAAATGTCATGTAGACATGAAAATGTTCATGCAGATGTAAAAATTTCACGCAGACGTAAAAAATGTTCATGCAGACATGAAAATGTTCAGCAGATGTAAAAATGTTAATGCAGATGTAAAAATGTTCATTGAGACGTAAAAATGTTCATGCAGATGTAAAAATGTTCATGCAGACATGAAAATGTTCACGCAGATGTACAAATGTTCATGCAGATGTAAAAATGTTCATGCAGATGTAAAAATGTTCATGCAGATGTAAAAATGTTCATGCAGATGTAAAAATGTTCATGCAGACATGAAAATGTTCATGCAGATGTACAAAATGTTCATGCAGATGTAAAAATGTTCATGCAGACATGAAAATGTTCATGCAGATGTAAAAATGTTCATGCAGATGTAAAAATGTTCATACAGACGCAAAAATGTTCATGCAGATGTAAAAATTTCATGCAGATGTAAAAAATATTCATGCAGATGTAAAAATGTTCATGCAGATGTAAAAAGGTTTTAAGCAAACGTAAAAATGTTCAGGCAGACGTAAAAATTTTTATGCAGATGTAAAAATGTTCATGTAGACATGAAAATGTTCATGCAGATGTAAAAATGTTCACGCCGACGTAAAAATGTCATGCAGACATGAAAATGTTCATGCAGATGTAAAAATGTTCATGCAGATGTAAAAATGTTCATTCAGACGTAAAAATGTTCATGCAGATGTAAAAATGTTCACGCAGATGTAAAAAGTTCATGCAGATGTAAAAATGTTCATGCAGACGTAAAAATTTTCATGCAGATGTAAAAATGTTAATGCAGATGTAAAAATGTTCATGCAAACGTAAAAATGTTCATGCAGACATGAAAATGTTCAGTCAGATGTAAAAAATTTCACTTAGACGTAAAAATGTTCAGTCAGACGTAAAAAATGGTTCATGCAGACGTGAAAATTTTCATGCAGATGTAAAATGTTCATGCAGATGTAAAAATGTTCACGCAGACGTAAATTGTTCATGCAGACGTAAAATGTTCATTGCAAATGTAAAAATGTTCATGCAGATGTACAAAATGTTCATGCCGATGTAAAAATGTTATGCAGACATGAAAATGTTCATGCAGACGTAAAAAATGCTCACGCAGACGTAAAAATGTTCACGCAGACGTAAAAATGTTCAGGCAGATGTAAAAATGTTTATGCAAACGTAAAAATGTTCATGTAGACGTGAAAATGTTCATGCAGACATGAAAATGTTCATGCAGAGTAAAAATGTTAATGCAGATGTAAAAATGTTCATTCAGACGTAAAATGTTCATGCAGATGTAAAAATGTTCATGCAGACATGAAAATGTTCTTGCAGATGTACAAAATGTTCATGCAGATGTAAAAATGTTCATGCAGATGTAAAAATGTTCATGCATGAGACATGAAAATGTTCATGCAGATGTAAAAATGTTCATGCAGATGTAAAAAATGTTCATGCAGACATGAAAATGTTCATGCAGACATGAAAATGTTCATGCAGATGTAAAAATGTTCATGCAGATGTAAAAATGTTTCATACAGACGCAAAAATGTTCATGCTGATGTAAAAATGTTCATGCAGATGTAAAAATATTCATGCAGATGTAAAAATGTGTTCATGCAGATTGTAAAAATGTTTAAGCAAACGTAAAAAATGTTCAGGCAGACGTAAAAATGTTTATGCAGATGTAAAAATGTTCATGTAGACATGAAAATGTTCATGCAGTATGTAAAAATGTTCACGCCGACGTAAAAATGTTCATGCAGACATGAAAATGTTCATGCAGATGTAAAAATGTTCATGCAGATGTAAAAATGTTCATGCAGACGTTAAAATGTTCATGTAGATGTAAAAAGTTCATGCAGACATGAAAATGTTCACGCAGATGTAAAAATGTTCATGCAGATGTAAAAATGTTCATGCAGATGTAAAAATGTTCATGTAGACATGAAATGTTTCATGCAGATGTAAAAATGTTCATGCAGACATGAAAATGTTCATGCAGACGTAAAAATGTTCATGCAGACGTAAAAATGTTCATACAGAACTAAAATGTTCATGCAAATGTAAAAATGTTCATGCAGATGTACAAAATGTTCATGCAGACATGAAAATGTTCATGCAGACGTAAAATGTTCATGCAGGCGTAAAAATGTTCATGCAAATGTAAAAATGTTCATGCAGATGTACAAAATGTTCATGCAGATGTAAAAATGTTTCATGCAGACGTAAAATGTTCATGCAAATGTAAAAATGTTCATGCAGATGTACAAAATGTTCATGCAGATGTAAAAAATGTTCATGCAGACGTAAAATGTTCATGCAAATGTAAAAATGTTCATGCAGACGTGAACATTTTACTTAGACGTATAAGTGTTCTCACAGACTTAAAAATCTTCACACAGACATAAATTCAAACATGTTAGTTTTACATACAATTATGTTACATCTCATCCGTAGTAGTAACACATTTAAGCGCGAGCACAATATACATTCTACATTACAACCATTTGAAAGAAAGCAGGCAGAAGCATTGCTGCCCCTTCATTCTTTAAAGATAAATTATTACAATGGTGGTAACTTGTAGTAAAATTAATCACAGTTAAAGTTCATCACAACATTCCCTATTAACAGAATAATGACCACAGTATTTGTATGTATCCATACTTTATGTCTGCATATATAGTTTCATATTTCACTACGCACAAGCTACGTCTTTTGTCTATTTTTGCACATATACAATGCATGCTGTAATAATGCCCATGTCACAAGTTCTTGTATTTTTTCCCATACTTTAAACCATGTTTTACCCTGCATACCAACACACAGAATTCCCTGCTTTTTCTTTGTATTATAGGTTAATTTTCCTTATTCCTCTTAGTTTCTGGTAAGTATCTCTCAATATAAATACCCTCTGGATATAATATGGTCATAAGTTATTAAATGCTTCATATAGTATGTATATTATATAGCATTATATAGTAATTATGAGTTCCTGTAATTTTAATAATTTTCACTGTATGAAAAGCTGATCAGTATGTTCCAGATAACCAACCTCATGTATGATCCTAATTGCTCATTTTTGTAGTATGTATAATGGATTTAATGTGGATTTATAAGATGTTTTTGAGACTTTCCTTTTTAGGTGTCTTATGTGCGATTGACCAGAGAGAAGATTCTCGGGAGGTCATGCCCAAGGACAGATCCCATGGAGGTTTTCTGTGACGTTGGAGATGAGTACTAACCTTGTTGGTGGAATATATGGGGATTCTTTCAGCCATCTGGTGAGACCCCTACATTTATAGGATGACGGAAAACCCCATCGTATATGGACAGATCCGGCATTTATCATCCTGCTGACGGAACGTTGTTGTCCTGCGATCTACTTAGACTACTTCTATCTTCATGGTGGAGGATGCCAAAGACACACGGTGAATGTGTAAATATGAACAAAATAATAAAGACTTGGGTGCATCAGAGTGAGGGACTTGTGGGGATTCAATATATCAAATTTGTAAATGACACAAACTGAAAAAAAAAAAATGCATTCTCAGGTCGTCTTGACTTTGTTTAGATGTGTGTAAAAAAACTGAAACTCTTTTTTACCCTGCAAGATGTTGTTTTATTTGGTATGCTTTGCAGTACCTTTTCACTGTGACATCAGACAAAAGGCGACATTGTTGGTGGTGTAAAGTTAATTCACAACAGGGAAAACAGAAGACTGCTCAACACTATATTATGTTAATAATAAAAAGTAATTTACCAATTGAAATAGAAATGTGTACAATATGTTTTTTTTTATAAACATCCTGCCTAACTATTCGTTTTCCTCCCTTGGATGGGGAAGTCATTGAGGTGGTGCAGGAGTACAAACATCTCTGTGTTTTAATTGACAACTCGCTGACTTTAAACTTTTCATGGAAATCTTTTAAAGAAGCTCAAACTAAGCAAAAAAGAAATCTTGTGAATGCAACTTTTTTTTATCTGTGTGGATTACGGTGATCTTTTTCATACGAATGCATCAGTTTCATGCCTTCAAATGTTCATAACCCAATGAAGAGCAATGACTGCAATTTCACTGTGAACTGGATGGCCTTCTCTCTCCATCAGGAGACAGTACCACTGGTACATTTTTATTGACAAATGTTGAGCTGGATTACTGCTTCCCTACATTTGCTAATTACTTAAACAGAGAAGCCTTCCTTCCCACTCCCTACAATCAAATGTCTGTTCCATTGCCCTGCACAAAACTTGAGGAGAAAGCTTCTGTTCAATCAGCTCCCTCGGTCTGGAACATTTTACAAAGAGGTTGGAGACTTAATTGAACTGCCATCATTACAGGTCTTCGAGGCCAAGCTCAAAGAAAACCAGAACTCCACAAAATGCTGTAATTGTCTCTCCTAATAATTGTTTTATTATTTTAATACCTTACAGTGTTGTGACTCTGTGTATTTAGGTTTTCATGTATTGTTCAAATTTATCTGTGTTTTAAATTTTTTTTGTCTCAATGTTTTAACTGTTTTTCACCAACTGTGGCAGCCTCTTGGCCAGGAATCCCTTGCAAAAAGAGGTTTAAAATCTCAGTGGGATTATCCTGCTTAAATAAAGGTCAATAAATAAGATCATTCACAAATCAAAATACAAATTTGAGTAATCCTCCAATATTTGAAGTTCTATTGAAAATATTGGCCTTTCATTAGAGCAGATATTATCCTAATGGTTTATATTTTGCTGATGTTATTCACACGTAATTTAAGTTTGATCAGCACAAAAACGGGAAAATTCACATATTCTGTATGGTAAATGGGTGTATACTTAAATAGCGCTTTTCTACTTTCCTCGAAGGCCCAAAGCACTTACAGTCACTGAACCATTCACCAATTCAACACTGATGGCGGCTCTGCTACTGAACACTGGTGCCGACCTTCCACCAGAGGCAATGTGGTTTTGCCAAGGACACTTTGATATATTGGCGGGCAAGGAGGGAATCAAACCTGCAATATTCCAGAAGATGACGCTCCTGTACCGCTACACCACCGTAGCCCCCCTGCATATCTGCACTCATTTTAATTGTGTCCAATGCTAAATTTAGTTGTTGATTTAACCTCTGAAGACCTGGCGTCCACATATGTGGACGTCACGTTTTAGTTTATATTTGCACAGCAGTTAATTCTGCTTAACTGGGACCCTGTGACTACATGTTTAGATGGTTAGCTCAAATATTAACTAAGGTCCTAAGAGGTTAAGGGGTAATTGTAAAGACGAGAATGTCTACCAAGCAGCACAGTGAATATTTGAAGTGAAGCCGTGCAGTATTCTGCAGCCAGGATTACTTCCATTTGTATCTTGATTGTGAACAATCTAACGGAGGAAAAACAATATATTTAGTTAGGACATTATAAATCAGTATTGTACAGTTTTCTGTCACAGTTGGTTAGGTTACCTTTTATTATTTAAAACTGTATTAAATTAGTATTAAGTATAAGTAGTTGTCAGCTTCCCTGTCTAAACCGAAAGTAACTTTACACACAGTCAGCAATGTCGCCATTTTTGTCTGACATCACGTGAAAAGGTCTGTTACAGGTATCTTTTGATGAGGGGCGGGGTCATCTGGGACAAACAACTGATGATCATCATGATTGACACTTTTCTGTTTGACATGTTTCATCAAAGTTCAACCATGTGTTTGCCGTGCCACATGTTCTTTAGGCAAATCCTGCAGGTTCCCTCGATCTTTAGTTCTGACTGATGCAATAGGGTTAACCCACGCTACTAATACAATATTTTAGATGTTACTTGCCAGGCTAGCTAGCAATCAGAGAATATTTAACTTACTGCTCCTCTACCTCACCTACTGTAATGAAGTTTACCACACTGGCTCTACTTGCTCCTACTCACTCTTCGTTTCCCCCCCCCCCCCCCTCGCCTCTCTCCCCCTACCCTAACCAGGGTCTGTATCCTTTCCCACCACCCACTCCCCTCACCTGCAATCTTCATTGCATCATCTGCCAATGGTTTATTTTATTTTGTTTATCATGTCTCTGTTTGGTGCAGTGTATTTCAAATGTGTCCCTGATTCTGATTCCAGGTGGATCATCTGTGTCCTGTCTTTGGCAGGGGACCTCGCCTCGCCTGTACTCTGTCTTTGGCCGTGACCTCGCCTCGCCTGTACTCCTGTCTTTGGCCGTGACCTCGCCTCGCCTGTACCCTGTATTTGGCCGTGACCTCGCCTCGCCTGTACTCTTGTCTTTGGCCGTGACTTGCCTCGCCTGTACTCCTGTATTTGGCCGTGACCTCGCCTCGCCTGTACTCCTGTATTTGGCCGTGACCTCGCCTCGCCTGTACTCCTTTATTTGGCCGGACCTCGCCTCGCCTGTACTCCTGTCTTTGGCCGTGACCTCGCCTCGCCTGTACTCCTTTATTTGGCCGTGACCTTGCCTCGCCTGTACTCCTGTATTTGGCCGTGACCTCGCCTCGCCTAAACTCCGCCTGTTGAGAATCTCTCCTTCATGTGGGAAACTCTGAGGTTTCTTAGTTTTTTCCCCTTCAAAAAAAGATTGGGTTTTTTTTATGAGTTTTTCCTCACCGAGCAGGAGGGTGTAAGGGCAGAGATGTTTGTTCAGCTTAGTCTGTTTAACAACCAGCTATTGTTTACTTTTACATGATTGATTTTTTGTTTCTTGCAATATTCTGATATCAGTCCAATGAGACGACTATAGGTGTGATATTGGGCTATAGAAATAAAATAGAATTGAATTGAAATTGCATTGAATCATTTGGCAAAGGTAGGCGATTGCCTGGGGCCCCCCAACACTCTGAAAGGGACTTCTGGAGCGTTGACTCGAAAACTCCTTTAATGCTTGTAAATAACAACTGCTTGTAAACTCGAAAGCATTAAGTGGGGGATATTAATTAAAAAAGGCTGATAAGACATAAAATACGGAAAGTGCAAGAAAAATTAACTCAACAGCAAAAGCTTATAGCTCAGACAAGCAAGCTAAAGCTAGCGCCGGAGCTAAATCGAACTGAAGGAGGATATCAAGGGAATAAGAAAAGACATCAGTGGCACTGAGAGGTAAACTCAACAGTTTGAGAGAAGAAATGCAGGGACCAATGGAGAAACTAATGGGCTAAGCAGAGTCCCGCACATTTGTAACATATGTTAAGTATAGTGATTAATAACTGAAGTCTAGTAGAGCTTGATTAATTGCTTGAAAAGGAGTGGGAAGAAGCGAACTTCTATAATCCCACCCCTACATAGTTACTTCATTTCATAGTCTTGCATAGTTTTCATAATCCGGTTCAGATCAGAATCATTATTGATTCACACTTTAGGTAATCAATATGTAATAAACATTGAGCAGCAGGCTTTATCTACAATTCTGATGGCTCGTTTTTGAAGTAAAGAGAGAGGCTGTAATGAACTTTTAGAATTATTACCCCAAACTTCTATACAATAGGTGAAATATGGTAATATTAAGGAGCAGCAGTTATAGGTATCTACAGTTGTATTCTAACATGTATTTAGATTTATTTATGATTGAAATACTTTTTGAAACTTTAGTTTGTATGTGTCTGATGTGTAGCTTCCAACTTCGTTTGTTATCGATTACAATCCCCAAGAATTGATTTCTGTGACGTTTTCTATTAAGAAGTTATTTATTGTAACTGAGAGCTCTGTATTGGCTTTATAATTACCAAAAAACATCACTTTGGTTTTTTCTAGGTTCAAAGATGGTTTATTGTAATCCATCCATGATTTTATTTTGTTCAACTCTGTGTTTACCACATGGATAAGTTCCCTTTGATTGTCTGTTGAGTAAAATATATTTGTGTCATCAGCAAATAGAATTCATTTTAAAAGTTTTGAAACATTAAATAAATCATTTATGTAAATATTGAATAGCAGAGGGCCTAGAATTGATCCTTGGGGGACACCACAACTTATCTCCTTGGTCTTTGATGTGAATTCATTCATCTGGACAAATTGTTTTCTTCCCGTTAAACAGCTTTTGACCCAAATTAGCGTTAGTCCCCTTATCTCATACCCTTCCAGTTTATCAAGTAGGATGTCATGATTGAGAGTCAAATGCTTTTTTTAAATCAATGAAACTTCCAGCTGCACATTTTTTTGTCCAGAGCATTTGTGATTCCTCAACAGCATCAATGATAGCCATTGAGGTTGATCTGTTTTCTCTAAAACCATATTGGTTTTCATTTATAATGTTATGTTTATCTATAAATTTAGCTAATTTGTCATTGAATATCTTTTCTAAACTTTTGGAGAATTGTGAAAGGAGAGAAACGGGTCTATAGTTTTGTAAAAAGGTGTTTGGTCTGCGCTCTTATAAATAGGAATCACTTTTACAATTTTCATTTTGTTTGGGAATTTCCCGGTTTGTAGTGATAAGTTACATATGTATGTTAGAGGCTTAGCGATTTTGTCAATGACTTCTTCACTATCGTCATATCAGTATCATCACAATCTGCTGAGTTTTTACTCTTGAATTTGTTAACAATCGATATCAGATCATTTTCGTTCACATCAGAGAGAAATATTGAGTTTGGGATCCTTGTGATGCTGGAATATTTACTTTGCTGGTTTGCACTTTGGAATTTCTGTTGCCAACTTTGGACCCACGTTTAAAATAGTTGTTAAAACTGTTTGCTGCTTCATTAATAGTATAGGTTTGACCCTTCTCATCTATAAAGTAATCTGCATATGATGTTCGCTTTTGTCCCTTTTTAATGATACTGTTTAATATTTCCCAAACTCGCTTCACATTGTTTTTATTTTCATTCAGTAGATTACTATAGTACACTTTTTTACTGTTACGTTTATTTCAGTTGGTTTATTTTTGTAAGACTTATATCTCTGTTCACTTTCTCTTGACCTTTATTTTAAGATTTTTTTATAGAGGTTATTTTTCTTTTTACAAGCATTTTGTAGACCAGTGTGGTTAACCAAAGACATTTAGCAAAATTGTTCTTGAATTGATGAATTTGACAGTTTTTATTATAAAGTGAGCTAAATATTTCTAAAAACATTCATAAGCGGTGTCCACATCTTTCTCTCTGTACACAGAGTTCCAGTTCTGTCTGGATAAGTCATTATTAAGGGAGGTCATTGATTTTTCATTTCTTCTTAACAGTAGGAGAGATTGAAAAGAAAAATGAATGTTTACAAAGCAAATTATTTATGAATCGGGCCCCAGGGCAACCAAAAGCCTTGTAAAGCTCCGAAGATCACAGAAGATGAGGAACTTAATTCACATTTAAGGGGCTCATCTCACCAATGACATGCATTAGGAACCAGACATTCTTGATATAGAACATTGTAAAGACAACCTGAACCAGTAAATGGAAACGAAATCATAAACTTCCTGGCTAACTTAGATTTTTCTTCTATCAGAACCACTCAGAATAACACTTCACCCATCACCAGAAAAGAACTGGATGAAGCTTTTGGGAGACTAAGGCAATAAAAGCCTTGAGAGTGATGGTTGCCCAAACGAGTGGTGCAAAATATTAAAGAAGAACTGCTCCTCTTTTATTAGATTAATTCATTTGGACCCTTCCATAAATCAATCAATCAATCATCAATCAATCAATCTTTATTTATATAGCACTTTTCATATTAAACATAACACAAAGTGTTTTACACAAAAATAAAAATATAATAAAGCAAAATAATAATGATACTAAATAAGCAAATAAAACAAATAATAATATAAAAATAAGCATAAATTAACATAAAGTCCCCTCCCCCAGATCCGTACACAACCCCCCACCCTTTCAGACTTCCCACCCCCTAACTGATGGAGATTGGCAATGGGAAACAGGCTGAGCATGACAGTTTGTTTTTAAAAAACGCTAATAATTGGGACCTTCTCTCTCATGTGAGTAGCGGCACAGCCAACCAAACGCAGCGACACAAGCAGGGACCCGCCTCACCACAGCTAGGCAACGATGGAGTTCCCCATCCAGAGCCGCCGCAGCTGAACGGCAGCCGACCCAGAGAGAGAGAACCAACTGAGGAAGCACCGGAAACAAAATAAATTAAATAAAAAAGTAAACATATTGATAAAAGCTAAAAAACCAAAATAAAACATTGTAATGAGGAATTTAAAATAAATAATAATTTATGTAAATTGTTTATATAAAACATTATAAAATAGATAAAAGATAAATTGGTAAAAAGATACAAAGTAAAAATTATATGAAAGCCAGATTAAAAGGTGGGTCTTGAGCCTTTTCTTAAAAACATCTACGCTCTCTGCAGCTCTTAGATCCTCTGGCAGACCGTTCCATAAACGAGGGCCATAATACTGAAAGGATGCCTCTCCGTAAGTTTTGGTTTTCACAGCTGGAATGGTTAGAAGACCAGTGCCAGAGGATCTCAGGGTCCGCGAGGGTTCATATTTAACTAAAAGGTCAGACAGATAAGAAGGTGCAAGACCATTAAGACATTAAAAAACCATTAAAAGTATCTTAAAATCAATCCTGAAGCTTAAGGGAGCCAACGCAGGGATTTTAAAATTGGAGTGATATGGGCCTGTCGCCTGGTCTTGGTAAGAAGTCTTGCAGCAGAATTCTTAAGGTTAGTTTTTGGAAGACCAGCAAGCAGGGCATTACAATAATCAATTCTACTTGTGATAAAAGCATGCATCAGCATCTCCATGTTAGTGAGAGAGAGTAGTGGGCGGACTCTAGCCAAGTTTCTAAGATGATAAAAAACACGTTTTAATCACAACTTTAATATGTGGGATGAAAGTTAGCTTAGAGTAAAAAATAACGCCATGGTTTTTTACTGTTTCTGAATAATCTAATGAAAGTTCTTTTAACTTCAAAGGGGGAGTTTTGACTCAAAAAAGCCAAAACTCCCCCTTTATGGAAAGAAGCAGTTATTCAGTTCTACCAAAAAGGGAACATAAGGAGTACTGTGAGGCTTATCAACCAATCTCTATTTTAAATGTAGATTGTGAACTATTTACAGCAATAATCAGTAAAAGATTGGAACTTTTTCTCCCCGAGCTGATAGATGAGGACCAAACGGGCTTCATAAAGGGACGCCAGACACAAGATGGCATTAGACACACCATTCATATATTAAACGAGGTCAATAAACTCAACATCCCCTCAGTTTATCAGTTTTTTTGGATTGCTTACACACTAAAATTAAAAGTAGTACAAAATAGGCAAAGCTTACACTCAAGAAGCACAACATCAGCCCAGATTTGCACAAACTATAAGCATATTGTCATCCCCATACTTGTTGCAGAACTCTACACACAGTGATTTGCAAAACACTAAATACACTCAACATACATTACACACAAATATCTAATAACAAAACACTGAATGTCAAATTAGCACACTGTCAACCAATTGGATCAACAACGGTCATCCGGTGTGAATACAATTCTTTGCTTTATTGTTGACACCCCAATAAGGAGGTGTGATCAATCAGAACTATAAAAAGCAGCAGGTTGAGTTCATTAGTCTTAAAGCACAATGGAAAGAATAAGAGGAAGAGTAAGATGAGGAGGAGGAGGAGGACGATGATGATGATAAGGAAGGAGAGGAATCAACAGAGGAAGAAATGAAGGCCATGCTGGAAGTTGAAGAAGGGGAGAGGAAGACGAAGACAAGAAGGTGCTCACAGAGGACCAAATCTGACAAATGAGATCCACACAACACTGGTGTGACCACGTTGTCAACCACGGCCTGACGCTGTGGGAGGCTGGACTGCGAGTTCAGCCAAATCTAAGCCGGAATACAAGTGACAAGTGTGATAAGAGCATTTTGACTGGAAAATAGGTATTGTAGAAATATCACCATATCATCACCGAGCATCTGCAGGGTTTCAGTAACTGCTTACAATACTGTATTCTATGCAGTATCAGCACTTCTATTACCTTGTCCTATGAAGTTACTGCACTATTGTTAACTGTTTCTTTTCAACATAGAATGAGAGTCAGGAACGACAAGGGGAAGGCGTCTTGTGTTCACAGAACAGCCAAGAGAGGGAGATGGTAAACATGGTTTGGCCAACAATGCTATAACACTCAAACATCTCCAAGCTAACATTGTCAATACCATGACTGCTTCAATGATATCATCAAGCCTCAATATCAACACTGGCATGCATCCTAAAAAACACACATTAAAATGAAGCAAATTTATCGAGTGCCCTTTGAGCAGAATTCCAAAAGGGTGAAACGACTGCAGCATGATTATGCAGAAGTATGTATTCACTTTAGCAGTGTGATCTTGCATACTGTCTCATAATCTTTTACTGTAATATGTATACTTGATCTACACTGAACTACACATTTGGTCTGACTCTGTTCTTCAGGCAGTTTTATGAATGGATGGAGAGCAGATACAGCATGAGTTTGTTTACGTTCAGAACTGGTTTCAGTGACATCCACATTTTACTGTCCTATATTTTCCACCATACACTCCATTCCTCAACCCAGAAGAGTTTTTCTCTGCATGACGGTGGAAGGTATATGATCTCCATATCCAGGCTGAGGTAGCCCTCATCCAAGCCATGGTGAGGCCTGTGACCAGGTAGAGGTAGTAGCAGCAATACAAGGATGGATTCATCATTCAAAACATTTCTTTCCAAGATGTCTTGCTAATGGCAACATTGTTCGCGATGTTGAGGAAATTCTCTGGCCAGATCCAGCTAGGCAAAGAGAAAATGTCCATCTATTCATCCATCCATCCATCCATCTATTTTCTTCCGGTTATCCAGGAACGGGTCGGGGGCAGCAGTCTAAGTAAAGATGTCCAGACTTTCCTCTCCCCGTCCACTTCCTCCAGCTCCTCTGGGGGGACCCCGAGTCGTTCCCAGGCCAGCCGAGAGACATAGTCTCTCCAGTGTGTCCTGGGTCTTCCCTGAGGCCTCCTCCCAGTGGGACATGCCCGGAACACCTCCATAGGGAGGCGCCCAGGGGGCATCCAAACCAAATGCCGAACCACCTCAACTGGCTTGTGTTCTTTCTTTCTTTTCTTTTTTTTTTTTTGTAACAGTGAACTTACAGTACAATACGTACAGTGACATGTTGTGACTGCACTATGAATCTCCATGTCAATGTTTTGGGCATGTGAAAAACTCAATGCGTTTCTTCAATGTGCAAAATTTGTCCTGTGTTGTGTTTGGTGCATTTACTTTATATTTGCACTTTGTTGATGTAGCCTTCTCTAATCATAGGACAGGCATAGAAGTGCTAAAAGTGCTTTAGGTTTATCACAGCAGAGTGTAAACGTGCAAACAGAGTAAAGTAAATGTGAAACGTGTGTGTCCTATGGTAAAAGAGTGTGGTTTTTAAACATCAGTGTTAGTGTTTACAAGAGTGTTTAAATATGCAAAGGATCTGTAGTGTTTTGCTAATTGGGTGTGTGGTTATGCTGGAATGTGTGGTGTTTTGAAAATCATACTTAAGTGATCCAACAAAACTGTAATAAGCTTAGATTCTGAGAAAGGCCTTCGACAGGGTCTGCTGGGACTTTCTCTAAGCAGTTTTGTTATACAAGCTCTGTACCATACGTCAGTGGGCAGAATTAAATAAATGGAAATGTAACAGATAGCTTTGAACTGTTTAGAGAAACAAACAGGGATGTTGCTTGAGCCCAGCCATATTTGCTGAATTCATTGAGCCTCTGGCGCAGCATATACGTAGTGGGAAGATCTAGAAGGGGTAACAATAGCAAAGCAAGAACAAAAAAATAGGGCTCTTTGCAGATGATATCATTATTTATTACAGAAACCAGATACTGAATTTCCAAAACTCATAGGCATCCTAATAGTTTTTGGAGAGAAATCAGGGTACAAACTAAATATTTCCAATACTCAGATCTTAAGCATAAATTATAAACCAACTGAACCACTCAGACAAGAATATAAGTTGCAATGGGATTCAGAAAATAGAAAATATTGAGTTTTACCTAACAACATTAACTTAAAAATTAAAAGACATCAATTATGGTAGACGTAATGCTGCAATAAGAGACTTAACAAACTAGCCCACCCTTGCCATCAATCTTAGCTCAAGAATAGAGGTTGTAAAAAAAGTGCTGCTGCCAGACTGCTGTGTTTATTTCTCTTACGACGAGAAATTTGTCACATAAAACAAACAAATAATCTAATTTTTTTGGAACAGTAAAAAACTAAGAGTGAAAATGAAAACACTTCAGTTGGAAGAAGCAAAAGGAGGATTTGCTCTACGAAGCCTCAAAGAATATTATTTGGCAGCCCAACTATGAAGTATTATATATAGGTGCTGAACAGATTAATACTCTAAATGGAAACAAATAGAGCTAAACTATGGTTCTTGTTCTTCCCAAGCAAGACTGGGGGGAGAAATACAAATCAAAATCTCATTGTTGAGCTTGTAATCAAAACCTGGTGGGAAGTAGTCAACACATAAAATAGGAACATCCATAAATGACTGATTTGGTCTTCACATTCTCCTGGATTCAAAGTTGGACGGCTGGATAAGACAAGACAAGAAATGGAGAATTAGAGATTGAATAATACATTTAAGAAATGGAGAATTAGAGAAAAGACTGCAATATGCACATTAACAGATGGGAAAGTTTTTAAAACAGTTGAAAAACTCAAAGAAAAATTGGAGCTGGACAAGACTGACCTATTTAGGTATTTTCAACAGAGAAACTTGTACAATGAAAAAAAATAAAAGCTCTGTTTCTCAGCAAGAGAGTGAAATGATAGAAATGCTTACAGGGGCTTATGAAAAGCTACCCTCAAAAGTGGTTTCCAAATTGCAGTAGTGTCTGTTGAACTGTAATGCTTTGACTCGTTGTATTTAAAAGAAAAGTGGGAGACAGAACTGCACATTGACTTGTCAGAGGATGACTGCTCCTCAAGCTGCTTTCTACAACATTCCTCAACATACTCAAGACAATGGAGAGAGTTTGGGTGGACAATCTGAGGAGGTTCCCATCAATCCTCACATAAAGAGTAAACATCTGAGGATCTCACAGCAATGCTGGAGACTGTGGAGATATGAACGCTAACCATTCACACATGTTTTGGACATGCAGAAACATTGATCCCTTTTGGCAAAAGCATCAAAACTCTGCAGGACATTCTTGGGTACGAAATACCTGTTGATCCACAGAGGTGGTCAGGGGAGGCAGGATAAGTAAATGCCTCACATGACATCATCCTCACCTGTCGTCATGTGAAGTTTACCTAAATTGAAAATAAATGTGTCCACTACTCTGTTTCATAATGCAATTTGTAAGTTAGTTTCTAATCATTTTAGTCATTTATATTCAAGCACCGCATCACAGAAAATCAGGGTGCAGCAAGGAGGGTGTGCACGTATCACGTGTAATAACAGGGCTCCTTATACAGTCTGCAGGATTTAGGGGGGGTTGTAAAATTGAAAAACCTCTCACCTGCTTCCTGTTTGATACGTGTTCACTATGACCTGTCGCCCATAAAATCATTAACCTTTTTCTCTCTATGTGTTCACTGAGCGGTCTACCACCTGATGTACAGGTTTGACCATTTTCCACCCGCAGACAGCATGTATCCACTGCAAGATTTAGGTGAAAGAATCCACTTATGGCAAACACAAGCCTGTGCTCAGACTTATGGGAAATGTAGTGTAGAATTAACCACAAATGTAGGTGCTTTCTGAAGGTTGCTTTTATTATGTGCTGTGAGGGAAAGACTTTCCTGCAGGAACAGAACGGCTTTCAATGATAAGTAAAACAAAGACGTTTCAGATCACAGTGGCTGTTTGCTTCTGAAAGTGTTATTTTATCCTCCGACCTGAAAACTCTACAGACCTCTCACTAACAGCAAACACGGACCTCCTGCACAGATGAAGAACCTCTCAGTGATGACCTTCCTTATTAGGTGGAGTCTTCATTCTTAAATGATCCAAAAGAAGAAACCACAAATGTTGACACCATTCAATAAAACAGCTGCAGAACTCTGGTCATAGGTCTGGTTTTGGTTAGACACGGTCATCCTCATCATGCTGGAAATTATATACCTTACATGAGTCACACACTGGACAGGAAAGTTCTCTAAAGAACAGCCAGTCATGACAGCTCTGGACCGGACCTTCACAGCCATGCGCTGGTTGTTACGTGCAACCAAACGGTCCAAGAACAACCGCCAGCCTTCTGGGTCAAACTCTCTTTACGTTTGTAGACTGAGAGCCTCCGCTTGGTGACCTCACTGCTGTCTCGACGGAGGCGAATTTGCCGCACCACGCCCCAAACAGCTCGGCCACGTTGTGCTGCAGGGACGCTGATGTCTCAATGAACTTACAGTCGAACACCACAGCACATGCTCGGCCCTCTGCAGCAGAGGCAGGCACATCAGCACATCAGCAGACTTCTGGAGACATGCTAACTACGTTATTCAGTTGAACTTGCTACTGACTTGCCTTCCACTGCAACCTCCCTGGCCCGGACCAGGTCGCTCTTATTGCCTACGAGGATGATGGGGAGGTTTTCGGTCTGGCGGGCGCGCCTCAGAGTGATGCGGAGCTCAGCAGCAGAGTCGAAGCTGGAGCGGTCCGTGACGGAGTAGATGATGACGTAAGCACTCCCAACCTTCAGGCAGCAGTCATGACCTTTGCCCCCACCCTCCTGTTAGGAGACACAGGTGCATATCTTCACTGTTTAGAAGAGGGATGAAGTACAGAATCGTCTGAATCGTTCTGAAGTGAAAAAAAAGCAGTTCTGAAGCTAAGGATTCTAATCTATTCCTATGATCTGGCCAGATCCATATGTCTGAGGGAAGCTATTAATCAAATGAATTGTTGTTAAAATAGATTGTTACACAAATATATGAAGCACATTATTGTAGAGAGAAGAAGCCTTGGACTGTTCACAGTTAGCTTGTCTGGCGACATCGAAACACCAAAAGGCTCAGGATGGATCTGGTACAGGACTCAGAGTCTTTTCCGATCACTACAGATCAGGGAACAGGACTTTGGACAGAGTGCTTTTCTGAAAAATCGTCTAAGTCTTAGAGGTGAAGAAGGGAGCTGCAGCAGGAGGGGCCCTCTGAGGCCTTCCAGATCCTCAGTATGATGGAGTCAAAGCTGCAGTGATGCACACAGAAAGGCGGCGTCCAACACCATACTTGGAAGACAAATGGACCCTGCCATGTTTGTAGCAGTGACATTCCATTCAGCAGGTGCAAAAAGAGCAATTTAAATCTCCACAAAAAGACCATGAAAGAATGTAAAATCTTTGCCAAACCAAACATGCATTCAGACCTACAATATCCATACCGAATCGGTCGAGGCCAGGGTTTACACAACAACCACTATCAGTGCTGTTCACAGAAGCTGCCGGTGGACATTGGACTACTGTTAGTCAAATAAGGAGAGGAGGAAGGGATGTTTATAGGAAGAGTAAAAGAGTTAAAGTCATGAGTGTTGGACTGAGAGTAGAGACTTTGAATGTTGAAACTATGACAGGAAAAGGGAAGAGAGATGCTGAGGAGGAGGCAGACATACTGTGTGTCCAGGAGACCAGCTGGAAAGGTAGGAAGGCCAGAAGCTTAGGAGCAGGGGTCAATCATGGTGGAGAGGGGAGAAGAAATGGAGGAGGAGTTATCTTAAAGGAGGAGTTTGATAGGAGTTTTGTGGAGGTAAAAAGAGTGTCAGAGTGATGAGTCTGAAGAAATGGAAGGTGTGATGTTTAATGTTGTTAGTGGGTATGCCTAACAGGTAGGATGTGAGCTGGAGGAGAGATTCTGGTTGGACCTTGATGAGGGATGATGAGCATCCTGTAGAAGTGAGAGAGTTGTCATTGGAGCAGATTTCAATGGATGGGTTGGTGCAGGAACAGAGACTGAGGAGGTGATGGGCAGGTTTGGTATCCAGGAGAGGAATGTAGAAGGACAGAAGGTGGTTAATTTTGCAAACAAGATAGAAATGGTTGACAAGGAGACTTGGTGGTGGAATGAGAAGGTGCTGGAGAGTATACAGAGTAAGACAGAAGGCAGGTTGGCATGGGTGGAGAAAAGTATCAGGTGGTGATGTGTGATAGAAGAGTTTCACCTCAAATGAAAGGAAAGATGAACTAAACTGTGTGAGAGCAGCCGTGTTGTTCAGTCTAGAGACAGAGGTACTGAGGAAAAGACAGGAAGCAGAACTGGAGGAAGCAGAGATGAAGATGCTGAGGTTCTCTTTGGGAATGACCAGGATGGATCAGGAATGAGTCCATCAGAGGAACAGCACATGTTAGAGGTTCTGGAGATAAAGTCAGAGAGTCAGACTGAGATGGTTCAGTCATGTCCAGAGGAGAGACGGTGAATATGTTGGTAGAAGGATGCTGAGTCTAGAACTGCAGGAAAGAGGTCTAGAGGAAAACCAAAGAGGAGGTTTATGGATGCAGAGAATGAAGACATGAAGGAAGCTGGAGTTAGAGGAGAGGATGCAGAAGACAGAGTAGATGGAGGAAGCTGATTGGCTGTGGCGACTCCTGAAGGAAGGAAAAGACCAAAGGAAAAGAAGAAGAAAGTGAAAGTACGCTATACCCCTCAAACCCAGAAACTCTCTTCTGTCCTCTGTTCCCCCATGATTCGAATGAAACCCTGTTCTGATTACATTTTATACATGATAGTATGCACGTTCCAATAAATATTGCAGTTTTTACATACGTTTCGGGACAACACAAGACACCCAGAAATCATATGGAAATGTGAGAATCTAATGAACAGCCTTGTGAAGAGAAAACAAGCTGTAAATTTAAAACGTAAAAATAATGTTCAGACCCAACAAAAAAGACTCACAACATCAAAGAAAAGAAGAAGCAGAGCACAGAGACTGATGTCAGGAACTTCACTTCTGCAAAAAAAAAAAAAAAACTTCAAGAAGCGAACAGAAACAAACAGATCAGACGTTGGATCACAGAAGACTAACACATACTGTAACTGAGATGAGGAGCACACACTGTCACCCATTCAGGGTGATCTTCAGGATGACGCCCACAGAGGTGGGGCGTGATCATTGTGGTCATGATGACAGTCATGACTCCCTCAGGGCGACTGCAGGCCAAAGATGACCGAAGTAAAACTTCTTTAACCTTATATGTAAAAGCTCTTCTTTTGCACACAGATGTGGATTTCTCTGCAGAGTGCAGCTAAAGGTCAGATATACCCAGAAAGCAAATGCAGAGAACTACAACAGCTGCTGTGGATTCAGTTCTGCGGTTTCAAAATCTGAAAATTCTGAACACAAAACCCACTAAACCGCTCCCAAGAGGGATAAACTTTTTGCATAACTTCAGTGCAACATCTGCTATTCCCAAGAAAACATTTTTTTCTGTCTCACTGACACAATTACTGTACCGATTTGTCAGTCTGCCATGTATCCATGACAACCAGCGTGGTGTCCTCTCCATCTACAGTCAGCGTCCGTTCATATGTGTCATCTGGAAGAAACAACAAAACAAAACAAATTTTACTTTTGTTGTAAAATCTCACTTTTCTAACAGACGAAAGAGCATTTTCAGACAAACGGTAAAGTCCCAGCGACGTTCAAAGCAAGAGTTAATCTGAAGTTATGATGGACGGAACGGAAGCAGAAACTCCTAACTCCTGCAAGAACTGTAAATCTAACAAGGCACCTCCCAAAATAAAAATATTTCTGGATTTTTTATGTACTTTTTTGGGTTTCAAAAACGTACATTACCAATTGGTAGTTTTAGATTTTATTAATTGAAATGACCTAAATAGAAAAATAAACTGTGACACAATCAAAAATCTCCTGGAAGCAGATCTGTTGAAATCAGAAGATCACGTCTCCCAAAGCAACATGAAGCCTTCACATCATTTTGAAAACATTTCTCTCTATGTTGTTTATGACTTTGTAGAAAGAACCTGACGCTGCGCACACATAGAGGAGGTCAGCCTGAACACTGACTCCGCCCCCACACACTACCAATGGATCAACACAGCTGTAAGTCAGCAACTATGTAACTTTAGAGTTAATTGATGATGTCAGGCCAATCAAGGCTGTGATGTCACAGCAAAGACACAGAGATTCTTAACAAAAGGATACACACTGACTGAAAAGCAGAAAACTTAGGAAGCCAAATGATGAAGGCCACATCAGCTTCGGAGGAACATTTCTGTCAATCGTGAAGAAAACAAACGTTTTCAGAGGAAAATGATCTGATTTAAATATTAAAGTAACTTTTATCTGTTTATGTGTTTTATTGACATTTTTCTCTAGAAACAGTTCAGTGCTTGCATGTTCTTTGGGTGTTTTACTGCGAGAAACTGACCAATGGCTGTGAGAAAAACTCATGGGAAAAAACGCCTTTGTGACACATGAACGAATATTACAAAAGTCCCACCTCCAGGATGCTCATCCCTCTCTGTGATTCAGCAAAGATCCCAGCAAGGCTGGTCTTCCCGACGCCATGGTCTCCCAGCAGCACCACTCTGTAAACACAGTCCGAGTCACTCTGCGAATCCTCGTCAGAGTCAGAACTCCACTGGGCCCGGTAGTACAGGGATTTGTCTCCAGGGTGGTAGGATGCTGAATGTCCCAGGGGGGTGTGGCTGCGACAAATGTTCAAGTTCTCTGGGTCTGTTTGAGTGCAGCTAGAAAGGCGGGGGTCCCAAGTCCTGGACAGGGGATGCGAGAATGAAGGTATAGGTGTGCTGCATCGCCGTCGCAGAGGCTCCTTCTCTCTGTTAGGATTCATGTTGTTATGGCAACGGTCTCCAGTCAGAGTGGACATGAGGAGTCTGCTTCAACAGAACAAGTTCAGAAAATGGTGACAGAAGTCAGAAGCAATAAAAAACTACTTTTCTGTTGTCCAGGGTCTGTGTGGAGGATGTGTGAAAAATGAAATCAAACAGCTCATGTCACGTAAATATGTTTCTGTGGAAGAACCGAAAGAGAACCAACGGAAGCCTAAAGGAGAACAAAAGAAAATATTTATTTGTGTGAACCTTAGACTCACTCCTCCCTTTTGTATTTTGAGGGCTTCCCTTTAGCTAAATAAAAAGGGTGTGTTTGCAGGCAGTGCTCAGAGTTCTCTGCCTGTCACAGGCTCTCCTCCAGAGAAAATTGCACTTGGACTCCTGTCACGTTATTTATTGTATTGTGTTTTCAAAATTTACTCTAACACAATATAAAATTTAGAGTTTAGGTGTGCAACAAAGCGACATAGTGATTTTAAAAAGCAATATAAGTAAACAGTAATTTGGAGGGTGCAACAGTTATGAGCAGCATGACATAATAAAGTACAGTACTTTAAAGGTGCATTAATTAACAGTGTAAGTTGTGATGTAACAGTGATGTGGAAAATGGAAATCTAAATGAAAAAGAAAGCTTGTTTCACAAATTCCGTTCAGTAGCAGAGTGGAACAGGGTGCTTATATTTGTCATATTTTTATCCTTATCAAAATGCTTTTTCTTTTTGCTTGCTCCTGATTCACAAAGATTTGATTTCATTTCTGGTTCCTGTCACAAGCGAGCACGTGTGTTCAGTCTCTTGATCTTCGTCGTCTCTAAGCGACTTTAGTCTTGAATAGCAAATAATTACGTAAAAAAAGCACTAATTCTGCAATATAGAGAGCTGAACATGGCACCAAAGAAAAAACAAGAAACATCTGACTTTGCAGAGCTGAGAATTGCGCTTACAGACATTCAAGCTAAGCTAGCTCCACTGATGGCACTGGAAGTCAAGCTAACCACTCATGGAGCTAGATGCTAAGCTAACACCTCTGATGGAATTTGGGGAAGAATTAAGATGAGAAAGAGCAAGAAATGAACAACGAGACAATTGGCTTAATCTCCTGGATAGAAGAGCAAACGACTTGGATCAACAAGTAAGAATGAATAATATCATTGTCAAGGACTTCAACTAACCCCGGGCTAGGCCTGACTCATCTACATTAGCACAGAACTAGTGGAGCTGCTATTTCTCCAGCTGAGACTGTGGAGAGTCAAGTTTGATTCTTTCTCACTTCTAAAGGGATTTCCCTGGATTTGAATAACATCGAGATCCGCCATCCGCTTCCCAGGATAAAGAATTCAGATAAACCAGCGATCCTTTTCAGGTTTGTGAAATCAAAAGCACAAGATAGCTCTGATGAAGCAAAGGAAACTCTTGAAAGGGAAGGCTGTTTATCTGAATGACCATTTCTCCAAATTATAATGTTTGAACTGGCAAAGCATACCAGGCTCTTGAAGTGGTGTAAGCAGGTCCAGAGCACTTGGGTGCTGAATTCCAGGACGCACATTAAACCACTGGGTCCAGCAGACCTGTCCAAGCCAACGGTCATCACCAGCATGAGAGACTTGGAGAAGAGTATGGTCACAGACATCTGAGCTTTTAATTCATTTAAAATAACACTCAAATATGATGTCAAGAAATACGGCAAAGAGGATATCTACCACTGTCTCTTAGGTCACTGTCACCCTGATTTTCTGCCCTGCAGACAACTCGAGTTCAACGTACTTGCTGTGATATCAGCTAAAGGTTAATGGACCTGACAAAGTTGCTGCAGTCATAACAACAAGGAAAACTTTATAAACTCTGTTCATACCAGGAGGATATATGTCGTTCTTCCTTGGGGAATTCCCAGTAGATCTGGAGACGTCATCTGCTCTGCACAGCGACTACCTGTAGATAACTTCAGCGCTGCTGCTTCAGGAACTCTCCAACGTAAGCAAGTATCCCCACCATAAACTTGGAACCAGGATTACTATAAACTTTTTTATCTGACTTTCAGGCTAACCTGTGCACCAGGCAGCAAATCAACTTCCTCCATCTTTCATGCTATAATTCTAACCTGTGCGTTACTCTGTGCGTTGGGTGTTCTCCTGAATCCCTGGAATATATTAGTGATAAAGCCTACATTCTTTTAACATTAGCTTCATGCTCTAACAATATTGTTCACAGGTTACTGTGCTAAGATTGACATGAAAAAATGAATCTGAACAACTCAACTAAGGTGTTACAATTTTCATGAAAAATTCAAACTAGTCTGGTTTCTTGTTTCTCTTTGCTTTTAAAGGAAATATAATTTAATAATATAATAACTGATTTTTATTAAAGATTATCAAATATACCAAA
This sequence comes from Oryzias woworae, assembly GCA_016861445.1. Classification (NCBI taxonomy): domain Eukaryota; kingdom Metazoa; phylum Chordata; class Actinopteri; order Beloniformes; family Adrianichthyidae; genus Oryzias; species Oryzias woworae. The sequence goes on from BOLG01000809.1 coordinate 30,688, forward strand.
TGTTGCTAATTCAACCATTTTTTACAGTAAAATGAGCTTCTGTTTAATGGACATTTAAATTTTCTGAGACCCCGCTTACATTTTTATTCTTGTCAGATCAATGAAA
>BOLG01000811.1:0-18718 GCA_016861445.1 Oryzias woworae
TTTACCATCCAACCTGACAGAACTGGAGAGGATCTACAAGGAGGAATGGCAGAGGATCCCCAAATCCAAGTGTGAAACTTGTTGTATCTTTCCCAAAAAAAACTCATGGCTGTATTAAATGAAAATCGTGCTGCTACTAAATACTGAGCAAAGGGTCTGAATACTTAGAGCCATGTGATATTTTAGTTTTTCTTTTTGAATACATCTCCAAAAATGTCAAAAAGCTGTGGGGATTTTTTGGTCAATATGTGGTGCTGTGTGTAAATGAATGGTACGCCCAGCACCACTCACCTGCACAACTCCAGAATGGTAGAGTCCAACCCCTCTCAAAGGACTGAGTTTCAGAGCTCAGGCTGTGCGTGGGGGGAGCCCAACTAAATCTAGCTGGGTTTTCCCAGGTGTTCTGGTGCCTCCTACTCCTTGTAAATTTTAAACCTAATAAACTTTTCTTTCCAGTCTTTCATTTTTTTTTACTAACTTACAACTCTTCAACCATTTTAGAATTTGCTTTACAGTTTATACTTTGAAGGAGAAAAGTAATTGTGCCCGAATATCCAACTGATTTGAAGTGCTTACGCAATTGTATGTGGAGAAGTGCAGCTTTGTTTTGAAACCCTTGCTAATGTAAAACCATTTTTCTCCATTTCAGTCTGCTGATTCATGTTGATCATGTAAACCAGGGGTCTTCAACTAAAATTTAAACAGGTCCAGTTAGAAAAAGTTTCTTGTAGTTAAGGTCCGAAAAAAAAAAGTCTAAATATTTAGTGTAATTTATTTTTAAGTAGCCGAGGATTGGTGGAACATCAGCATGTAATTAATACCTAACTCTTACTTCAACTGAATTCAGTACAATATAAACCTTTTGACAGTAAACAGTATTTGATCGAACTGTGTGGCACACACAAGCACACACACAGGCACACACACACACACACACACAAGCACACACACAGGCACACCACCACACACACACACACACACCCACACACACAGACACACACACTGTTGTGCACAAAATTTATGAGTTTCAAGTATTACGCTAACACAAATCAAGATTTACACACAAACAGGCAAGTTACACAAGTTTACAAATCAAGTATCACACACACAACCCCAGTGAGACTATTTTCCCTCCATACTGGAATGTCTTGGATGTGTTGGGAGAATCCATTAGTTTTCCAAAAAAAAAAAAAAACCTTCTTTCATAATCAGATTAAAATTAGATGTAAAAATTGTAGGACCTGTCTTTTTTTCGCAACACTGTACAAACTGACCTATGGAGCCCGGGGTTGGGACCATTGGTCTAGATTATAGAATGACAACATGTTATGTACAGGTGAAGTTGGTTTTCGGCGTAGCAACTCATGGTCAGACACAAAGCAAAAGTTGGTAACTGATGAAGTGATGAGGAGCAGGTGGTACCGAAATTCCAAAACATGGAAATCCTCATGACAACGGGTGGTGGAGCTGACAAGCCCTTTTTTCCCATTTTGCCTTATGCCTTTCCTGCTTCTTCTTCTTTAACCCTCTATCACCCTTTGTATCATACCATTATATCATTATCATTATCTAGACTTTCCTTAAAAATCCATTATAAATAACTTGGTTTTTGTTTTCTGTCCTGAAGTTCCTCATTATCCACTAGAGGCTCTATTCAACAAAATGGCTGCTTCCATGAAATCTCAAAAACTGTTTTAGTGGGACACATTTTTCTAATTTTTTAAACTTTATGATGAGAATTACTAAGCTAACTAACTAACTAAGCTTGTTTAATGAGATTCCACTATAAACAGAGGCGTGTACATCGTGTTCCCTTCGGTGACCTCAGCATTGCATCTTCAGCACTTCAAGGGGGAGTTAAGAGAATTAAAAATGTTCAAGTCTCAGGCATTTTTTAAAATATGTTTCTCACATACTTCAGCCACAAACACATAATACAGTCTGTTGGAAAGTGAAATACAGTGATAGTACAGAGAAACATATTTTTTACAGCATAATAGAGGTAGAATTTCTGGTAGCTTGTGCTGAGTTAAGCCATTGGGAAAAACCAAGTAACCAAGAAAAGGAGACTTAATTCCAGTTATGGTGGTTTTGTCTCTGTTAAAGGTTAAAGGTTCAGCTAAAGGTTAAGTGTCACTCTGAGTGGTTACTCAATAGAATGCTAAAGAAGACACTTATAATGTTTGAAAACCAAACAAGATAACACTACGTTAGATATGAACAAAACGGTGCGCTCAATGACAGGAGCAGCAAGGCAGCAAAGACAAAGACCAAACACTGGTTACGCTCATCCAGAAAACCACTTTCTCCACTGTTCAAAAACTCAGCTTGATGATCAGCACAGCCATGCGCCTGGCCCAAACATGGTTCTGGGGAAACTAGACCTCCTTGATGGAAAGTGGGCTACTGGAACAGGATGAGACAAAATGGACTAAGTGTGAGAAAAAGGTTCTGTTAGAATGCTACTACTCTAATAATCTTTCTGGGAGAGGATACATGCAGAGAATGTGGAGTGAATGGATGCTTTGGAACCCACAACCAAGGCTAACTGCCAAACAAACTACTGGCTTAATGTTCTAATATCCACAAATGGCAACTGCTATCACAACTTGAGATTGACGAAGAACAACACAATTGTAACATCACAGGGAGAACCATAACATCTGGCCAGAGAGAAGTCTACACACACTCCCAACCAGAACTTGGGAACACAGCCCAAATTACTACCATTACGCGTGAGTGAGGCAGCAACTGACGTATGACTGATGACTGACTGACTGAAGTATCACCTGAAAGTATCCTGGAAACTGTGAATGAAGCATTGAGGGCAATTCCTACAAAAACAATCACAGAAACTAATGAAACGGAAACCTGGAGCCGTCAACAAGGTAATTCAAGAACAAGACACAGGCAATAAACAGTTACACACTGCAAGTCATCAGATACCCTGCAGGAATAATCAGATGGCCTAAGGAAGAGATACAGACCACGGATATTAAGACACAGAAGCTCCTCACCATACATGGAGGGTTCCATCCCATATCCAGGACCATGAGACAAGGAAGGAGTCAGAGGACTTATCAGCCTGGAAGCCACTATCCAGGACAAACATCCAAGATGCATGAATACAGTACATCAAGCTCAATGCCCCAAATGACACTGAGCTCAGTGAAAGCCATGGACAGCAGAGGTGCTGGAGGACAGATCTTCATGGGAGCACAAGCCTCTGCATTGGATATGCCACCAAAACATAACTGAAGCGGCTGATATCAAGAAGTTCTACCAATGGCTAGCAGAGAAGCGCTCATCCTAGACTCTGTGCTTGGAGTGGAACAACCAGATCAATTGGCAACCATAGCCGGGCATTACGGGATAAAAACACATTAGAAAGGTAGCAACCATAACCCGCAGACAAACGTGGGGCAACAATGATCAATAATTTCATTGAATTGTGGTCAGATGAATGCAGACTAGTTCAAACAACTTCTAACCTGATAACATGGCTTCTCACATTGTTTTCATGACAGTCTTTATGTCATAAACACATATCAGTGTATCTAACAACCGTTTCCTCCTCAATAACTGCTTTGCACCCTACCAGATTAGCAGCAAATTAGCAGCATTAGCAGCACTAGCTAAGCGCAGAAAGGGGTTAAAGATGACCGGTAATGGGTGCAGTGCTGCCCGTTGAGTTTGATGTTAGTGGTGACCTGACAATCTGGGCAAGTCAGTAAAACAATCAGTAAAACCAAGAACCCAACCTCATGTATGTCTTATGCTGTCCCAGATGTAATGCGCACACTATTGTGTGTCCTATATGTAAAACAAGAGGCCTACAACTGGGTGGAATGACTAACAGTTTACCCTCTTCCCCTGCAGGATACAAAATGTCATTTTCAACCAAAAACCTTGATCCAGATCCTTGTTTTCCCTCCCCATCGTCAACCTGCTTAGGGCCTGGTCACACTGCCCAAACTTTGCTGGAACGTACCTGAGTGGTGCCGAATTTTGACAACGCTCGTCACCACGCACAAAATGGGGGGGATCAAACACACGGGCGTTGGGGTAGAGATGTACCGCTGAAGCCGGCGTAGCTTTAGCATTGGTTTAGCAGCAGCGAGCTATAGCGAGTGTTGATGTAGCATTGGTTGCTTCAGCGTAGGTATAAGGTGTTCTGCGCATGCGGGCGTCTCTCAGGATCCATGGTGATGAAGTTTTTGGGCTAATTCGATGTCCCGTTCTCCCCGTGTTTTTGGCCAATTACTGATCCCGCTCCAACTCCGCTATGACAACGCCACATCAAAGTTCATCGCTGCCATGGATCACTGTTTCAACGGCCGACACCATTCTCGCAGCGCCGTGTCCGCTCCACCGACGTTTGTGCAATGTTTAATGGCGAAGCAGCGCCGGCGAAGCAGCCGTGGGTCCAGCGTTCAAGACTTCTGCGTTGGTCTAGTGGACCCAAGGGTCCACGGAGAATGGGCCTTCTCCTCTCCGCTCGCAATATTTGTGTGCAGCTCAAAACTTTTGGAGCGGTGGGAGGAACCCTTGAGGAACATCAGTGGTGGCCGACCGTATGCAGCGTTTGCTTTAGCACAGTGCTTCTCAGTTATTTTCTGTCATGCCCCCCCCAGGAAGAATAAAACATCTCGCGCCCCCCCCACGTGACGTCTGATACACACTGTATCCTTCTTAACATATTAGAGAATATAAAAAGAAATATGGACCAACTCACAACATAGAACAGCTTATTAAACTGTAACAGAAAAGATTTAAAGTGCATCTGAAATTCAAAAATAAAATTGAATCTTTAATTAAACTATAAACATTTTTGACTGACCATGTCAAACCATATGATACTGAAAAATAAAATTCATTAAAATCAATAAATAATAATGCATTCAAACTGATCACCAACATTAACTCAGGAGCACAATATTAAAAAAAACTTTGACCTGCAAAACAATAATATATAAAATAATGCTGATTTCTTTTTTAATCAAAGATGATGTCTGGATTAATGGCTACAATGAGCACGTTTTGCAATGCACAGCTTTTCGAAGCGAGGTTTGAAGCAGGACACAGCAACTCTCAGCTCCTGCTCAATGTGTAGCTGGGACCTGTATCTGCTTTTCAGAGCAACAACAGCAGAGAAGCCAGTTTCACACAAGTAAGAAGTTGCAAATGGAAGAAGAATGTGCACAAGCTCTTTGTCCTAAGAGTGGATATTGCTTCTCCACAGTCAGCCAGAATTCACTCAGTGTCTGGGATGTGAAACTTAGTCTCAATGTGGAGTCAGATGTGATATCTATGAACTGCTCCTCCTCTGCAGAGCTGAAACCAGTTGGAGCTGCTGCATTAAAAGGATCTCTCACCCAGTCATACTGGGAACTGTTTTCAGGGAGTACTTTGTAAAGAATCCCCATCAGTGATGAAATATGTTGCTTAAAATCTGGAATCACTGAGGGTGGCATCATAGTCTGTAGTGTTAACAAATTCCTGCAGGTTCTCAAATGACTCAGTATTTCCTTCATCAAGTCGCCTGCCCCACATTGCAAGCTTTCGAGTGAAAGAGCTGATCTTGTCTGTGACCCAGAGGGAGGTGTTGATCATTCCCTTGAAGCTGAAGGTTTTAGTTCATTGAGCTTTCCAAATATGTCACTCAGATCGGCCAGTTTCATCAGAAAGTTCTCATCACTAAACTTGCTTGCGACTTTCATACTTGTGCTCTGCTCCAAAAACATTCGTATCTCCACTCTGAGCTCAAAAACTCGGGACAAGACTTTCCTCGTGACAGCCACCTTGCCTCACTGTGAAACAGCACAGCTTGATGTTCAGCTCCCATCTCCTCAGATAGCAGAGAAGAACTCTTTTTAGTGGGTCTGGTTCTTTATCAAATTGACTACACCTACAATGTCAGTCATAACTTCACTTAATTCAGAGGAAAGGTGCCTTGATGCCAGTGCTTCTCTGTGTATAACACACTTCTCTGTGTGTCCACTCAGTATTAGGTGAGGCCTTCTTGATGAGAGTCCGAAGTCCTTTTCTCATTCCTGCCATGGTCTGTGCACCATCACTGCAAACACCAAAGCAGTTCTCCCACTTAGCCCATTCTTAGTCAGGAAGCAGTCTAGCATTTTGAAGAGCTCTTCAGCTGTGGCTCTGTCTCTGACATATTTACAAAAAGTAGATCCTCACACAGGGAATTTGTCATGTCAAAACGTTACATAAGCAATAAACAAACAGTCTTTGTTGCTGTCAGTTACTTCATCAAATTGTAAGGCTACAAAACGCGCTACACCACCGAGCGAATGCTCCTGCGCACACTCTGCCAATGAGGGTGTCACTGCCCCCTAATGTAGTGGAAGTGCAATTGCACTTTATTCTAGGGTAGTAAAAAAATAAATAAAAAAAATAAAAAAGCATGTTCCCCCGAGGTCAAACACGCCCCCCTTGACGGAGCCTGGGGGGCGCGCCCCACTATTTGAGAAACACTGCTTTAGCAGAAGCCAGCTTTTGTTAAATGGTGATGAACGGTCACGTGCAGTGTGAGGGTTTTTTCACGCTCCAGGAACGCTCCAGCAAAGTTCGGGCCCTTATAGAACTTTAGACCGAGCATAGTTTGGTCCCTGAATATTACATTTAATCCCCTTTATATTACAGCTCTCTGCATTTATCCGGACTTGAGACCGACACATGAAGGCACTGGGTAGTGCCCCCTTGTGGTTGCATTACTGTTTTTTTTTTTTTTTAAGTTTCATTTATTTATTTATTTTTAATTTACTTTTATTCTTTTTTTTGTTTAGATTTTTTTAATTATTTTTATTTATTTATTTTTAATTTTTTTTTTACAAGGAACATACACATTTCATGCACTCAATGATACTTCACAAAAACATTTTTTTTTAAATATGTATTTTTACTAAAAGAAAATAAGTGAAGTTAACAGTTATAAACATTGGGGGGAATTAGAGTTCCTGAAGAACACCCCCACAAAACCTTTTTGTAAATTAAAATGTTTACTGAAAAGGTTAAAAGAAGTAAAAAACTAAATCTTAATTGAAGTTCCTACATTAGAGCTAAGTTATTTACATTTAATTTTTTTTTTTTTTTTTTTTGGAAGGGGGGGGGGGGGGGGGGTTTCTAAATTAAACCTACAACTAACTTTTGTATTTTTTTTTCAGAAAATGAAACAACATTTTTACAGAAAACTCAACAATGTAAATAATTAAAAGATAGAAAAAGAAAGTGGAGAAAAAGGGCATACATTGAGTGGCAAACCTACAAGACCATCGAAACATTTCTTCTCTTTTCATACTTTAATTAACTTATTCAAAAAAAACATTTACAGAAAATAACAAAAAAAAGTCAAGAATTAAACACTCAGATCTTCTGTGATCCAATTTGCCATCGTCATAAAGGGAATTCTTAAAACAGATCATCTTCAGGATGGAGAATCAAAATGTCAGGGAGATAATCCGTTTCAGAGATTGTTTGATGGTCGTTGGTGTTGTTAGGACTTTTTCCTGTTGCATTCTGTGTGTCAGTTGTTGGGGAGCTGTCCAATGCCAAGCCAACATCCGTGGAAATGGATTTTACCAGATCCTTTTCAGAGCTGTTCGATCCAAAGCGAATGTCAGGGGAGCCACTTGTGTCCCTCTTCCATCTTCCCCCTTAACTGGGGACAAGCTGTCTTCTGGCGTTCTTTTTCTCTTCAGAAGAGGCTTTTCCTTATTAGGCCCGTGTTCATCCACACACGGTGACCGTGATAACACTGAGGAATGTGCATTTTCAGGGATATCTTCATCACAAATCCTTCTTTCTTTGCTTTCTTTTTGTTTTCTTTTTTTGACAATGATTTGCTTTTCCAGATTCTTCAGGATTTGGCCGTCATTTTCATCTGTTAGCTTCCTCTTTTAGCTGGCGACAAGTGCTCGTCTGAACATTCTTTTTCTCTTCAGACATGGTTTTTTGTTGTCAGGCCAGGGTTTGTCCTCATAAATCCTTTTTTTCTCTGTTGTACAGGCAACTTTCTCTTCAAGTCTGTTTCTGAAGTGTGTGTTCTTTTAGATCACGGACTTGTGGGACGAATGTTGTGCCTGGTGAATTGGCAAGTCGATTTTCAAATTCAGGACAGCCCTCAGGTCGTTTCAGGCAGTAATTTTCACCTGTAAGATTCCTCTTTTTAGCCGGGGACAAGTGGTCTTTCTGGACGTTCTTGTCTCTTCAGAAAAGGTTTTTTGTTGTCCAGCCAGGGTTTGTCCTCAGAAATCCTGCTTTTCTCTGTTTGTACAGGCAACTTTCTCTCCAAGTGTGTTTATGAAATGTATTTTCTTTTCAGATCACTGGTTGTGTGGCACGTCCTGTCCTGCAAAATGATTGACATTTCCTACGGAGCTTCTTGGGAGATCCCTGTACCTGTGACAAATGGATGTTGCAGCACCTGTTGAAGAGGAAGTCTTTTTTCAGGATCCAATAGCAGCATTCCTTTGACCAGGTGAATAAACTGTTCCAACTTGTCTGTTCTGTCTTGGAAATGTGTCCTGACTTCTGTAGGTGTTTTCTAAAGTCATCTGGTGAAACAAAGCTGACATCTTTTTGCATCTTCATTCCATATTCTTTTGGTGTCTTCAAAAAGCCACTGGTTGGTATGACTTTTGAAGTAAAACTCTTTAGTTTTGGATCCTTCATTTTAAGAGATGATCTGGAAACAGCAGCGATTTTGTGTGAGGTTCCAGATCATCTCATAGTCACTATAGCCAGTGTAGAAGGGAAATCCAAGAAACATCTCTGCAGCAATGCACCAAGGGACCAAACGTGGGATTTTACAGTGGTCCATGAACCCACAAGTTTCTCAGGGGCCATGTACGACCTAAAATGTCCAACGTGAACCCTGAGCAAAACTTCCAACTCGATGAAATTTTGTAGAAATGATCTGCTGTTTCTGGTTTCTTTTAACAATCAACCTCATTCTTTCAGGTGTCAGAACTCCATGAACGTTTTTGGGATTCAGTAGAACTGTTGCCACCCGCTGCAGAATGGAACTGATGTCAGTCAGACTAAAAGAAGAAAACAGCTTTCGTGTGCAAAATCTCTCCAAGGGAAACTTCTTCAGGTTGGTCTTTCTTGAAATGATCCAATCTTTGTTGAAATGGTAAAAGCCGTCTTGCCTGGTAAAATCCTGTGATATTGCGTTCTTGTGTTCTTGAGAAAGCAAATCTCTCCAAAGCGGTCGCTCTTCAATACGAAGTACCAGACTATAGAACTTCCCTGTATATAACAGTTTGGTTTCATGATGTAAATTGAGGTCACAAGATTAGTTTATCTGATGACATCAATCATCAATAGCTATTGGATGAAATTTTTTCCATATTGAGGATGACATCATCAGTTTGGGGTGTACATAGTCCTTTGACGATGACATCAGCATTACATCACTAAAACAGTTCTGACATCACTGTGACACAGTCTGTCAGTTTTAAAATTATGCCCACCAATGTTCCCTCTAATTTTTCATGTGTCTGAGCAGACACACAAGCTCCCTGAGCACACTGAGGACCACTGTGAGATTTTGTTTTGTGTGACAGCTCGTTCTTTTCCTCTCGGTCTTTTGCGTTCTCCTGCAATGTAACGATCCCCTGTCCCATCTTAAGTCTTTGTACAATTCCTACAGCTTTCAAATGACATTTCTGCTGAATGTGACGCTTAAGGAAGTCCAGCTTCCATTGAGTCCACATTTTTCCCTCAGAAAACTCACTTGTTACTTTGGCTTCGCTGCGCGTTTTGCAGGAGTAGACCTTTCTCACTCGAAAAGGAAAACATGTCACTCAGTTTCATCGCTTGTTCTTCTATCTGCTCATACTCTGACAGCCATTCCACCTTAAAATAACTGCATTTCTTTTTTTACTTTGGCTTTGATGAGTGAATGTTGTAGCTGCCCGTTCGTTTCGCCATGATAAGGGGTTGGCATTTGCGTCTCTTAACTCCGCTGCACTGTTGTTTGCTGGCTAATCTGCATGGCGCGTATGGACAGGGAACTTACGCAAACACTGTCAATGCTATGATTGGCTGCGTAGCGTAAGTGAACTGTATCGAATTATTGGCTGGACACCTGTCGTTGAGTTACGTTGCAAAATGGTACAGAAAACCATATATTTGGCCTAATTAACTAGATTATATCAGTTCATATTTTTAGATATTAATTAATACGTTTCTGTTGAATTTTATTTTGTGCGCAGCAACGATTTTCTTGTGTGCTGAGTATGTGTGATCAGTGTGCGATTGCGCAAGTGCACAGCTTAGTGGGAACATTGATGCCCACCAATGTTTACCATCCAACCTGACAGAACTGGAGAGGATCTACAAGGAGGAATGGCAGAGGATCCCAAATCCAAGTGTGAAACTTGTTGTATCTTTCCCAAAAAAACTCATGGCTGTATTAAATGAAAATCGGTGCTGCTACTAAATACTGAGCAAAAGGGTCTGAATACTTAGAGCCATGTGATATTTTAGTTTTTCTTTTTGAATACATCTCCAAAAATGTCAAAAAGCTGTGGGGATTTTTTTGGTCCAATATGTGGTGCTGTGTGTAAATGAATGGTACGCCCAGCCACCACTCACCATGCACAACTCCAGAATGGTAGAGTCCAACCCCTCTCAAAGGACTGAGTTTCAGAGCTCAGGCTGTGCGTGGAGGTGAGCCCAACTAAATCTAGCTGGGTTTTCTCCAGGTGCTCTGGTGCCTCCTACTCCTTGTAAATTTTAAACCTAAATAAACTTTTCTTTCCAGTCTTTCATTTTTTTTTGACTAACTTAACTCTTCAACCATTTTATAATTTGCTTTACAGTTTATACTTTGAAGGAGAAAAGTAATTGTGCACGAATATCCAACTGATTTGAAGTGCTTACGCAATTGTAATGTGGAGAAGTGCAGCTTTGTTTTGAAACACATTGCTAATGTAAAACCATTTTTTCTCCATTTCAGTCTGCTGATTCATGTTGATCATGTAAACCAGGGGTCTTCAACTAAAATTTAAACAGGTCCAGTTAGAAAAAGTTTCTTGTAGTTAAGGTCCGAAAAAAAAAAGTCTAAATATTTAGTGTAATGTATTTTTAAGTAGCAGAGGATTGGTGGTGGAACATCAGCATGTAATTAATATCTAACTCTTACTTCAACTGAATTCAGTACAATATAAACCTTTTGACAGTAAACAGTATTTGATCGAACTGTGTGGCACACACAAGCACACACACAGACACACACACACACACACACCCACACACACATACACACACACACACACACACACACACTGTTGTGCACAAAATGTATGAGTTTCAAGTATTACGCTAACACAAATCAAGATTTACACACAAACAGGCAAGTTACACAAGTTACAAATCAAGTATCACACACACAAACCCAGTGAGACTATTTTCCCTCCATACTAGAATGTCTTGGATGTGTTGGGAGAATCCAGTAGTTTTTCCAAAAAAAAAAAAAAAAACCTTCTTTCAGAATCAGATTTAAAATTAGATGTAAAAATTGTAGGACATGTCTTTTTTTCGCAACACTGTACAAACTGACCTATAGAGCCCGGGGTTGTGGGACCAGTGGTCTAGATTATAGAATGACAAGATGTTATTTAGCAGGTGAAAGTTGGGTTTTCGGCGTAGCAACTCATGGTCAGACACAAAGCAAAAGTTGGTAACTGATGAAGTGATGAGGAGCAGGTGGTACCGGAAATTCCAAAACATGGAAATCCTCATGACAACGGGTGGTGGAGCTGACAAGCCCTTTTTTCCCATTTTGCCTTATGCCTTTCCTGCTTCTTCTTTAACCCTCTACACTGAAAAAAAATGGGAGTGACATTTACTTAAAAAACCTTATGTAACAATTTCCACGCAGAAATCCTTAGTAAATATTACAGGAAAAAATATAAGTAAATTTTACTTAAAGGAATGTATTAGTGTTCAGTGAAGTTCTCAAGTAAACTTTACTTAAAATTGTCTGTTATTGCCGTTAAAATAAGGCTAAATCTACCATTCTACCACAGTAAATTTATTTAAAGTGAAATTGCATTATTGCATAATATGGCTTATTGAAATTCAAGCTGTTTTTAAGTACTGTTTAATTACATTTTTGCTTTGCTTACCTACATTTCTTAAACTATAGTCATTGTACTTTTAGTAATTTTTTATTTAGATTGTATTTTTCAATTGTGCTTGCTTTTGTTTGTAGTATTTAAAATATATTTCAATTGGTTTGCTATGTTTGAAACAAGAAAAGACAACAGATACTTCAACAGCAGCAATTTTATTTTTTGCTTTAAAGATTCTGTTCTGAGACAGCAAGCTTGTTAGGAGCTTGAATCCTCCTGCTTGGTTTGAACAAACAAACTCAATCTGCACATGTGGGGCCTAAGTACATCGAACTGTTAATGTCCAGACAATATTTTTCCCAAAACAAACTTTTACAGGTCAGTCAAATAATAAATCTTAAAAGGAAAAATATGACCAAAAACTTTTTTTCTTAAATGTGATTTGGCTTTTCATAACATGAACATAACTCACACAACTCATCACTTTAGAAAATATTTAGAAAATGTAACAATCTTGAAATAAAACTCAGTAAAAGAAATGTTTTGCCTAAAACATAAGTTTCTTATGCAGAGACTGCACTTTGGGAGACATTTTAAGGGAATCAAGCTCAAGGAAGAGCTTTTGAAAGACTTCAAACGTATATTTCAGCTTTGGTGGCTACATAAGATTCAAAGGCATATACAACACCAATGAGCAGGAGGCAAGCCTTTGCCACAGATTTGCAGTCAACCAAGAACTTCATTTCCTTCAATGATGATGGACACATCAGTTGGGGTGAGGTGTTCAGCTGCAGCACTTCCATAAATGACCAAGATCTTTCCATGACATCGTTGGCATGGTCCTCCATGATGGTCTCTCTTGACAAACATCCTGTCAAAACATATATGCCCTTAGATGAAATGTAAAGTACATACGGTACGTTGTTTTAAAACTAAAATATCACAGAATTGAATGAAACGGAAGGCAGTCTCATTCTAATATACTGTAATTTTTTTTCCTACAAAGGTTTGAACTTTTAAAAAAGTTTAAAATCTAAAATCTAGTCTAAAATCATTAGAGGTGTAACGGATCACAAAATACAACGGTTCGAATCGTTTTCACAGTTTTAGTCATGGCTCAGACCATTTTTTTTTTGTATCATTAAAATTGAAAGAAAATAAATGAATAAATAAAACCTGATGATTTATTTTTTTAAAGCTTCAAAAGACATTTTTTCAAGCACATACAAAATACTGCTTGTATTATAAAATCAAAATATTTGCTCAATGAGGCTTATTTATAATACAAAACATTAATGAATTATTATAACTCAAGATCTTCTGAGTTATAAAAAAAAATCCCCAGGATGGCCAAATAAACAAAATGCATTAGACAGTGCATCTAGAAGAAAAAAGGAACAACATTAATAAAAAAATAAAGTAAGAGAAGCATATACATACCCATACACACACAAACACACACATATATAGTTTTTTTTTTTCCTCATTTATGTACACACAGCACTCCATATTGACAAGAAACCAAATTTTTGACATTTTTGCAGATTATTAAAAAGAAAATCTGAAATATCACATGGTCCTAAGTATTCAGACCCTTTGCTCAGTATTTAGTAGCAGCACCCTTTTGATCTAATACAGCCATGAGTCTTTTTGGAAAAGATGCAACAAGTTTTTCACTCCTGGATTTGGGATCCTCTGTCATTCCTCCTTCAGATCCTCTCCAGTTCTGTCAGGTTGTATGGTAAACGTTGGTGAACAGTCATTTTCAGGTCTCTCCAGAGATGTTCAATTGGGTTTAAGTCAGGGCTCTGGCTGGAAACATTCAAGAACAGTCAGAGTTTGTTGTGAAGTCACTCCTTGGTTATTTTAGCTTGTGTGTTTTAGGGTCCTTGTCTTTCTGGAAGGTGAACCTTTGGCCCAGTCCGAAGTCTTGAGCACTCTGGAGAAGGTTTTTGTCCAAGATATCCCTGTCTTGGCTGCATTCATCTTTCCTTTGCAACCAGTTGTCCTGTCCCTGCAGCTGAAAAACACTCCCACAGCATGATGCTACCACCCACCATGCTTCACGTTGGGACTGTATTGTACAGGTGATGAGCCTGTGCCTGCTTTTCTCCACACATACTGCTCAGAATTAAGGCCAAAAAGTTCTATCTTGTTGTCATCAGACCAGAGAATCTGATTTTCCCTACCATCTTGGAGTCCTTCAGGTGTTTTTTTTTAGCAAACTCCATCAGGCTTTCATGTGTCTTACACTGAGGAGAGGCTTCCGTCGGGTCACTGCCCTAAAGCCCCGACTGGTGGAGGGCTGCAGTAATGGTCGACTTTCTACAACTTTCTAATGACTGCATCTTCTGGAGCTCAGCCACAGTGATCATGGGGTTCTTCTTTACCTCTCTCACCAAGGCTCTTCTCCTCGATAGCTCAGTTTGGCTCTAAGAAGGGTTCTGGTCGTCCAGAACATCTTCCATTTAAGTATTATGAGGCCAGTGTGCTCTAGGAACCTTAAGTGGAGCAGATATTTTTTGTAACCTTGGTCAGATCTGTGCCTTTCCACAATTCTGTCTCTGAGCTCTTCAGGCAGTTCCTTTGACCTCATGACTCTCATTTGCTCTGACATGCACTGTGAGCTGGAAGGTCTTATATAGACAGGTGTGTGGCTTTTCTAATCAAGTCCAATCAGTAGAATCAACACAGCTGGACTCAAATGAAGGTGTAGAATCATCTGAAGGACGGTCAGAAGAAATGGACACTGAGTTAATATGAGTGTCACGGCAAAGGGTCTGAATACTTAGGACCATGTGATATTTCAGTTTTTCTTTTTTAATAAATCTGCAAGTGTCAAAAATTCTGTGGGTTTTTCTGCCAAATGGTGTGTTGTGTGTACATTAATAAGGAGAAAATGAACTTAAAGGATTTTAGCAAATGGCTGCAAAGAGGGAAAATTTAAGGAAGTCTGAAACGTTCCATACCCACTGTATACATCAAAGCTACTCACTCATATCATTTCAATGATGTGCCTATGAAATAAGTTCAGAAAAAATTTGACGGTTGCTCCTCCCACACACAGCTGGGATGGTTGACGCGAATTTGACGCACAGACTAGTGTGAATGCATCATTAGACGTTTTAAAATATATAACTATTATTGAATCCGCAATCATCAGCAAAATCGCAAACTAATATTTACTTGGTAATCCTTGATAAGTTGTTCTCCAGACTCTCCAAGGAACTCCATCAAGCAACGGATGACTGGTTGTCACGTCTTCCTTCCACGCACTGCTATTTAAAGAGACCAAAGAGAAATTTTCTGTCATGTCAAATGATTACAAAATGTCCAAAGTGTTCTCTGAACCGAAAACTACATTTGGTTAACAATCATATTAGCCTATTGACTTTATAACAGTATAGAGGTACCCATATTAAGGTGTTTGAAATGGTGTTATAATTATAAAATTTCTCTTCACCGCAAATAAGTTGTAGACTTACTGACTAATGAAGTCATCAATGGCCGATTTTGTGCCTGCAACACCGCCTTTTTGTTGCAAATATCTCCAGAAGTCTGGGGCTATAGAAGTCCAGTTTTGAGAAAAAGGTTTGCTCCAGATGAATTGTTGTAATTCTTTTGAACTCCTCTTTGATCTGAAACAAAGGCGATAAACACATTTTACATGGTTAGCTGCAATATGAAACAAAGTAAAACACTTTAAAAAACCATTACTGCAAGGGAAGAGAAACATACTGTAGCTTTTAACCAAGGATAAAAAAAATAAAATTAAAAAAAAAAAAAACTTCAGACAGTTTGGATGGCCAAAATGTAAAAGCTACTCTCCTCTTTGAAAATGCCAATATTCTGTTTATAAGAAGTGTTAATGAGACAGTTTGCAATTAACATAATCACAGCATCAACTGATTCTGATAAGATGCCCACATTTACCTGAGTTTCCTGAAACAAAAGCAGGCCTCTCTCCACGAAGTCCTTGACTGCAGGGCAATGCTTGACCACTTCTAGTCTTCGGTAGGAGAAAGATTTCTCCATCTTTTCACCAATGATCTTCTCATTGTTCTTCTTCTTTATTTCCTTGAGCAGATCTTTTCTTTCCATCTCTAAAGTGTCTTTTGTCTCCCCAAATGGCATTGGAGGCAGGTAGTTGACTTCTGCTTTCTTGGGCCTTTTGAAGCCTTTGTGTTGGTAACCATCATTTGGCTCTTTTCTTTTTCGTGAGTTCACTTCCAACTCAGGACAGGCAAGCTGGCGGCATCTCAGTTTTGCACGATAATTGCCCATTTTGTATTTTATCCTCTGCTGCCATCCATATAGCCGCTGAATGATCCTGGTTCTTTGAGGCATGGGTACTTTTCCACCAAAGCCTCTACAACAGCCAAAACTTGCAATCCATTTGGTATGCCGTATGACAAAATATTGTCTCAGCTAATTTTTCCAAAATGCTACTTGT
This sequence comes from Oryzias woworae, assembly GCA_016861445.1. Lineage (NCBI taxonomy): Eukaryota > Metazoa > Chordata > Actinopteri > Beloniformes > Adrianichthyidae > Oryzias > Oryzias woworae. The sequence goes on from BOLG01000811.1 coordinate 16,555, forward strand.
CACACTTGGATTGTTCAACAAGGTGCCATCCTTTCGATAAGCCTGGTTTCCTGCATCCAGCAAAAGCTCTATGTCGTGAGAAAAGGCAGGTATTTGAAACTTGGTTGGCCATGGCTGAGACCTGAAAGAAGTTCCACTTTCATCAGAGGAAGACAGCAGAATAGTGTCCTGAGATTCCGATGAGGAGGAGCAGTAATGATTGGAAGGATGTTCTGATAGTGAAGACTCAACATCTACAGTGCTCACTGTAAGGACAATTGGCTGGTTCTGTACCACTTTTATTGTGGCCTTATCTTCAATTTCCTCAGTGGAAGCTAAGTGAAAAACTGCCCACTAAAATCCTCATCTTGATAGAGTTCAACAATATCTTTTAAAGTCATCAGCATCTGCCAGACTGGATCCTGAATAGGTACTTTAAAACCTATCATGAGAGGGCAGTAAACGCAACAAACACCAATTTTCATGAGCATTTCCACCAACTGATCCTCGCCTTGAAAGGTACAGAGACAATATGAGGGGCGATTCTTTTTATCACTCCATTTGTATGGAAACTGAAGAATGGCCTATTGAGATCAATCAAGGAAAAACACTTTTCTTGATCAAACACATCAATGACAATGCAAGTTCCACAGGAACAATGCCTTCAAGAAGGTCTGTAAAACATCTGGTGGGTAACCAGATATTACATTAAAATGATCAAGTTTTTTCTGACAGTGCACCTTGCTTTTTAACACCAAAGCATGGAGTGTTAGTCAAACTAGCTGTGTCTGGACATGACTGTATGCAGATCTTTTGTTCTTCTTTGAAACACCCAGATCTTACTTCCTTAGACTGAAATTCTGATCTTTCTCCGAGACAATATCGGCAAATAAGAACCAGTAAAATTCTCAAACAAATCCTGCCACTGATGGCTGCCAGATTATCAGCTACTACATGTACTACAATGCATTTGATGCATTTACCTAAGCTTCCAACAAAAAGACATCTTTCTCTAAAATTTTAAGATCTGATAAGAGTGGCTCTAAAACTGTCTGGAATCCATACTGTTTTGTGTCATCTGCCTTACAAAGAATAGCTAAATATATAGATGTCAATGTTGATCGGGACTGTGCTGGTATATTTCCCAATGCCCCATACACGCAGTAACTTTGTGCTTTTTCGAGATGTCCCTAGTGGATTGCACACCTCAAATCATCTATGTACAAAATAAGGCAAACTCTGTCTTCCTCAACAGAGAAAAAAATCGTTTTTTTGATAAAGCATTCCATCAGAAAATGACTTGTAGTTTGACATGCTTACAGAATTTGTTTCAGTAATAATACCTTTTCTTGAACAGTCTTGTTGTTCAAGCTGTGCAGCAGTGACTGTGTATTGGTACAAACTGGAAAGTTTTTCTTTTCTTACATCCAGTATATACTCTTTTGGTTCAACAACTGAAAAATGCCTCTTCATAAATTCTCTTCTCTTATATGAATTAGTAAAAGACCATCTGTTCCGAGAGCAGAACTTACAGGATGAATTGACAGAGATTTTTTACCCACTCTGAGATCACAATGGGACTAAATTACAGTTGTGGCTTTTAAAGTGGACTCAACAATATCTCTTAACACTGGCCAGATGCATTGCAGGATATAAACTGACTCATCTACGATTTCATCAATACACTTGTTTGGTACATTAAACATGCTTTCCAACTTTAAAAGAGATGTCCAAACTTCTCTTTCAGAACTTCAGACAAATCTTTACATTCTTCAACAAAGGGCTCTGGATTTTTGTCATGAACCACTGCAATGAATCATCGCTAACCACAGTGAGATCTGAGTATGTTTTTCAAGACTTCACTTTTGAAGTCATCAGGGGTATGTGGAGTATGTTTTCTGTGTCTATGGGTGGCAAGGTGAGTATATATTGTCCTGAAGTTGCAATTTTTAAATACACATGCAACTAACTCAAAACTCCGCAAATGTGTTCCAAGATGCTCAAATATGGCTTCTCCGAATGAAAACTACAATCACACAGAAGACAGTTGAATGAAAGAGTCTCTCCTGGTGTGAATGCCTCATTATGGTGTCGTGACAAATGTGTCCGCAGAGCAGCAAATGTTTTGAATGAACAAGGACAATCTCTGTAGAGACAGAACTGACTGGCAGCTACCACCACTTCC
>BOLG01000812.1:0-29253 GCA_016861445.1 Oryzias woworae
AAAATGTTCATGCAGACGTAAAATTTCATGCAGATGTAAAAATGTTCATGCAGACGTAAAAATGTTCAGCAGATGTAAAAATGTTTATGCAAACGTAAAAATGTTCATGTGACATGAAAATCTTCATGCAATGTAAAAAAGTTCACGCAGACGTAAAAATGTTCATGCAGACATGAAATGTTTCATGCAGATTAAAAATGTTAATGCAGATGTAAAAATGTTCATTGAGACGTAAAAATGTTCATGCAGATATAAAAATGTTCATGCAGACGTAAAATGTTCAGAGCGATGTTAAAATGTTTATGCAAACGTAAAAATGTTCATGTAGACATGAAAATGTTCATGCAGATGTAAAAAGTTCACGCAGACGTAAACATGTTCACGCAGACCGTAAAAATGTTCATGCAGACGTAAAATGTTCATGCAATGTAAAAATTTCATGCAGATGTACAAAATGTTTCATGCAGATGTAAAAATGTTCATGCAGACATGAAAATGTTCATGCAGATGTAAAAATGTTCATGCAGACGTAAAAATTTTCATGCAGATGTAAAAATGTTCATGCAGACGTAAAAATGTTCAGGCAATGTAAAAATGTTTATGCAAACGTAAAAATGTTCATGTAAGACATGAAAATCTTCATGCAGATGTAAAAAAGTTCACGCAGACGTAAAATGTCATGCAGACATGAAAATGTTCATGCAGATGTAAAATGTTAATGCAGATGTAAAAATGTTCATTGAGACGTAAAATGTTCATGCAGATGTAAAAATGTTCATGCAGACATGAAATGTTCACGCAGATGTACAAAATGTTCATGCAGATGTAAAAATGTTCATACAGACGCAAAATGTTCATGCAGATGTAAAAATGTTCACGCAGATGTAAAAATGTTCAAGCAAGATGTAAAATGTTCATGCAGATGTAAAAATGTTTCATCAGACGTAACAATTTCATGCAGACGTAAAATGTTCATGCAAATGTAAAATGTTCATGCAGATGTACAAAATGTTCACGCATATGTAAAAATGTTCATACAGACGCAAAAATGTTCATGCCGATGTAAAAATGTTCACGCAGATGTAAAATGTTCATACAGACGCAAAAATGTTCATGCAGATGTAAAAATTTATGCAGATGTAAAATGTTCATGCAAACGTAAAAATGTTCATGCCGACATGAAAATGTTCAGTCAGATGTAAAAAAGTTTCACTTAGACGTAAAAATGTTCAGTCAGACGTAAAAATGGTCAGCAGACGTGAAAATTTTTCACGCAGATGTACAAAATGTTCATGCAGATGTAAAAATGTTCATGCAGATGTAAAAAGTTCATGCAGATGTAAAAATGTTCATGCAGATGTAGAAATGTTCATGCCGACGTAAAAATGTTCATGCAATGTAAAAATGTTCATGCAGATGTACAAAATGTCACGCATATGTAAAAATGTTCATGCAGATGTAAAAATGTTCATGGCAGATGTAAAAATGTTCATGCGATGTAAAAATGTCATGCAAACGTAAAAATGTTCATGCAGACTTGAAAATTTTCATGCAGATGTAAAAAAGTTCACGCAGACTAAAAATGTTAGTCCAGACGTAAATGTTCATTCAGACATGAAAATTTTCATGCAGATGTAAAAAATGTTCATGCAGATGTAAAAATTTCACGTCCACGCAGGACGTAAAATGTTTCATGCAGACGTAAAATGTTCATGCAAATGTAAAAATGTTGATGCAGATGTACAAAATGTTCATGCAGATGTAAAAATGTTCATGCAGACATGAAAATGTTCATGCAGATGTAAAAATGTTCATGCAGACTAAAAATGTTCATGCAGATGTAAAAATGTTTCATGCAGACGTAAAATGCTCACCAGACGTAAAAATGTTCACGCAGACGTAAAATGTTCAGGCAGATGTAAAAATGTTTATGCAAACGTAAAAATGTTCATGTAGACATGAAAATGTTCATGCAGATGTAAAAATTTCACGCAGACGTAAAAAATGTTCATGCAGACATGAAAATGTTCAGCAGATGTAAAAATGTTAATGCAGATGTAAAAATGTTCATTGAGACTAAAAATGTTCATGCAGATAACAATGTTCATGCAGACATGAAAATGTTCACGCAGATGTACAAATGTTCATGCAGATGTAAAATGTTCATGCAGATGTAAAAATGTTCATGCATGTAAAAATGTTCATGCAGATGTAAAATGTTCATGCAGACATGAAAATGTTCATGCAGATGTACAAAATGTTCATGCAGATGTAAAATGTTCATGCAGACATGAAAATGTTCATGCAGATGTAAAAATGTTCATGCAGATGTAAAAATGTTCATACAGACGCAAAAATGTTCATGCAGATGTAAAAATGTTCATGCAGATGTAAAAAATATTCATGCAGATGTAAAAATGTTCATGCAGATGTAAAAATGTTTTAAGCAAACGTAAAAATGTTCAGGCAGACGTAAAAATTTTTATGCAGATGTAAAAATGTTCATGTAGACATGAAAATGTTCATGCAGATGTAAAAATGTTCACGCCGACGTAAAATGTTCATGCAGACATGAAAATGTTCATGCAGATGTAAAAATGTTCATGCAGATGTAAAAATGTTCATTCAGACGTAAAAATGTTCATGCAGATGTAAAAATGTTCACGCAGATGTAAAAATGTTCATGCAGATGTAAAAATGTTCATGCAGCGTAAAATTTTCATGCAGATGTAAAAATGTTAATGCAGATGTAAAAATGTTCATGCAAACGTAAAAATGTTTCATGCAGACATGAAAATGTTCAGTCAGATGTAAAAAATTTCACTTAGACGTAAAAATGTTCAGTCAGACGTAAAATTGGTCATGCAGACGTGAAAATTTTCATGCAGATGTAAAAATGTTCATGCAGATGTAAAAATGTTCACGCAGACGTAAATTGTTCATGCAGACGTAAATGTTCATGCAAATGTAAAAATGTTCATGCAGATGTACAAAATGTTCATGCAGATGTAAAATGTTCATGCAGACATGAAAAGGTTCATGCAGACGTAAAATGCTCACGCAGACGTAAAAATGTTCACGCAGACGTAAAAATGTTCAGGCAGATGTAAAAATGTTTATGCAAACGTAAAAATGTTCATTGTAGACGTGAAATGTTCATGCAGACATGAAAATGTTCATGCAGATGTAAAAATGTTAATGCAGATGTAAAAATGTTCATTCAGACGTAAAAATGTTCATGCAGATGTAAAAATGTTCATGCAGACATGAAAATGTTTCTTGCAGATGTACAAAATGTTCATGCAGATGTAAAATGTTCATGCAGATGTAAAATGTTCATGCAGACATGAAAATGTTCATGCAGATGTAAAAATGTTCATGCAGATGTAAACAATGTTCATGCAGACATGAAAATGTTCATGCAGACATGAAAATGTTCATGCAGATGTAAAATGTTCATGCAGATGTAAAAATGTTTCATACAGACGCAAAAATGTTCATGCTGATGTAAAAATGTTCATGCAGATGTAAAAATTCATGCAGATGTAAAAATGTTTCATGCAGATGTAAAAATGTTTAAGCAAACGTAAAATGTTCAGGCAGACGTAAAAATGTTTATGCAGATGTAAAAATGTTCATGTAGACATGAAAATGTTCATGCAGATGTAAAAATGTTCACGCCGACGTAAAAAGGTTCATGCAGACATGAAAATGTTCATGCAGATGTAAAAATGTTCATGCAGATGTAAAAATGTTCATGCAGACGTTAAAAATGTTCATGTAGATGTAAAATGTTCATGCAGAATGAAAAATGTTCACGCAGATGTAAAAATGTTCATGCAGATGTAAATGTTCATGCAGATGTAAAAATGTTCATGTAGACATGAAATGTTCATGCAGATGTAAAAATGTTCATGCAGACATGAAAATGTTCATGCAGACGTAAAAATTTCATGCAGACGTAAAAATGTTCATACAGACTTAAAATGTTCATGCAAATGTAAAAATGTTCATGCAGATGTACAAAATGTTCATGCAGACATGAAAATGTTTCATGCAGACGTAAAATGTTCATGCAGGCGTAAAAATGTTCATGCAAATGTAAAAATGTTCATGCAGATGTACAAAATGTTCATGCAGATGTAAAAATGTTTCATGCAGACGTAAAATGTTCATGCAAATGTAAAAATTTTCATGCAGATGTACAAAATGTTCATGCAGATGTAAAAATGTTCATGCAGACGTAAAATGTTTCATGCAAATGTAAAAATGTTCATGCAGACGTGAACATTTTACTTAGACGTATAAGTGTTCTCACAGACTTAAAAATCTTCACACAGACATAAATTCAAACATGTTAGTTTTACATACAATTATGTTACAATCTCATCCGTAGTAACCCATTTAAGCGCGAGCACAATATACATTCTACATTACAACCATTTTTGAAAGAAAGCAGGCAGAAGCATTGCTGCCCCTTCATTCTTTAAAGATAAATTATTACAATGGTGGTAACTTGTAGTAAAATTAATCACAGTTAAAGTTCATCACAACATTCCCTATTAACAGAATAATGACCACAGTATTTGTATGTATCCATACTTTTATGTCTGCATATATAGTTTCATATTTTCACTACGCACAAGCTACGTCTTTTGTCTATTTTTGCACATATACAATGCATGCTGTAATAATGCCCATGTCACAAGTTCTTGTATTTTTTCCATACTTTAACCCATGTTTTACCCTGCATACCAACACACAGAATTCCCTGCTTTTTCTTTGTATTATAGGTTAATTTTCCTTATTCCTCTTAGTTTCTGGTAAGTATCTCTCAATATAAATACCCTCTGGATATAATATGGTCATAAGTTATTAAATGCTTCATATAGTATGTATATTATATAGCATTATATAGTAAATTATGAGTTCCTGTAATTTTAATAATTTTCACTGTATGAAAAGCTGATCAGTATGTTCCAGATAACCAACCTCATGTATGATCCTAATTGCTCATTTTGTAGTATGTATAATGGATTTAATGTGGATTTATAAGATGTTTTTTGAGACTTTCCTTTTTAGGTGTCTTATGTGCGATTGACCAGAGAGAAGATTCTCGGGAGGTCATGCCCAAGGACAGATCCCATGGAGGTTTTCTGTGACGTTGGAGATGAGTACTAACCTTGTTGGTGGAATATATGGGGATTCTTTCAGCCATCTGGTGAGACCCCTACATTTATAGGATGACGGAAAACCCCATCGTATATGGACAGATCCGGCATTTATCATCCTGCTGACGGAACGTTGTTGTCCTGCGATCTACTTAGACTACTTCTATCTTCATGGTGGAGGATGCCAAAGACACACGGTGAATGTGTAAATATGAACAAAATAATAAAGACTTGGGTGCATCAGAGTGAGGGACTTGTGGGGATTCAATATATCAAATTTGTAAATGACAACAAACTGAAAAAAGAAAATGCATTCTCAGGTCGTCTTGACTTTGTTTAGATGTGTGTAAAAAAACTGAAACTCTTTTTTTACCCTGCAAGATGTTGTTTATTTGGTATGCTTTGCAGTACCTTTTCACTGTGACATCAGACAAAAGGCGACATTGTTGGTGTGTGTAAAGTTAATTCACAACAGGGAAAACAGAAGACTGCTCAAACACTATATTATGTTAATAATAAAAAGTAACTTTACCAATTGAAATAGAAATGTGTACAATATGTTTTTTTTTATAAACATCCTGCCTAACTATTCGTTTTCCTCCCTTGGATGGGGAAGTCATTGAGGTGGTGCAGGAGTACAAACATCTCTGTGTTTTAATTGACAACTCGCTGACTTTTAAACTTTTCATGGAAAATCTTTTAAAGAAGCTCAAACTAAGCAAAAAAGAAATCTTGTGAATGCAACTTTTTTTTTTCTGTGTTGTTACGGTGATCTTTTCATACGAATGCATCAGTTTCATGCCTTCAAATGGTTCATAACCCAATGAAGAGCAATGACTGCAATTTCACTGTGAACTGGATGGCCTTCTCTCTCCATCAGGAGACAGTACCACTGGTACATTTTTATTGACAAATTTTGAGCTGGATTACTGCTTCCCTACATTTGCTAATTACTTAAACAGAGAAGCCTTCCTTCCCACTCCCTACAATCAAATGTCTGTTCCATTGGCCCTGCACAAAACTTGAGGAGAAAGCTTCTGTTCAATCAGCTCCCTCGGTCTGGAACATTTTACAAAGAGGTTGGAGACTTAATTGAACTGCCATCATTACAGGTCTTCGAGGCCAAGCTCAAAGAAAACCAGAACTCCACAAAATGCTGTAATTGTCTCTCCTAATAATTGTTTTATTATTTTAATACCTTACAGTGTTGTGACTCTGTGTATTTTAGGTTTCATGTATTGTTCAAATTTATCTGTGTTTTAAATTTTTTCTTGTCTCAATGTTTTTACTGTTTTTCACCAACTGTGGCAGCCTCTTGGCCAGGAATCCCTTGGCAAAAGAGGTTAAAATCTCAGTGGGATTATCCTGCTTAAATAAAGGTCAATAAATAAGATCATTCACAAATCAAAATACAAATTTGAGTAATCCTCCAATATTTGAAGTTCTATTGAAAATATTGGCCTTTCATTAGAGCAGATATTATCCTAATGGTTTTATTTTTGCTGATGTTATTCACACACGTAATTTAAGTTTGATCAGCACAAAAACGGATGAAAATTCACATATTCTGTATGGTAAATGGTGTATACTTAAATAGCGCTTTTCTACTTACTTCCTCGAAGGCCCAAAGCACTTACAGTCACTGAACCATTCACCAATTCAACACTGATGGCGGCTCTGCTACTGAACACTGGTGCCGACCTTCCACCAGAGGCAATGTGGTTTTGCCAAGGACACTTTGATATATTGGCGGGCAAGGAGGGAATCAAACCTGCAATATTCCAGAAGATGACCGCTGTAACCGCTACACCACCGTAGCCCCTGCATATCTGCACTCATTTTAATTGTGTCCAATGCTAAATTTAGTTGTTGATTTAACCTCTGAAGACCTGGCGTCCACATATGTGGACGTCACGTTTTAGTTTATATTTGCACAGCAGTTAATTCTGCTTAACTGGGACCCTGTGACTACATGTTTAGATGGTTAGCTCAAATATTAACTAAGGTCCTAAGAGGTTAAGGGGTATTGTAAAGACGAGAATGTCTACCAAGCAGCACAGTGAATATTTGAAGTGAAGCCGTGCAGTATTCTGCAGCCAGGATTACTTCCATTTGTATCTTGATTTGTGAACAATCTAACGGAGGAAAAAAATATATTTAGTTAGGACATTAATAAAATCATATTGTACAGTTTTCTGTCACAGTTGGTTAGGTTACCTTTTATTATTTAAAACTGTATTAAATTAGTATTAAGTATTAAGTAGTTGTCAGCTTTCCTGTCTAAACCGAAAGTAACTTTACACACAGTCAGCAATGTCGCCATTTTTGTCTGACATCACGTGAAAAGGGTCTGTTACAGGTATCTTTGATGAGGGGCGGGGTCATCTGGACAAACAACTGATGATCATCATGATTGACACTTTTCTGTTTGACATGTTTCATCAAAGTTCAACCATGTGTTTGCCGTGCCACATGTTCTTTAGGCAATCCTGCAGGTTCCCTCGATCTTTAGTTCTGATGATGCAATAGGGTTAACCCACGCTACTAATACAATATTTTAGATGTCCTTGCCAGGCTAGATGCAATCCTAGAATTTTAACTTACTGCTCCCCTACCTCACCTACTGTAATGAATTTACCACACTGGCTCTACTTGCTCCTACTCACTCTTCGTTTCCCCCCCCCCCCCCCTACTCACCCAGCTATAGTATATTTTAAGTCCTCCTCCACCTACAATCTCAGATGCTTTACAACTGCTCTATCTTCTTACATTTCTGTTATATCTCAATTTGCTCTCTATGTTCCATCCTCTTCCGTGCCCTCCCTCTACTCATTTCTGCTCCTTGTCCATTGTTCCCCCCTCTCCCCTCACCTGCAATCTTCCTTGCATCATCTGCCAATGGTTTATTTTATTTTGTTTATCATGTCTCGCCTTGGTGCAGTTATTTCAAATGTTGTCCCTGATTTCTGATTCCCGGTGGATCATCTGTGCTCCTGTCTTTGGCAGGACCTCGCCTCGCCTGTACTCTTGTCTTTGGCCGTGACCTCGCCTCGCCTGTACTCTGTTCTTTGGCCGTGACCTCGCCTCGCCTGTACTCCTGTATTTGGCGTGACCTCGCCTCGCCTGTACTCTTGTCTTTGGCCTGACCTTGCCTCGCCTGTACTCCTGTATTTGGCCGTGACCTCGCCTCGCCTGTACTCCTGTATTTGGCCGTGACCTCGCCTCGCCTGTACTCCTTTATTTGGCCGTGACCTCGCCTCGCCTGTACTCCTGTCTTTGGCCGTGACCTCGCCTCGCCTGTACTCCTTTATTTGGCCGTGACCTTGCCTCGCCTGTACTCCTGTATTTGGCCGTGACCTCGCCTCGCCTAAACTCCGCCTGTTGAGAATCTCTCCTTCATGTGGGAAACTCTGAGGTTTCTTAGTTTTTTCCCCTTCAAAAAAAGATTGGGTTTTTTTATGAGTTTTTCCTCACCGAGCAGGAGGGTGTAAGGGCAGAGATGTTTGTTCAGCTTAGTCTGTTTAACAACCAGCTATTGTTTACTTTTACATGATTGATTTTTTGTTTCTTGCAATATTCTGATATCAGTCCAATGAGACGACTATAGGTGTGATATTGGCTATAGAAATAAAATAGAATTGAATTGAAATTGCATTGAATCATTTGGCAAAGGTAGGCGATGCCTGGGGCCCCCCAACACTCTGAAAGGGACTTCTGGAGCGTTGACTCGAAAACTCCTTTAATGCTTGTAAATAACAACTGCTTGTAAACTCGAAAGCATTAAGTGAGGGGATATTAATTAAAAAGGCTGATAAGACATAAAATACGGAAATGCAAGAAAAATTAACTCAACAGCAAAAGCTTATAGCTCAGACAAGCAAGCTAAAGCTAGCGCCGGAGCTAAATCGAACTGAAGGAGGATATCAAGGGAATAAGAAAAGACATCAGTGGCACTGAGAGGTAAACTCAACAGTTTGAGAGAAGAAAGCAGGACCAATGGAGAAAACTAATGGGCTAAGCAGAGTCCCGCACATTTGTAACATATGTTAAGTATAGTGATTAATAACTGAAGTCTAGTAGAGCTTGATTAATTGCTTGAAAAGGAGTGGGAAGAAGCGAACTTCTATAATCCCACCCCTACATAGTTACTCATTTCATAGTCTTGCATAGTTTTCATAATCCGGTTCAGATCAGAATCATTATTGATTCACACTTTAGGTAATCAATATGTAATAAACATTGAGCAGCAGGCTTTATCTACAATTCTGATGGCTCGTTTTTGAAGTAAAGAGAGAGGCTGTAATGAACTTTTAGAATTATTACCCCCAAACTTCTATACAATAGGTGAAATATGGTAATATTAAGGAGCAGTATTAATAGGTATCTACAGTTGTATTCTAACATGTATTTAGATTTATTTATGATTGAAATACTTTTTGAAACTTTAGTTTGTATGTGTCTGATGTGTAGCTTCCAACTTCGTTTGTTATCGATTACAATCCCCAAGAATTTGATTTCTGTGACGTTTTCTATTAAGAAGTTATTTATTGTAACTGAGAGCTCTGTATTGGCCTTATAATTACCAAAAAACATCACTTTGGTTTTTTCTAGGTTCAAAGATGGTTTATTGTAATCCATCCATGATTTTATTTTGTTCAACTCTGTGTTTACCACATGGATAAGTTCCCTTTGATTGTCTGTTGAGTAAAATATTTTGTCATCAGCAAATAGAATTCATTTTAAAAGTTTTGAAACATTAAATCATCATTTATGTAAATATTGAATAGCAGAGGGCCTAGAATTGATCCTTGGGGGACACCACAACTTATCTCCTTGGTCTTTGATGTGAATTCATTCATCTGGACAAATTGTTTTCTTCCCGTTAAACAGCTTTTGACCCAAATTAGCGTTAGTCCCCTTATCTCATACCCTTCCAGTTTATCAAGTAGGATGTCATGATTGAGAGTCAAATGCTTTTTTTAAATCAATGAAACTTCCAGCTGCACATTTCTTTTGTCCAGAGCATTTTGATTTCTCAACAGCATCAATGATAGCCATTGAGGTTGATCTGTTTTCTCTAAAACCATATTGGTTTTCATTTATAATGTTAGTTTATCTATAAATTTAGCTAATTTGTCATTGAATATCTTTTCTAAACTTTTGGAGAATTGTGAAAGGAGAGAAACGGGTCTATAGTTTTGTAAAAAGGTGTTGGTCTGCGCTCTTATAAATAGGAATCACTTTTACAATTTTCATTTTGTTTGGGAATTTCCCGGTTTGTAGTGATAAGTTACATATGTATGTTAGAGGCTTAGCGATTTTGTCAATGACCTTCTTCACTATCGTCATATCAGTATCATCACAATCTGCTGAGTTTTTACTCTTGAATTTGTTAACAATCGATATCAGATCATTTTCGTTCACATCAGAGAGAAATATTGAGTTTGGGATCCTTGTGATGCTGGAATATTTACTTTTGCTGGTTTTGCACTTTGGAATTTCTGTTGCCAACTTTGGACCCACGTTTACAAAATAGTTGTTAAAACTGTTTGCTGCTTCATTAATAGTATAGGTTTGACCCTTCTCATCTATAAAGTAATCTGCATATGTTCGCTTTTTTGTCCCTTTTTAATGATACTGTTTAATATTTCCCAAACTCGCTTCACATTGTTTTTATTTTCATTCATTCAGTAGATTACTATAGTACACTTTTTACTGTTACGTGTTATTTCAGTTGTTTATTTTTGTAAGACTTATATCTCTGTTCACTTTCTCTTTGACCTTTATTTTAAGAATTTTTTTTATAGAGGTTATTTTTCTTTTTACAAGCATTTTGTAGACCAGTGTTAACCAAAGACATTTAGCAAAATTGTTCTTGAATTGATGAATTTGACAGTTTTTATTATAAAGTGAGCTAAATATTTCTAAAAAACATTCATAAGCGGTGTCCACATCTTTCTCTCTGTACACAGAGTTCCAGTTCTGTCTGGATAAGTCATTATTAAGGGAGGTCATTGATTTTTCATTTCTTCTTAACAGTAGGAGAGATTGAAAAGAATGAATGTTTACAAAGCAATTATTTATGAATCGGGCCCCAGGGCAACCAAAAGCCTTGTAAAGCTCCGAAGATCACAGAAGATGAGGAACTTAATTCACATTTAAGGGGCTCATCTCACCAATGACATGCATTAGGAACCAGACATTTCTTGATATAGAACATTGTAAAGACAACCTGAACCAGTAAATGGAAACGAAATCATAAACTTCCTGGCTAACTTAGATTTTTCTTCTATCAGAACCACTCAGAATAACTCACCCATCACCAGAAAAGAACTGGATGAAGCTTTGGGAGACTAAGGCAATAAAAGCCTTGAGAGTGATGGTTGCCCAAACGAGTGGTGCAAAATATTTAAAGAAGAACTTGCTCCTCTTTTATTAGATTAATTCATTTGGACCCTTCCATAAATCAATCAATCAATCAATCAATCAATCAATCTTTATTTATATAGCACTTTTCATATAAAACATAACACAAAGTGTTTTACACAAAATAAAAATAAATAAAGCAAAATAATAATGATACTAAATAAGCAAATAAAAAACAAATAATATATAAAAATAAGCATAAATTAACATAAAGTCCCCTCCCCCAGATCCGTACACACCCCCCCACCCCTTTCAGACTTCCCACCCCCCCTAACTGATGGAGATTGGCAATGGAAACAGGCTGAGCATGACAGTTTGTTTTTAAAAACGCTAATAATTGGGACCTCTCTCCATGTGAGTAGCGGCACAGCCAACCAAAACGCAGCGACACAAGCAGGGACCCCCTCACCACAGCTAGGCAACGATGGAGTTCCCCATCCAGAGCCGCCGCAGCTGAACGGCAGCCGACCCAGAGAGAGAGAACCCAACTGAGGAAGCACCGGAAACAAAATAAATTAAATAAAAAAGTAAACATATTGATAAAAGCTAAAAAACCAACAATAAAAAATTGTAATGAGGAATTTAAAATAAATTAATAATTTATTGTAATTGATAAAACATTATAAAATAGATAAAAGATAAATTGGTAAAAAGATACAAAGTAAAAAATTATATGAAAGCCAGATTAAAAAGGTGGGTCTTGAGCCTTTTCTTAAAAACTACTACGCTCTCTGCAGCTCTTAGATCCTCTGGCAGACCGTTCCATAACGAGGGCCATAATACTGAAAGGATGCCTCTCCGTAAGTTTTGGTTTTCACAGCTGGAATGGTTAGAAGACCAGTGCCAGAGGATCTCAGGGTCCGCGAGGGTTCATATTTAACTAAAAGGTCAGACAGATAAGAAGGTGCAAGACCATTAAGACATTTAAAAACCATTAAAAGTATCTTAAAATCAATCCTGAAGCTTAAGGGGAGCCAACGCAGGGATTTTAAAATTGGAGTGATATGGGCCTGTCGCCTGGTCTTGGTAAGAAGTCTTGCAGCAGAATTCTTAAGGTTAGTTTTTGGAAGACCAGCAAGCAGGGCATTACAATAATCAATTCTACTTGTGATAAAAGCATGCATCAGCATCTCCATGTTAGTGAGAGAGAGTAGTGGGCGGACTCTAGCCAAGTTTCTAAGATGATAAAAACACGTTTTAATCACAACTTTAATATGTGGGATGAAAGTTAGCTTAGAGTAAAAATAACGCCATGGTTTTTTTACTGTTTCTGAATAATCTAATGAAAGTTCTTTTAACTTCAAAGGGGGAGTTTTGACTCAAAAAAGCCAAAACTCCCCCTTTATGGAAAGAAGCAGTTTTTAGTTCAGTTCTACCAAAAAGGGAACATAAGGAGTACTGTGAGGCTTATCAACCAATCTCTATTTTAAATGTAGATTGTGAACTATTTACAGCAATAATCAGTAAAAGATTGGAACTTTTTCTCCCCGAGCTGATAGATGAGGACCAAACGGGCTTCATAAAGGGACGCCAGACACAAGATGGCATTAGACACACCATTCATATATTAAACGAGGTCAATAAACTCAACATCCCCTCAGTTTATCAGTTTTTTTGGATTGCTTACACACTAAAATTAAAAGTAGTACAAAATAGGCAAAGCCTTACACTCAAGAAGCACAACATCAGCCCAGATTTGCACAAACTATAATATATTGTCATCCCCATACTTGTTGCAGAACTCTACACACAGTGATTTGCAAAACACTAAATACACTCAACATACATTACACACAAATATCTAATAACAAAACACTGAATGTCAAATTAGCACACTGTCCAACCAATTGGATCAACACGGTCATCCGGTGTGAATACAATTCTTTGCTTTATTGTTGACACCCCAATAAGGAGTGATCAATCAGAACTATAAAAAGCAGCAGGTGAGTTCATTAGTCTTAAAGCACATGGAAAGATAAGAGGAAGAGTAAGATGAGGAGGAGGAGGAGGACGATGATGATGATAGGAAGGAGAGGAATCAACAGAGGAGAAATGAAGGCCATGCTGGAAGTTGAAGAAGGGGAAGAGGAAGACGAAGACAAGAAGGTGCTCACAGAGGACCAAATCTGACAAATGAGATCCACACAACACTGGTTGACCACGTTGTCAACCACGGCTGACGCTGTGGGAGGCTGGACTGCGAGTTCAGCCAAATCTAAGCCGGAATACAGTGACAAGTGTGATAAGAGCATTTTGACTGGAAAATAGGTATTGTAGAAATATCACCATATCATCACGAGCATCTGCAGGGTTTCAGTAACTGCTTACAATACTGTATTCTATGCAGTATCAGCACTTCTATTACCTTGTCCTATGAAGTTACTGCACTATTGTTACTGTTTCTTTTCAACATAGAATTGAGAGTCAGGAACGACAAGGTGGAAGGCGTCTTGTGTTCACAGAACAGCAAGAGAGGGAGATGGTAAACATGGTTTTGGCCAACAATGCTATAACACTCAAACATCTCCAAGCTAACATTGTCAATAACCATGACTGCTTCAATGATATCATCAAGCCTCATATCAACACTGGCATGCATCCTAAAAACACACATTAAAATGAAGCAAATTTATCGAGTGCCCTTGAGCAGAATTCCAAAAGGGTGAAACGACTGCAGCATGATTATGCAGAAGTATGTATTCACTTTAGCAGTGTGATCTTGCATATGTCTCCTAATCTTTTACTGTAATATGTATACTTGATCTACACTGAACTACACATTTTGGTCCGACTCTGTTCTTCAGGCAGTTTTATGAATGGATGGAGAGCAGATACAGCATGAGTTTGTTTACGTTCAGAACTGGTTTCAGTGACATCCACATTTTACTGTCCTATATTTTCCACCATACACTCCATTCCTCAACCCAGAAGAGTTTTTCTCTGCATGACGGTGGAAGGTATATGATCTCCATATCCAGGCTGAGGTAGCCCTCATCCAAGCATGGTGGAGGCCTGTGACCAGGTAGAGGTAGCAGCAATACAAGGATGGATTCATCATTCAAAACATTTCTTTCCAAGATGTCTTGCTAATGGCAACATTGTTCGCGATGTTGAGGAAATTCTCTGGCCAGATCCAGCTAGGCAAAGAGAAAATGTCCATCTATTCATCCATCCATCCATCCATCTATTTCTTTTTTCTTCCGGTTATCCAGGAACGGGTCGCGGGGGCAGCAGTCTAAGTAAAGATGTCCAGACTTTCCTCTCCCCGTCCACTTCCTCCAGCTCCTCTGGGGGGACCCCGAGTCGTTCCCAGGCCAGCCGAGAGACATAGTCTCTCCAGTGTGTCCTGGGTCTTCCCTGAGGCCTCCTCCCAGTGGGACATGCCCGGAACACCTCCATAGGGAGGCGCCCAGGGGGCATCCAAACCAAATGCCGAACCACCTCAACTGGCTTGTGTTCTTTCTTTCTTTTCTTTTCTTTTTTTTTGTAACAGTGAACTTACAGTACAATACGTACAGTGACATGTTGTGACTGCACTATGAATCTCCATGTCAATGTTTTGGGGCATGTTGAAAACTCAATGCGTTTCTTCAATGTGCAAAATTTGTCCTGTGTTGTGTTGGGTGCATTTACTTTATATTTGCACTTTGTTGATGTAGCCTTCTCTAATCATAGGACAGTAGAAGTGCTAAAAGTGCTTTAGGTTTATCACAGCAGAGTGTAACTCGTGCAAACAGAGTAAAGTAAATGTGAAACGTGTGTGTCCTATGGTAAAAGAGTGTGGTTTTTAAACATCAGTGTTAGTGTTTACAAGAGTGTTTAAATATGCAAAGGATCTGTAGTGTTTTGCTAATTGGGTGTGTGGTTATGCTGAATGTGTGTGGTGTTTTGAAAATCATACTTAAGTGATCCAACAAACTGTAATAAGCTTAGATTCTGAGAAGGCCTTCGACAGGGTCTGCTGGGACTTTCTCTAAGCAGTTTTGTATACAAGCTCTGTACCATACGTCAGTGGGCAGAATTAAATAAATGGAAATGTAACAGATAGCTTTGAACTGTTTAGAGAAACAAACAGGGATGTTGCTTGAGCCCAGCCATATTTGCTGAATTCATTGAGCCTCTGGCGCAGCATATACGTAGTGGGAAGATCTAGAAGGGGTAACAATAGCAAAGCAAGAACAAAAAAATAGGGCTCTTTGCAGATGATATCATTATTTATTTACAGAAACCAGATACTGAATTTCCAAAACTCATAGGCATCCTAATAGTTTTTGGAGAGAAATCAGGGTACAAACTAAATATTTCCAATACTCAGATCTTAAGCATAAATTATAAACCAACTGACCACTCAGACAAGAATATAAGTTGCAATGGGATTCAGAAAATAGAAAATATTGAGTTTACCTAACAACTAAACTTAATAAATTAAAAGACATCAATTATGGTAGACGTAATGCTGCAATAAGAGACTTAACAAACTAGCCCACCCTTGCCATCAATCTTAGCTCAAGAATAGAGGTTGTAAAAAAGAACGTGCTGCCAGACTGCTGTTTTATTTCTCTTACGACGAGAAATTTGTCACATAAAACAAACAAATAATCTAATTTTTTTGGAACAGTAAAAAACTAAGAGTGAAAATGAAAACACTTCAGTTGGAAGAAGCAAAGGAGGATTTTCTCTACGAAGCCTCAAAGAATATTATTTGGCAGCCCAACTATGAAGTATTATATATAGGTGCTGAACAGATAATACTCTAAATGGAAACAAATAGAGCTAAACTATGGTTCTTGTTCTTCCCAAGCAAGACTGGGGGAGAAAATACAAATCAAAATCTCATTGTTGAGCTTGTAATCAAAACCTGGTGGGAAGTAGTCAACACATAAAATAGGAAACATCCATAAATGACTGATTTGGTCTTCACATTCTCCTGGATTCAAAGTTGGACGGCTGGATAAGACAAGACAAGAAATGGAGAATTAGAGATTGAATAATACATTTAAGAAATGGAGAATTAGAGAAAAGACTGCAATATGCACATTAACAGATGGGAAAGTTTTTTTAAAACAGTTGAAAAACTCAAAGAAAAATTGGAGCTGGACAAGACTGACCTATTTAGGTATTTTCAACAGAAAACTGTGTACAATGAAAAAAATAAAAGCTCTGTTTCTCAGCTCAGCAGAGAGTGAAATGATAGAAATGCTTACAGGGGCTTATGAAAAGCTACCCTCAAAAGTGGTTTCCAAATTGCATTAGTGTCTGTTGAACTGTAATGCTTTGACTCGTTGTATTTAAAAGAAAAGTGGGAGACAGAACTGCACATTGACTTGTCAGAGGATGACTGCTCCTCAAGCTGCTTCTACAACATTCCTCAACATACTCAAGACAATGGAGAGAGTTTGGGTGGACAATCTGAGGAGGTTCCCATCAATCCTCACATAAAGAGTAAACTCATGAGGATCTCACAGCAATGCTGGAGACTGTGGAGATATGAACGCTAACCATTCACACATGTTTGGACATGCAGAAACATTGATCCCTTTTGGCAAAAGCATCAAAACTCTGCAGGACATTCTTGGGTACGAAATACCTGTTGATCCACAGAGGTGTGGTCAGGGGAGGCAGGATAAGTAATGCCTCACATGACATCATCCTCACCTGTCGTCATGTGAAGTTTACCTAAATTGAAATAAATGTGTCCACTACTCTGTTTCATAATGCAATTTGTAAGTTAGTTTCTAATCATTTTAGTCATTTATATTCAAGCACCGCATCACAGAAAATCAGGGTGCAGCAAGGAGTGTGCACGTATCACGTGTATAACAGGCTCCTTATACAGTCTGCAGGATTTAGGGGGGTTGTAAAATTGAAAAACCTCTCACCTGCTTCCCTGTTTGATACGTGTTCACTATGACCTGTCGCCCATAAAATCATTAACCTTTTTCTCTCTATGTGTTCACTGAGCGTTCTACCACCTGATGTACAGGTTTGACCATTTTCCACCCGCAGACAGCATGTATCCACCTGCAAGATTTAGGTGAAAGAATCCACTTATGGCAAACACAAGCCTGTGCTCAGACTTATGGGAAATGTAGTGTAGAATTAACCACAAATGTAGGTGCTTTCTGAAGGTTGCTTTTTATTGCTGTGGAGGGAAAGACTTTCCTGCAGGAACAGAACGGCTTTCAATGATAAGTAAAACAAAGACGTTTTCAGATCACAGTGGCTGTTTGCTTCTGAAAGTGTTATTTTATCCTCCGACCTGAAAACTCTACAGACCTCTCACTACAGCAAACACGGACCTCCTGCACAGATGAAGAACCTCTCAGTGATGACCTTCCTTATTAGGTGGAGTCTTCATTCTTAAATGATCCAAAAGAAGAACCACCAAATGTTGACACCATTCAATAAAACAGCTGCAGAACTCTGGTCATAGGTCTGGTTTTGGTTAGACACGTCATCCTCATCATGCTGGAAATTATATACCTTACATGAGTCACACACTGGACAGGAAAGTTCTCTAAAGAACAGCCAGGTCATGACAGCTCTTGGACCGGACCTTCACAGCCATGCGCTGGTTGTTACGTGCAACCAAACGGTCCACCGAACCGCCGAGCCTTCTGGGTCAAACTCTCTTTACGTTTGTAGACTGAGAGCCTCCGCTTGGTGACCTCACTGCTGTCTCGACGGAGGCGAATTGCCGCACCACGCCCAAACAGCTCGGCCACGTTGTGCTGCAGGGACGCTGATGTCTCAATGAACTTACAGTCGAACACCACACACATGCTCGGCCCTCTGCAGCAGAGGCAGGCACATCAGCACATCAGCAGACTTCTGGAGACATGCTAACTACGTTATTCAGTTGAACTTGCTACTGACTTGCCTTCCACTGCAACCTCCCTGGCCCGGACCAGGTCGCTCTTATTGCCTACGAGGATGATGGGGAGGTTTTCGGTCTGGCGGGCGCGCCTCAGAGTGATGCGGAGCTCAGCAGCAGAGTCGAAGCTGGAGCGGTCCGTGACGGAGTAGATGATGACGTAAGCACTCCCAACCTTCAGGCAGCAGTCATGACCTTTGCCCCCACCCTCCTGTTAGGAGACACAGGTGCATATCTTCACTGTTTAGAAGAGGGATGAAGTACAGAATCGTCTGAATCGTTCTGAAGTGAAAAAAAGCAGTTCTGAAGCTAAGGATTCTAATCTATTCCTATGATCTGGCCAGATCCATATGTCTGAGGGAAGCTATTAATCAAATTGAATTGTTGTTAAATAGATTGTTACACAAATATATGAAGCACATTATTGTAGAGAAGAAGCCTTGGACTGTTCACAGTTAGCTTGTCTGGCGACATCGAAACACCAAAAGGCTCAGGATGGATCTGGTACAGGACTCAGAGTCTTTTCCGATCACTACAGATCAGGGAACAGGACTTTGGACAGAGTGCTTTTCTGAAAAATTCGTCTAAGTCTTAGAGGTGAAGAAGGGAGCTGCAGCAGGAGGGCCCTCTGAGGCCTTCCAGATCCTCAGTATGATGGAGTCAAAGCTGCAGTGATGCACACAGAAAGGCGGCGTCCAACACCATACTTGGAAGACAAATGGACCCTGCCATGTTTGTAGCAGTGACATTCCATTCAGCAGGTGCAAAAAGAGCAATTTAAATCTCCACAAAAGACCATGAAAGAATGTAAAATCTTTGCCAAACCAAACATGCATTCAGACCTACAATATCCATACCGAATCGGTCGAGGCCAGGGTTTACAACAACCACTATCAGTGCTGTTCACAGAAGCTGCCGGTGGACATTGGACTACTGTTAGTCAAATAAGGAGAGGAGGAAGGGATGTTTATAGGAAGAGTAAAAGAGTTAAAGTCATGAGTGTTGGACTGAGAGTAGAGACTTTGAATGTTGAAACTATGACAGGAAAAGGAAGAGAGATGCTGAGGAGGAAGGCAGACATACTGTGTGTCCAGGAGACCAGCTGGAAAGGTAGAAGGCCAGAAGCTTAGGAGCAGGGGTCAATCATGGTGGAGAGGGGAGAAGAAATGGAGGAGGAGTTATCTTAAAGGAGGAGTTTGATAGGTTTTTGTGGAGGTAAAAGAGTGTCAGAGTGATGAGTCTGAAGAAATGGAAGGTGTGATGTTTAATGTTGTTAGTGGGTATGCCTAACAGGTAGGATGTGAGCTGGAGGAGAGATTCTGGTTGGACCTGATGAAGGGATGATGAGCATCCTGTAGAAGTGAGAGAGTTGTCATTGGAGCAGATTTCAATGGATGGGTTGGTGCAGGAAACAGAGACTGAGGAGGTGATGGGCAGGTTTGGTATCCAGGAGAGGAATGTAAAGGACAGAAGGTGGTTAATTTTGCAAACAAGATAGAAATGGTTGACAAGGAGACTTGGTGGTGGAATGAGAGGGTGCTGGAGAGTATACAGAGTAAGACAGAAGGCAGGTTGGCATGGGTGGAGAAAAGTATCAGGTGTGATGTGTGATAGAAGAGTTTCACCTCAAATGAAAGGAAAGATGAACTAAACTGTGCTGAGAGCAGCCGTGTTGTTCAGTCTAGAGACAGAGGAACTGAGGAAAAGACAGGAAGCAGAACTGGAGGAAGCAGAGATGAAGATGCTGAGGTTCTCTTTGGGAATGACCAGGATGGATCAGGAATGAGTCCATCAGAGGAACAGCACATGTTAGAGGTTCTGGAGATAAAGTCAGAGAGTCAGACTGAGATGGTTCAGTCATGTCCAGAGGAGAGACGGTGAATATGTTGGTAGAAGGATGCTGAGTCTAGAACTGCAGGAAAGAGGTCTAGAGGAAAACCAAAGAGGAGGTTTATGGATGCAGAGAATGAAGACATGAAGGAAGCTGGAGTTAGAGGAGAGGATGCAGAAGACAGAGGTAGATGGAGGAAGCTGATTGGCTGTGGCGACTCCTGAAGGAAAAGACCAAAGGAAAAGAAGAAGAAAGTGAAAGTACGCTATACCCCTCAAACCCAGAAACTCTCTTCTGTCCTCTGTTCCCCCATGATTCGAATGAAACCCTGTTCTGATTACATTTTATACATGATAGTATGCACGTTCCAATAAATATGCAGTTTTTACATACGTTTCGGGACAACACAAGACACCAGAAATCATATGGAAAATGTGAGAATCTAATGAACAGCCTTGTGAAGAGAAAACAAGCTGTAAATTTAACACGTAAAAATAATGTTCAGACACAACAAAAAGACTCACAACATCAAAGAAAAGAAGAAGCAGAGCAACAGAGACTGATGTCAGGAACTTCACTTCTGCAAAAAAAAAAAAAAAACTTCAAGAAGCGAACAGAAACAAACAGATCAGACGTTGGATCACAGAAGACTAACACATACTGTAACTGAGATGAGGAGCACACACTGTCACCCATTCAGGGTGATCTTCAGGATGACGCCCACAGAGGTGGGCGTGATCATTGTGGTCATGATGACAGTCATGACTCCCTCAGGGGCGACTGCAGCCAAAGATGACCGAAGTAAACTTCTTTAACCTTATATGTAAAAGCTCTTCTTTTGCACACAGATGTGGATTTCTCTGCAGAGTGCAGCTAAAGGTCAGATATACCCAGAAAGCAAATGCAGAGAACTACAACAGCTGCTGTGGATTCAGTTCTGCGGTTTCAAAATCTGAAATTTCTGAACACAAAACCCACTAAACCGCTCCCAAGAGGGATAAAACTTTTTGCATAACTTCAGTGCAACATCTGCTATTCCCAAGAAAACATTTTTTTCTGTCTCACTGACACAATTACTGTACCAATTTGTCAGTCTGCCATGTATCCATGACAACCAGCGTGGTGTCCTCTCCATCTACAGTCAGCGTCCGTTCATATGTGTCATCTGGAAGAAACAACAAAACAAAACAAATTTTACTTTTGTTGTAAAATCTCACTTTTCTAACAGACGAAAGAGCATTTTCAGACAAACGGTAAAGTCCCAGCGAACGTTCAAAGCAAGAGTTAATCTGAAGTTATGATGGACGGAACGGAAGCAGAACTCCTAACTCCTGCAAGAAACTGTAAATCTAACAAGGCACCTCCCAAAATAAAAAATATTTCTGGATTTTTTATGTACTTTTTTGGGTTCAAAAACGTACATTACCAATTGGTAGTTTTTAGATTTATTAATTGAAATGACCTAAATAGAAAAAATAAACTGTGACACAATCAAAAATCTCCTGGAAGCAGATCTGTTGAAATCAGAAGATCACGTCTCCCAAAGCAACATGAAGCCTTCACATCATTTTGAAAACATTTCTCTCTATGTTGTTTTATGACTTTGTAGAAAGAACCTGACGCTGCGCACACATAGAGGAGGTCAGCCTGAACACTGACTCCGCCCCCACACACCTACCAATGGATCAACACAGCTGTAAGTCAGCAACTATGTAACTTTAGAGTTAATTGATGATGTCAGGCCAATCAAGGCTGTGATGTCACAGCAAAGACACAGAGATTCTTAACAAAAGGATACCACTGACTGAAAGCAGAGAAACTTAGGAAGCCAATGATGAAGGCCACATCAGCTTCGGAGGAACATTTCTGTCAATCGTGAAGAAAACAAACGTTTTCAGAGGAAAATGATCTGATTTAAATATTAAAGTAACTTTTATCTGTTTATGTGTTTTATTGACATTTTTCTCTAGAAACAGTTCAGTGCTTGCATGTTCTTTGGGTGTTTTACTACTGCGAGAACTGACCAATGGCTGTGAGAAAAACTCATGGGAAAAAAACGCCTTTGTGACACATGAACGAATATTACAAAAGTCCCACCTCCAGGATGCTCATCCCTCTCTGTGATTCCAGCAAAGATCCCAGCAAGGCTGGTCTTCCCGACGCCATGGTCTCCCAGCAGCACCACTCTGTAAACACAGTCCGAGTCACTCTGCGAATCCTCGTCAGAGTCAGAACTCCACTGGGCCCGGTAGTACAGGGATTTGTCTCCAGGGTGGTAGGATGCTGAATGTCCCAGGGGGGTGTGGCTGCGACAAATGTTCAAGTTCTCTGGGTCTGTTTGAGTGCAGCTAGAAAGGCGGGGGTCCCAAGTCCTGGACAGGGGATGCGAGAATGAAGGTATAGGTGTGCTGCATCGCCGTCGCAGAGGCTCCTTCTCTCTGTTAGGATTCATTTTGTTATGGCAACGGTCTCCAGTCAGAGTGGACATGAGGAGTCTGCTTCAACAGAACAAGTTCAGAAAATGGTGACAGAAGTCAGAAGCAAATAAAAAACTACTTTTTCTGTTGTCCAGGGTCTGTGTGGAGGATGTGTGAAAAATGAAATCAAACAGCTCATGTCACGTAAATATGTTTCTGTGGAAGAACCGAAAGAGAACCAACGGAAGCCTAAAGGAGAACAAAAGAAAATATTTATTTGTGTGAACCTTAGACTCACTCCTCCCTTTTTGTATTTTGAGGGCTTCCCTTTAGCTAAATAAAGAGGGTGTGTTTGCAGGCAGTGCTCAGAGTTCTCTGCCTGTCACAGGCTCTCCTCCAGAGAAAATTGCACTTGGACTCCTGTCACGTTATTTATTGTATTGTGTTTTCAAAATTTACTCTAACACAATATAAAATTTAGAGTTTAGGTGCAACAAAGCGACATAGTGATTTTAAAAAGCAATATAAGTAAACAGTAATTTGGAGGGTGCAACAGTTATGAGCAGCATGACATTAATAAGTACAGTACTTTAAAGGTGCATTAATTAACAGTGTAAGTTGTGATGTAACAGTGATGTGGGAAATGGAAATCTAAATGAAAAACTGAAAGCTTGTTTCACAAATTCCGTTCAGTAGCAGAGTGGAACAGGGTGCTTATATTTGTCATATTTTTATCCTTATCAAAATGCTTTTTCTTTTTGCTTGCTCCTGATTCACAAAGATTTGATTTCATTTCTGGTTCCTGTCACAAGCGAGCACGTGTGTTCAGTCTCTTGATCTTCGTCGTCTCTAAGCGACTTTAGTCTTGAATTAGCAAATAATTACGTAAAAAAGCACTAATTCTGCAATATAGAGAGCTGAACATGGCACCAAAGAAAAAACAAGAAACATCTGACTTTGCAGAGCTGAGAATTGCGCTTACAGACATTCAAGCTAAGCTAGCTCCCTGATGGCACTGAAGTCAAGCTAACCACTCATGGAGCTAGATGCTAAGCTAACACCTCTGATGGAATTTGGGGAAGAATTAAGATGAGAAAGAGCAAGAAATGAACAACGAGACAATTGGCTTAATCTCCTGGATAGAAGAGCAAACGACTTGGATCAACAAGTAAGAATGAATAATATCATTGTCAAGGGACTTCAACTCAAACCCCGGGCTAGGCCTGACTCATCTAACATTAGCACAGAAGCTAGTGGAGCTGCTATTTCTCCAGCTGAGACTGTGGAGAGTCAAGTTTGATTCTTTCTCACTTCTAAAGGGATTTCCCTGGATTTGAATAACATCGAGATCCGCCATCCGCTTCCCAGGATAAAGAATTCAGATAAACCAGCGATCCTTTTCAGGTTTGTGAAATCAAAAGCACAAGATAGCTCTGATGAAGCAAAGGAAACTCTTGAAAGGGAAGGCTGTTTATCTGAATGACCATTTCTCCAAATTATAATGTTGAACTGGCAAAGCATACCAGGCTCTTGAAGTGGTGTAAGCAGGTCCAGAGCACTTGGGTGCTGAATTCCAGGACGCACATTAAACCACTGGGTCCAGCAGACCTGTCCAAGCCAACGGTCATCACCAGCATGAGAGACTTGGAGAAAGAGTATGGTCACAGACATCTGAGCCTTTAATTCATTTAAAATAACACTCAAATATGATTTCAAGAAAATACGGCAAAGAGGATCTACCACTGTCTCTTAGGTCAACTGTCACCCTGATTTTCTGCCCTGCAGACAACTCGAGTTCAACGTACTTGCTGTGATATCAGCTAAAGGTTAATGGACCTGACAAGTCTGCAGTCATAACAACAAGGAAAACTTTATAAACTCTGTTCATACCAGGAGGATATATGTCGTTCTTCCTTGGGAATTCCCAGTAGATCTGGAGACGTCATCTGCTCTGCACAGCGACTACCTGTAGATAACTTCAGCCGCTGCTGCTTCAGGAGGACCTCCAACGTAAGCAAGTATCCCCACCATAAACTTGGAACCAGGATTACTATAAACTTTTTTTATCTGACTTTCAGGCTAACCTGTGCACCAGGCAGCAAATCAACTTCCTCCATCTTTCATGCTATAATTCTAACCTGTGCGTTACTCTGTGCGTTGGGTTGTTCTCCTGAATCCCTGGAATATATTAGTGATAAAGCCTACATTTCTTTAACATTAGCTTCATGCTCTAACAATATTGTTCACAGTTACTGTGCTAAGATTGACATGAAAATATGAATCTGAACAACTCAACTAAGGTGTTACAATTTTCATGAAAAATTCAAACTAGTCTGGTTTCTTGTTTCTCTTTGGCTTTTAAAGGAATATAATTTAATAATATAATAACTGATTTTTTATTAAAGATATCAAATATACCAAAATGTGCTAATTCAACCATTTTTTACAGTAAATGAGCTTCCTGTTTTAATGGACATTTAAATTTTCTGAGACCCGCTTACATTTTTATTCTTGTCAGATCAATGAAAGTGATAGGTCTGTGGTTCTGTCAGTGGTCACTGTGACAGCTGCAGCTTGAAAGCTCAGAACACACAAAGGGAGTCCTAGTGCAGTTTAGCAGCAGGGTTTGGAACTGATGGTTCTTGTCTTCATCAGCTGTTTATCTCTTACCCAGCTGTAGATTCTCAGATGACGCAGAAACTCAGAAGAACCAGTGATGTTAGATCATCAAAGTTCCTTGCCTAAAGAAATTTCTGAGTTTGATGTGGATCGAGCAAGCTGATTTCTGATGATGTGTCGTGCAGGCAAAAGTCTAATCCAGGGATGTCGAACTCCAGGCCTCGAGGGCCGGCCTGCTGCTGGTTTTCTAGAAACCTTGTTGTATCTGGTGTTGATCACCTGGACCAAGTGTGGATTAGCCACTAAGGAGCTTTGATGGCAGGTTGCTTTGAAAACATGTAGGACACTGGCCCTCGAGGCCTGGAGTTTGATACCTAGGGTCTAATCAAAGATGTCCAGACTTCCCTCTCCCCGCCACTTTCTCCAGCTCCTCTGGGGGGAACCCGAGATGTTTCCAGGCCATCCAAGAAACATAGTCCTCTCCAGCGTGTCCTGAGTTTTCCCCAAGGCCTCCGCCCAGTGGACATGCCCAGAACCCTCCCTAGGGAGGCGTCTGGACCAAGATGCCACCTCGACTGGCTCCTCTGGATGTGGAGAGCAGTGGCTCTACTCTGAGCTCTCTCTGGGTGACCGAGCTTCTTACCTTACCTCGTTCCCAACCACCTACGATGACAGACTAGCGAACTCCTTTCAGAGACTATTTTGGTCATTGACCAGAGCTCATGACCATGACTGAGCTAGTATTTTGGAACAATATGATTGGATATGGAACAATAATATAGACTGTAAATTGAGAGCTTTGCTTTCTGGCTCAGCTCTCTCTTTACCACAACGGACCTGTACAGCGACCACATAATGATGCAGCTCCAATCCGCCTGTCAATCTCACGCTCTGATCTTCCCTCACTCGTGAACAAGACCCCAAAATACTCATCATACAGAGACCGGACAGTCTGGAGTAAAGCTCCTTGGACCTTGTACTCCCAGAGCAAAGAGTAAAGTATAATATAATTACAATTTTGATCCAGTAACTAAAGTAAAGTAATCAGTTTTAGAACTTTTAGAAGTAATTTACCCAACACTGGAGCCGGTCCACAGTTCCATGGCCAGGACGGAAACCGCACTGTTGTTCCAGGATCTGAAGTTCGACTATCGGCTGGACTCTCCTCTCCAGTACCCTGACATAGACTTTCCCAGGGAGGCTGAGGAGTGTGATTCCCCCCCCGTAGTTGGAATACACCCGCTGGTCCCCCTTCTTGAAAAGGGGAACAACACCCCTGTCTGCCAATCCAGTGGTACAGTTTCCCTTCTGCCATGTGATGTTTGCAGAGACGTGTCAGCCAAGACACTCCAGAGCATCCAGAGACTTGAGGTACTCAGGCCGGACCTCATCCACTCCCGATGCCTTACCACAGAGGAGCTGTTGACTAGCTCTCTCTCTATCTAATATGGAGACGCTGATGCATGCTTTTATAATCAGTAGAGTTGATTATTGTAACGCCCTTCTAGCAGGTCTTCCAAAAAATAGCATTAAGAACCTTCAGCTTCTCCAAATTCTGCTGCAAAGTTCTCACCAAGACTAGAAGGCGAGCTCACATCTCTCAGATTTAAAATCCCTGCATTGGCTCCCCATCTGCTTTAGGATTGATTTTAAGATACTTTTATTGTTTTTTTAAATGTCTTAACGTCTTTGCGCCTTCTTATTTATCTGATCTTTTAGTTAAATATGAACCCTCGCGGACCCTGAGATCATCGGGCACTGGCTATTGATCATTCCAACTGTGAAAACCAAAAATTATGGAGATGCATCTTTTCAATACTATGGCCCCCGTCTATGGAACAGTCTGCCGGAGGACCTGAGGACCGCAGAGAACATAGAGGTTTTTTAAGAAAAGGCTCAAGACCTATCTTTTTAAATTAGCTTTTAGTTAGGTTTTATCATGTTAATTTATCTTGTTTTATTATTTTTATCATGTTTTATGAATTTACACTGGATTATTTATACCTTATTTGAATATTTTTTATTCTCATGTTTTATTGCTTGTTACTTTTATCAAATGCTCCATTTTAAATTTAGATTTGTCCTATGTGTCCCTACATTTTATGGTTGTGTGCTTTTTTTTGAATCAGTTTTATTTTCATGTAAAGCACTTTGTGTTATGTTTCATAGGAAAAGTGCTACACAAATAAAGTTTGATTTGATTTGATTTAGCTCAGTAACTTCAGCTCGGGTGATGACAGCTCCACCCCAAAGTCCCAGCCTCTGCTTCCCCCAAAGCAGGTGTACCAGCGGGGTTTAAGAGGATTCTCATAGTATTCCTTTTACCGCCCAAAGTCAGCAACTCCCCACCTGCACTAAAAATGGTGCCTGAAGTAAACTGCTTTCCCCTCTATTAATGACTCAAAGTCTCCTGGACAGCACAACAGTGGTTCCCATACTGCACCCAACTATGTTCCTCAGAGGACAGCCTCAGAATACTCTGCACCTGTCCATGTCTACAAAAAAGATGTTTAGAAGGTGTGGAAAATATTTCTTTGAAATGACACCACTTTTAGTTAATTAGCTACAAACTGAGACGAGTGAAGAACACTAGAAGCTGTGTGTGCTGTTCTGTATTTGAACGGGAACTTCTGCTTGAAATTCTCGTTTTCTTTACTGTGGGTGATGGTTCTTTCTTGGCTTTAAAGTTGAGTTTTCATTTGTCACTTTGGGATTGCTAGATGATAGAGCTGAACAACAGTAGAGAATAAATTGAAGACGTTAGGTCACCCCCACCGCCACCACCAAACTAGTTTACATTTTTTAAACTATTTTTTATCCTTTTTAGGTAACACTTTAATAATAACTAACCTTTATAGCTAGTTAACAGTCATCATTAACGGTTAGTTATAGAGTTATAAATTACTTAATTAACAGTTTACAATTTAAGGATTTATAAATGTACCTCATAGATATACAGTAGAAACTAACAAGCATTTACTTAGTGATTTACAAATGATCTGTTATCTGTATATTAATGAATTCTAACGGTATCTTATTTATTAGTAATATTTCATGAAGAAGCTTGACTAACTTTGACCAATGACTTGTTAAGAATCAGTAATATTTTATACATGTTACTGGGACGTTTTTTAAAGTTGTTACTATGCCATTAAATAACTGTTAATAAATGTGGAACATTTCCCAACTAAACTTAATCCTAATCCCCATTCTAACCCTAATCCTAATTCTAATTCTAATCCTAACCTAACCCTACATTGATAAATCCTTAACAAACTATTTTTTGCCACCTCCTTTTTAACTCATAACAAAAGTTTAATAATGATTTGTTTGTGAAGTTTTTATAAAGTGTTAACCAGTTTTGTTTATAAAAAAGAATTGAATATTTTGCTTAAAATGTTAAATAGTTCCAAACTGAAATAATTTTCCATGTAGTAGTTATTTATGTAATGTGTTTACTGAAGCCATTTTAAAGACTCATCAATGGGGGTGGGGTGTACAGAACACAGCTCTACCTACAAGCATCAGGATGTGAACAATATCATGACATGTCAGCACTCCAGTAATGGGAGATTGGGATTCAGTTTCCATTTTCTATCCTACCTTTAGTCCACATCCACCACCTACAAACTTTGACAACTCAGGAGTACATTAAAGATGCGGACTTAACTTCGAAGATGATATCGACATAAAGAAGAAGAGGTTGCTGTTTTCACAACAATAATCTAAAAGAAGAAGAATAACTAATAATAATAAAAGTAAATGACACAAGCTTTAACTCAGTAAATACTTCTGACTCATGGAGCGATGACTGCATATTTTATAATCTGTGAATTCCTGTGGAAAATTAAGATACTTTGTGGGGTTTTTTTCCTCTCTAGGATTATTCATTTTTGTGAGCTAAAATAAACCAAA
>BOLG01000813.1:0-29254 GCA_016861445.1 Oryzias woworae
AAAAATGTTCATGCAGACGTAAAATTTTCATGCAGATGTAAAATGTTCATGCAGACGTAAAAATGTTCAGCAGATGTAAAAATGTTTATGCAAACGTAAAAATGTTCATGTAGACATGAAAATCTTCATGCAATGTAAAAAAGTTCACGCAGACGTAAAAATGTTCATGCAGAGACATGAAATGTTCTAGCAGATTATAAATGTTAATGCAGATGTAAAAAATTTTCATTGAGACGTAAAAATGTTCATGCAGATATAAAAATGTTCATGCAGACGTAAAAATGTTCACAGCATGTAAAAATGTTAATGCAAACGTAAAATGTTCATGTAGACATGAAATGTTCATGCAGATTAAAAAAGTTCACGCAAAACGTAAAATGTTCACGCAGACGTAAAAATTTCATGCAGACGTAAAATGTTCATGCAAATGTAAAAATGTTCATGCAGATGTAAAAAATGTTTCATGCAGATGTAAAATGTTCATGCAGACATGAAAATGTTCAGGCAGATGTAAAAATGTTCATGCAGGACGTAAAATTTTCATGCAGATGTAAAAATGTCATCAGACGTAAAATGTTCAGGCAATGTAAAAATGTTTATGCAAACGTAAGAATGTTCATGTAGACATGAAAATCTTCATGCAGATGTAAAAAAGTTCACGCAGACGTAAAAATGTTCATGCAGACATGAAAATGTTCATGCAGATGTAAAAATGTTAATGCAGATGTAAAAATGTTCATTGAGACGTAAAAATGTTCATGCAGATGTAAAAATGTTCATGCAGACATGAAATGTTCACGCAGATGTACAAAATGTTCATGCAGATGTACAATGTTCATACAGACGCAAAAATGTTCTTGCAGATGTAAAAATGTTCACGCAGATGTAAATGTTCAAGCAAGATGTTAAAATGTTCATGCAGATGTAAAAATGTTTTCATGCAGACGTAACAATTTCATGCATACGTAAAAATGTTCATGCCAATGTAAAAATGTTCATGCAGAATGTACAAAATGTTCACGCATATGTAAAAATGTTCATACAGACGCAAAAATGTTCATGCGCGATGTAAAATGTTCACGCAATGTAAAAATGTTCATACAGACGCAAAAATGTTCATGCAGATGTAAAAATGTTAATGCAGATGTAAAATGTTCATGCAAACGTAAAAATGTTCATGCAGACATGAAAATGTTCAGTCAGATGTAAAAAAGGTTCACTTAGACGTAAAAATGTTCAGTCAGACGTAAAAATGGTCTGCGGACGTGAAAATTTTTCACGCAGATGTACAAAATGTTCATGCAGATGTAAAAATGTTCATGCAGATGTAAAAATGTTCATGCAGATGTAAAAATGTTCATGAGATGTAGAAATGTTCATGCAGACGTAAAATGTTCATGCAATGTAAAAATGTTCATGCAGATGTACAAATGTTCACGCATATGTAAAAATGTTCATGCAGATGTAAAAATGTTCATGCAGATGTAAAAATGTTCATGCAGATGTAAAAATGTTCTATGCCACGTAAAAATGTTCATGCAGACTTGAAAATTTTCATGCAGATGTAAAAAAGTTCACGCAGACGTAAATGTTCGTCAGACGTAAAATGTTCATTCAGACATGAAAATTTTCATGCAGATGTAAAAATGTTCATGCAGATGTAAAATGTTCACAGCAGACGTAAAATGTTCATGCAGACGTAAAATGTTCATGCAAATGTAAAAATGTTGATGCAGATGTACAAAATGTTCATGCAGATGTAAATGTTCATGCAGACATGAAAATGTTCATGCAGATGTAAAAATGTTCATGCAGACTGTAAAAATGTTCATGCCGATGTAAAAATGTTCATGCAGACGTAAAAATGCTCACGCAGACGTAAAAATGTTCACGCAGACGTAAAAATGTTCAGGCAGATGTAAAAATGTTTATGCAAACGTAAAAATGTCATGTAGACATGAAAATGTTCATGCAGATGTAAAAAATTTCACGCAGACGTAAAAATGTTCATGCAGACATGAAAAGTTCAGTGCAGATGTAAAAATGTTAATGCAGATGTAAAAATGTTCATTGAGACGTAAAAATGTTCATGCAGATGTAAAAATGTTCATGCAGACTGAAAAATGTTCACGCAGATGTACAATGTTCATGCAGATGTAAAATGTTCCTGCAGATGTAAAAATGTTCATGCAATGTAAAAATGTTCATGCAGATGTAAAATGTTCATGCAGACATGAAAATGTTCATGCAGATGTACAAAATGTTCATGCAGATGTAAAAATGTTCATGCAGACATGAAAATGTTCATGCAGATGTAAAAATGTTCATGCAGATGTAAAAATGTTCATACAGACGCAAAAATTTTCATGCAGATGTAAAAATGTTCATGCAGATGTAAAAATATTCATGCAGATGTAAAATGTTCATGCAGATGTAAAAATTTTTAAGCAAACGTAAAAATGTTCAGGCAGACGTAAAAATTTTTATGCAGATGTAAAAATGTTCATGTAGACATGAAAATGTTCATGCAGATGTAAAAATGTTCACGCCGACGTAAAATGTTCATGCAGACCTGAAAATGTTCATGCAGATGTAAAAATGTTCATGCAGATGTAAAAATGTTCATTCAGACGTAAAAATGTTCATGCAGATGTAAAAATGTTCACGCAGATGTAAAAATGTTCATGCAGATGTAAAAATGTTCATGCAGACGTAAAAATTTTTCATGCAGATGTAAAAATGTTAATGCAGATGTAAAAATGTTCATGCAAACGTAAAAATTTTCATGCAGACATGAAAATGTTCAGTCAGATGTAAAAAATTTCACTTAGACGTAAAAATGTTCAGTCAGACGTAAAATGGTCATGCAGACGTGAAAATTTTCATGCAGATGTAAAAATGTTCATGCAGATGTAAAAATGTTCACGCAGACGTAAAATGTTCATGCAGACGTAAAATGTTCATGCAAATGTAAAAATGTTCATGCAGATGTACAAAATGTTCATGCAGATGTAAAAATGTTCATGCAGACATGAAAAATGTTCATGCAGACGTAAAATGCTCACGCAGACGTAAAAATGTTCACGCAGACGTAAAAATGTTCAGGCAGATGTAAAAATGTTTATGCAAACGTAAAAATGTTCATTGTAGACGTGAAATGTTCATGCAGACATGAAAATGTTCATGCAGATGTAAAAATGTTAATGCAGATGTAAAAATGTTCATTCAGACGTAAAATGTCATGCAGATGTAAAAATGTTCATGCAGACATGAAAATGTTTCTTGCAGATGTACAAAATGTTCATGCAGATGTAAAAATGTTCATGCAGATGTAAAAATGTTCATGCAGACATGAATGTTCATGCAGATGTAAAAATGTTCATGCAGATGTAAAAATGTTCATGCAGACATGAAAATGTTCATGCAGACATGAAAATGTTCATGCAGATGTAAAAATGTTCATGCAGATGTAAAAATGTTTCATACAGACGCAAAAATGTTCATGCTGATGTAAAAATGTTCATGCAGATGTAAAAATATTCATGCAGATGTAAAAATGTTCATGCAGATGTAAAAATGTTTAAGCAAACGTAAAAATGTTCAGGCAGACGTAAAAATGTTTATGCAGATGTAAAAATGTTCATGTAGACATGAAAATGTTCATGCAGATGTAAAAATGTTCACGCCGACGTAAAAATGTTCATGCAGACATGAAAATGTTCATGCAGATGTAAAAATGTTCATGCAGATGTAAAAATGTTCATGCAGACGTTAAAATGTTCATGTAGATGTAAAAATGTTCATGCAGACATGAAAATGTTCACGCAGATGTAAAAATGTTCATGCAGATGTAAAAATGTTCATGCAGATGTAAAAATGTTCATGTAGACATGAAATGTTCATGCAGATGTAAAAATGTTCATGCAGACATGAAAATGTTCATGCAGACGTAAAAATGTTCATGCAGACGTAAAAATGTTCATACAGACGTAAAATGTTCATGCAAATGTAAAAATGTTCATGCAGATGTACAAAATGTTCATGCAGACATGAAAATGTTCATGCAGACGTAAAATGTTCATGCAGGCGTAAAAATGTTCATGCAAATGTAAAAATGTTCATGCAGATGTACAAAATGTTCATGCAGATGTAAAAATGTTTCATGCAGACGTAAAATGTTCATGCAAATGTAAAAAGTTCATGCAGATGTACAAAATGTCATGCAGATGTAAAAAATGTTCATGCAGACGTAAAATGTTCATGCAAATGTAAAAATGTTCATGCAGACGTGAACATTTTACTTAGACGTATAAGTGTTCTCACAGACTTAAAAATCTTCACACAGACATAAATTCAAACATGTTAGTTTTACATACAATTATGTTACAATCTCATCCGTAGTAACACATTTAAGCGCGAGCACAATATACATTCTACATTACAACCATTTTTGAAAGAAAGCAGGCAGAAGCATTGCTGCCCCTTCATTCTTTAAAGATAAATTATTACAATGGTGGTAACTTGTAAAATTAATCACAGTTAAAGTTCATCACAACATTCCCTATTAACAGAATAATGACCACAGTATTTGTATGTATCCATACGTTTATGTCTGCATATATAGTTTCATATTTTCACTACGCACAAGCTACGTCTTTTGTCTATTTTTGCACATATACAATGCATGCTGTAATAATGCCCATGTCACAAGTTCTTGTATTTTTTCCCATACTTTAACCCATGTTTTACCCTGCATACCAACACACAGAATTCCCT
Source organism: Oryzias woworae (assembly GCA_016861445.1). Lineage (NCBI taxonomy): Eukaryota > Metazoa > Chordata > Actinopteri > Beloniformes > Adrianichthyidae > Oryzias > Oryzias woworae. The sequence goes on from BOLG01000813.1 coordinate 4,777, forward strand.
GCTTTTTCTTTGTATTATAGGTTAATTTTCCTTATTCCTCTTAGTTTCTGGTAAGTATCTCTCAATATAAATACCCTCTGGATATAATATGGTCATAAGTTATTAAATGCTTCATATAGTATGTATATTATATAGCATTATATAGTAAATTATGAGTTCCTGTAATTTTAATAATTTTCACTGTATGAAAAGCTGATCAGTATGTTCCAGATAAACCAACCTCATGTATGATCCTTAATTGCTCATTTTTTGTAGTATGTATAATGGATTTAATGTGGATTTATAAGATGTTTTTTGAGACTTTCCTTTTTAGGTTGTCTTATGTGCGAATTGACCAGAGAGAAGATTCTCGGGAGGTCATGCCCAAGGGACAGATCCCATGGAGGTTTTCTGTGACGTTGGAGATGAGTACTAACCTTGTTGGTGGAATATATGGGGATTCTTTCAGCCATCTGGTGAGACCCCTACATTTTATAGGATGACGGAAAACCCCATCGTATATGGACAGATCCGGCATTTATCATCCTGCTGACGGAACGTTGTTGTCCTGCGATCTACTTAGACTACTTCTATTCTTCATGGTGGAGGATGCCAAAGACACACGGTGAATGTGTAAATATGAACAAAATAATAAAGACTTGGGTGCATCAGAGTGAGGGGACTTGTGGGGATTCAATATATCAAATTTGGTAAATGACACAAACTGAAAAAAGAAAAATGCATTCTCAGGTCGTCTTGACTTTGTTTAGATGTGTGTAAAAAAACTGAAACTCTTTTTTTACCCTGCAAGATGTTGTTTATTTGGTATGCTTTGCAGTACCTTTTCACTGTGACATCAGACAAAAGGCGACATTGTTGGTGTGTGTAAAGTTAATTCACAACAGGGAAAACAGAAGACTGCTCAACACTATATTATTGTTAATAATAAAAAGTAACTTTACCAATTGAAATAGAAATGTGTACAATATGTTTTTGTTTTATAAACATCTGCCTAACTATTCGTTTTCCTCCCTTGGATGGGGAAGTCATTGAGGGTGGTGCAGGAGTACAAACATTCTCTGTGTTTTAATTGACAACTCGCTGACTTTTAACTTTTCATGGAAAATCTTTTAAAGAAGCTCAAAACTAAGCAAAAAAGAAATCTTGTGAATGCAACTTTTTTTTTTATCTGTGTTGGATTACGGTGATCTTTTTCATACGAATGCATCAGTTTCATGCCTTCAAATGTTCATAACCCAATGAAGAGCAATGACTGCAATTTCACTGTGAACTGGATGGCCTTCTCTCTCCATCAGGAGACAGTACCACTGGTACATTTTTATTGACAAATGTTGAGCTGGATTACTGCTTCCCTACATTTTGCTAATTACTTAAACAGAGAAGCCTTCCTTCCCACTCCCTACAATCAAATGTCTGTTCCATTGGCCCTGCACAAAACTTGAGGAGAAAGCTTCTGTTCAATCAGCTCCCTCGGTCTGGAACATTTTACAAAGAGGTTGGAGACTTAATTGAACTGCCATCATTACAGGTCTTCGAGGCCAAGCTCAAAGAAAACCAGAACTCCACAAAATGCTGTAATTGTCTCTCCTAATAATTGTTTTATTATTTTAATACCTTACAGTGTTGTGACTCTGTGTATTTTAGGTTTCATGTATTGTTCAAATTTATCTGTGTTTTAAATTTTTTCTTGTCTCAATGTTTTACTGTTTTTCACCAACTGTGGCAGCCTCTTGGCCAGGAATCCCTTGCAAAGAGGTTTAAAATCTCAGTGGGATTATCCTGCTTAAATAAAGGTCAATAAATAAGATCATTCACAAATCAAAATACAAATTTGAGTAATCCTCCAATATTTGAAGTTCTATTGAAAATATTGGCCTTTCATTAGAGCAGATATTATCCTAATGGTTTATATTTTGCTGATGTTATTCACACGTAATTTAAGTTTGATCAGCACAAAAACGGATGAAAATTCACATATTTCTGTATGGTAAATGGTGTATACTTAAATAGAGATCTTTTCTACTTTCCTCGAAGGCCCAAAGCACTTACAGTCACTGAACCATTCACCAATTCACACACTGATGGCGGCTCTGCTACTGAACACTGGTGCCGACCTTCCACCAGAGGCAATGTGGTTTTGCCAAGGACACTTTGATATATTGGCGGGCAAGGAGGGAATCAAACCTGCAATATTCCAGAAGATGGACCGCTTGTACCGCTACACCACCGTAGCCCCTGCATATCTGCACTCATTTTAATTGTGTCCAATGCTAAATTTAGTTGTTGATTTAACCTCTGAAGACCTGGCGTCCACATATGTGGACGTCACGTTTTAGTTTATATTTGCACAGCAGTAATTCTGCTTAAACTGGGACCCTGTGACTACATGTTTAGATGGTTAGCTCAAATATTAACTAAGGTCCTAAGAGGTTAAGGGGTAATTGTAAAGACGAGAATGTCTACCAAGCAGCACAGTGAATATTTGAAGTGAAGCCGTGCAGTATTCTGCAGCCAGGATTACTTCCATTTGTATCTTGATTTGTGAAACAATCTAACGGAGGAAAAACAATATATTTAGTTAGGACATTAATAAATCAGTATTGTACAGTTTTCTGTCACAGTTGGTTAGGTTACCTTTTATTATTTAAAACTGTATTAAATTAGTATTAAGTATTAAGTAGTTGTCAGCTTTCCCTGTCTAAACCGAAAGTAACTTTACACACAGTCAGCAATGTCGCCATTTTGTCTGACATCACGTGAAAAGGGTCTGTTACAGGTATCTTTGATGAGGGGCGGGGTCATCTGGACAAACAAATGATGATCATCATGATTGACACTTTTCTGTTTGACATGTTTTCATCAAAGTTCAACCATGTGTTTGCCGTGCCACATGTTCTTTAGGCAAATCCTGCAGGTTCCCTCGATCTTTAGTTCTGACTGATGCAATAGGGTTAACCCACGCTACTAATACAATATTTTAGATGTTACTTGCCAGGGCCTAGCTAGCAATCAGAGAATATTTAACTTACTGCTCCCCCTACCTCAACCTACTGTAATGAAGTTTACCACACTGGCTCTACTTGCTCCTACTCACTCTTCGTTTCCCCCCCCCCCCCCTCGCTCTCTCCCCTACCCTAACCAGGGTCTGTATCCTTTTCCCACCCCCCACTCCCACTCACCTGCAATCTTCATTGCATCATCTGCCAATGGTTTATTTTATTTTGTTTATCATGTCTCTGTTTGGTGCAGTGTATTTCAAATGTTGTCCCTGATTTCTGATTCCAGGTGGATCATCTGTGCTCCTGTCTTTGGCAGGGACCTCGCCTCGCCTGTACTCTTGTCTTTGGCCGTGACCTCGCCTCGCCTGTTACTCTGTCTTTGGCCGTGACCTCGCCTCGCCTGTACTCCTGTATTTGGCCGTGACCTCGCCTCGCCTGTACTCTTGTCTTTTGGCCGTGACCTTGCCTCGCCTGTACTCCTGTATTTGGCCGTGACCTCGCCTCGCCTGTACTCCTGTATTTGGCCGTGACCTCGCCTCGCCTGTACTCCTTTATTTGGCCGTGACCTCGCCTCGCCTGTACTCCTGTCTTTGGCCGTGACCCTCGCCTCGCCTGTACTCCTTTATTTGGCCGTGACCTTGCCTCGCCTGTACTCCTGTATTTGGCCGTGACCTCGCCTCGCCTAAACTCCGCCTGTTGAGAATCTCTCCTTCATGTGGGAAACTCTGAGGTTTCTTAGTTTTTTCCCCTTCAAAAAAAGATTGGGTTTTTTTATGAGTTTTTCCTCACCGAGCAGGAGGGTGTAAGGGCAGAGATGTTTGTTCAGCTTAGTCTGTTTAACAACCAGCTATTGTTTACTTTTACATGATTGATTTTTTGTTTCTTGCAATATTCTGATATCAGTCCCAATGAGACGACTATAGGTGTGATATGGGCTATAGAAATAAAATAGAATTGAATTGAAATTGCATTGAATCATTTGGCAAAGGTAGGCGATTGCCTGGGGCCCCCCAACACTCTGAAAGGGACTTCTGGAGCGTTGACTCGAAAACTCCTTTAATGCTTGTAAATAACAACTGCTTGTAACTCGAAAGCATTAAGTGAGGGGATATTAATTAAAAAGGCTGATAAGACATAAATACGGAAAGTGCAAGAAAAATTAACTCAACAGCAAAAGCTTATAGCTCAGACAAGCAAGCTAAAGCTAGCGCCGGAGCTAAATCGAACTGAAGGAGGATATCAAGGGAATAAGAAAAGACATCAGTGGCACTGAGAGGTAAACTCAACAGTTTGAGAGAAGAAATGCAGGGACCAATGGAGAAACTAATGGGCTAAGCAGAGTCCCGCACATTTGTAACATATGTTAAGTATAGTGATTAATAACTGAAGTCTAGTAGAGCTTGATTAATTGCTTGAAAAGGAGTGGGGAAGAAGCGAACTTCTATAATCCCACCCCTACATAGTTACTTCATTTCATAGTCTTGCATAGTTTTCATAATCCGGTTCAGATCAGAATCATTATTGATTCACACTTTAGGTAATCAATATGTAATAAACATTGAGCAGCAGGCTTTATCTACAATTCTGATGGCTCGTTTTTGAAGTAAAGAGAGAGGCTGTAATGAACTTTTAGAATTATTACCCCAAACTTCTATACAATAGGTGAAATATGGTAATATTAAGGAGCAGTATTATAGGTATCTACAGTTGTATTCTAACATGTATTTAGATTTATTTATGATTGAAATACTTTTTGAAACTTTAGTTTGTATGTGTCTGATGTGTAGCTTCCAACTTCGTTTGTTATCGATTACAATCCCCAAGAATTTGATTTCTGTGACGTTTTCTATTAAGAAGTTATTTATTGTAACTGAGAGCTCTGTATTGGCCTATAATTACCAAAAAACATCACTTTGGTTTTTTCTAGGTTCAAAGATGGTTTATTGTAATCCATCCATGATTTTATTTTGTTCAACTCTGTGTTTACCACATGGATAAGTTCCCTTTGATTGTCTGTTGAGTAAAATATATTTGTGTCATCAGCAAATAGAATTCATTTTAAAAGTTTGAAACATTAAATAAATCATTTATGTAAATATTGAATAGCAGAGGGCCTAGAATTGATCCTTGGGGGACACCACAACTTATCTCCTTGGTCTTTGATGTGAATTCATTCATCTGGACAAATTGTTTTCTTCCCGTTTTAAACAGCTTTTGACCCCAAATTAGCGTTAGTCCCCTTATCTCATACCCTTCCAGTTTATCAAGTAGGATGTCATGATTGAGAGTCAAATGCTTTTTTTAAATCAATGAAACTTCCAGCTGCACATTTCTTTTTGTCCAGAGCATTTGTGATTTCCTCAACAGCATCAATGATAGCCATTGAGGTTGATCTGTTTTCTCTAAAACCATATTGGTTTTCATTTATAATGTTATGTTTATCTATAAATTTAGCTAATTTGTCATTGAATATCTTTTCTAAACTTTTGGAGAATTGTGAAAGGAGAGAAACGGGTCTATAGTTTGTAAAAAGGTGTTTGTCTGCGCTCTTATAAATAGGAATCACTTTTACAATTTTCATTTTGTTTGGGAATTTCCCGGTTTGTAGTGATAAGTTACATATGTATGTTAGAGGCTTAGCGATTTTGTCAATGACCTTCTTCACTATCGTCATATCAGTATCATCACAATCTGCTGAGTTTTTACTCTTGAATTTGTTAACAATCGATATCAGATCATTTTCGTTCACATCAGAGAGAAATATTGAGTTTTGGGATCCTTGTGATGCTGGAATATTTACTTTGCTGGTTTGCACTTTGGAATTTCTGGTTGCCAACTTTGGACCCACGTTTACAAATAGTTGTTAAAACTGTTTGCTGCTTCATTAATAGTATAGGTTTGACCCTTCTCATCTATAAAGTAATCTGGCATATGTTCGCTTTTTGTCCCTTTTTAATGATACTGTTTAATATTTTCCCAAACTCGCTTCACATTGTTTTTTATTTTCATTCAGTAGATTACTATAGTACACTTTTTTACTGTTACGTGTTATCTTCAGTTGGTTTAGTTTTGTAAGGACTTATATCTCTGTTCACTTTCTCTTGACCTTTATTTTAAGAATTTTTTATAGAGGTTATTTTATTCTTTTTACAAGCATTTTGTAGACCCAGTGTGTTAACCAAAGGACATTTAGCAAAATTGTTCTTTGAATTGATGAATTTGACAGTTTTTATTATAAGTGAGCTAAATATTTCTAAAAACATTCATAAGCGGTTGGTCCACATCTTTCTCTCTGTACACAGAGTTCCAGTTCTGTCTGGATAAGTCATATTAAGGGAGGTCATTGATTTTTCATTTCTTCTTAACAGGTAGGAGAGATTGAAAAGAAATGAATGTTTACAAAGCAATTATTTATGAATCGGGCCCCAGGGCAACCAAAAGCCTTGTAAAGCTCCGAAGATCACAGAAGATGAGGAACTTAATTCACATTTAAGGGGCTCATCTCACCAATGACATGCATTAGGAACCAGACATTTCTTGATTATAGAACATTGTAAAGACAACCTGAACCAGTAAATGGAAACGAAATCATTAAACGTCCTGGCTAACTTAGATTTTTCTTCTATCAGAACCACTCAGAATAACCACTTCACCCATCACCAGAAAAGAACTGGAGAAGCTTTTGGGAGACTAAGGCAATAAAAGCCTTGAGAGTGATGGTTGCCCAAACGAGTGGTGCAAAATATTTAAAGAAGAAACTTGCTCCTCTTTTATTAGATTAATTCATTTGGACCCTTCCATCAATCAATCAATCAATCAATCAATCAATCAATCTTTATTTATATAGCACTTTTCATATAAAACATAACACAAAGTGTTTTACACAAAATAAAAATAATAATAAAGCAAAATAATAATGATACTAAATAAGCAAATAAAAAACAAATTAATATATATAAAATAAGCATAAATTAACATAAAGTCCCCTCCCCCAGATCCGTACACAACCCCCCACCCCTTTCAGACTTCCCACCCCCCTAACTGATGGAGATTGGCAATGGGAAACAGGCTGAGCATGACAGTTTGTTTTTTAAAAAACGCTAATAATTGGGACCTCTCTCCATGTGAGTAGCGGCACAGCCAACCAAACGCAGCGACACAAGCAGGGACCCGCCTCACCACAGCTAGGCAACGATGGAGTTCCCCATCCAGAGCCGCCGCAGCTGAACGGCAGCCGACCCAGAGAGAGAGAACCCAACTGAGGAAGCACCGGAAACAAATAAATTAAATAAAAAAGTAAACATATTGATAAAAGCTAAAAACCAACAATAAAACATTGTAATGAGGAATTTAAAATAAATTAATAATTTATTGTAAATTGATAAAACATTATAAATAGATAAAAGATAAATTGGTAATAAAAGATACAAAGTAAAAAATTATATGAAAGCCAGATTAAAAAGGTGGGTCTTGAGCCTTTTCTTCAAAACATCTACGCTCTCTGCAGCTCTTAGATCCTCTGGCAGACCGTTCCATAAACGAGGGCCATTAATACTGAAAGGATGCCTCTCCGTAAGTTTTGGTTTTCACAGCTGGAATGGTTAGAAGACCAGTGCCAGAGGATCTCAGGGTCCGCGAGGGTTCATATTTAACTAAAAGGTCAGACAGATAAGAAGGTGCAAGACCATTAAGACATTTAAAAACCATTAAAGTATCTTAAAATCAATCCTGAAGCTTAAGGGGAGCCAACGCAGGGATTTTAAAATTGGAGTGATATGGGCCTGTCGCCTGGTCTTGGTAAGAAGTCTTGCAGCAGAATTCTTAAGGTTAGTTTTTGGAAGACCAGCAAGCAGGGCATTACAATAATCAATTCTACTTGTGATAAAAGCATGCATCAGCATCTCCATGTTAGTGAGAGAGAGTAGTGGGCGGACTCTAGCCAAGTTTCTAAGATGATAAAAACACGTTTTAATCAACAACTTTAATATGTGGGATGAAGTTAGCTTAGAGTAAAAATAACGCCATGGTTTTTTTACTGTTTCTGAATAATCTAATGAAAGTTCTTTTAACTTCAAAGGGGGAGTTTTGACCTCAAAAAAGCCAAAACTCCCCCTTTATGGAAAGAAGCAGTTATTTCAGTTCTACAAAAAGGGAAATAAGGAGTACTGTGAGGCTTATCAACCAATCTCTATTTTAAATGTAGATTGTGAACTATTTACAGCAATAATCAGTAAAAGATTGGAACTTTTTCTCCCCGAGCTGATAGATGAGGACCCAAACGGGCTTCATAAAGGGACGCCAGACACAAGATGGCATTAGACACACCATTCATATATTAAACGAGGGTCAATAAACTCAACATCCCCTCAGTTTATCAGTTTTTTTGGATTGCTTACACACTAAAATTAAAAGTAGTACAAAATAGGCAAAGCCTTACACTCAAGAAGCACAACATCAGCCCAGATTTGCACAACTATAAGCATATTGTCATCCCCATACTTGTTGCAGAACTCTACACACAGTGATTTGCAAACACACTAAATACACTCAACATACATTACACACAAATATCTAATAACAAAACACTGAATGTCAAATTAGCACACTGTCAACACAATTGGATCAACACGGTCATCCGGTGTGAATACAATTCTTTGCTTTATTGTTGACACCCCCAATAAGGAGTGATCAATCAGAACTATAAAAAGCAGCAGGTGAGTCATTAGTCTTAAAGCACAATGGAAAGAATAAGAGGAAGAGTAAGATGAGGAGGAGGAGGAGGACGATGATGATGATAAGGAAGGAGAGGAATCAACAGAGGAAGAAATGAAGGCCATGCTGGAAGTTGAAGAAGGGGAAGAGGAAGACGAAGACAAGAAGGTGCTCACAGAGGACCAAATCTGACAAATGAGATCCACACAACACTGGTGACCACGTTTTGTCAACACGGCCTGACGCTGTGGGAGGCTGGACTGCGAGTTCAGCCAAATCTAAGCCGGAATACAGTGACAAGTGTGATAAGAGCATTTTGACTGGAAAATAGGTATTGTAGAAATATCACCATATCATCACCGAGCATCTGCAGGGTTTCAGTAACTGCTTACAATACTGTATTCTATGCAGTATCAGCACTTCTATTACCTTGTCCTATGAAGTTACTGCACTATTGTTAACTGTTTCTTTTCAACATAGAATTGAGAGTCAGGAACGACAAGGTGGAAGGCGTCTTGTGTTCACAGAACAGCAAGAGAGGGAGATGGTAAACATGGTTTTGGCCAACAATGCTAAACACTCAACATCTCCACGCTAACATTGTCAATAACCATGACTGCTTCAATGATATCATCAAGCCTCAATATCAACAACTGGCATGCCTCCTAAAACACCACACATTAAATGAAGCAAAATTTATCGAGTGCCCTTTGAGCAGAATTCCAAAAGGGTTGAAACGACTGCAGCATGATATGCAGAAGTATGTATCTCACTTTAGCAGTGTGATCTTGCATACTGTCTCATAATCTTTGTACTGTAATATGTATACTTGATCTACACTGAACTACACATTTTGGTCTGACTCTGTTCTTCAGGCATTTTATGAATGGATGGAGAGCAGATACAGCATGAGTTCTGTTTACGTTCAGAACTGGTTTCAGTGACATCCACATTTTTACTGTCCTATATTTTCCCACCATACACTCCATTCCTCAACCCAGAAGAGTTTTTTCTCTTGCATGACGGTGGAAGGATATGATCTCCTATTCCAGGCTGAGGTAGCCCTCATCCCAGCCATGGTGGAGGCCTGTGACCAGGTAGAGGTAGCAGCAATACAAGGATGGATTCATCATTCAAAACATTTCTTCCAAGATGTCTTGCTAATGGCAACATTGTTCGCGATGTTGAGGAAATTCTCTGGCCAGATCCAGCTAGGCAAAGAGAAAATGTCCATCTATTCATCCATCCATCCATCCATCTATTTCTTCCGGTTATCCAGGAACGGGTCGCGGGGGCAGCAGTCTAAGTAAAGATGTCCAGACTTTCCTCTCCCCGTCCACTCCTCCAGCTCCTCTGGGGGGACCCCGAGTCGTTCCCAGGCCAGCCGAGAGACATAGTCTCTCCAGTGTGTCCTGGGTCTTCCCTGAGGCCTCCTCCCAGTGGGACATGCCCGGAACACCTCCATAGGGAGGCGCCCAGGGGGCATCCAAACCAAATGCCGAACCACCATCAACTGGCTTGTGTTCTTTCTTTCTTTTCTTTTCTTTTTTTTTGTAAACAGTGAACTTACAGTACAATACGTACAGTGACATGTTGTGACTGCACTATGAATCTCCATGTCAATGTTTTGGGCATGTTGAAAACTCAATGCGTTTCTTCAATGTGCAAAATTTGTCCTGTGTTGTGTTTGGTGCATTTACTTTATATTTGCACTTTGTTGATGTAGCCTTCTCTAATCATAGGACAGTAGAAGTGCTAAAAGTGCTTTAGGTTTATCACAGCAGAGTGTAACTCGTGCAAACAGAGTAAAGTAATGTGAAACGTGTGTGTCCTATGGTAAAAGAGTGTGGTTTTTAAACATCAGTGTTAGTGTTTACAAGAGTGTTTAAATATGCAAAGGATCTGTAGTGTTTTGCTAATTGGGTGTGTGGTTATGCTGAATGTGTGTGGTGTTTTGAAAATCATACTTAAGTGATCCAACAAAACTGTAATAAGCTTAGATTCTGAGAAGGCCTTCGACAGGGTCTGCTGGGACTTTCTCTAAGCAGTTTTGTTATACAAGCTCTGTACCATACGTCAGTGGGCAGAATTAAAATAAATGGAAATGTAACAGATAGCTTTGAACTGTTTAGAGAAACAAAACAGGGATGTTGCTTGAGCCCAGCCATATTTGCTGAATTCATTGAGCCCTCTGGCGCAGCATATACGTAGTGGAAGATCTAGAAGGGGTAACAATAGCAAAGCAAGAACAAAAAAATAGGGCTCTTTGCAGATGATATCATTATTTATTTACAGAAACCAGATACTGAATTTCCAAAACTCATAGGCATCCTAATAGTTTTTGGAGAGAAATCAGGGTACAAACTAAATATTTCCAATACTCAGATCTTAAGCATAAATTATAAACCAAACTGAACCACTCAGACAAGAATATAAGTTGCAATGGGATTCAGAAAATAGAAAATATTGAGTTTACCTAACAACCTAACTTAATAAATTAAAAGACATCAATTATGGTAGACGTAATGCTGCAATAAGAGACTTAACAAACTAGCCCACCCTTGCCATCAATCTTAGCTCAAGAATAGAGGTTGTAAAAAAGAACGTGCTGCCAGACTGCTGTGTTTATTTCTCTTACGACGAGAATTTGTCACATAAAACAAACAAATAATCTAATTTTTTTGGAACAGTAAAAACTAAGAGTGAAAATGAAAACACTTCAGTTGGAAGAAGCAAAAGGAGGGATTTTCTCTACGAAGCCTCAAAGAATATTATTTGGCAGCCCAACTATGAAGTATTATATATAGGTGCTGAACAGATTAATACTCTAAATGGAAACAAATAGAGCTAAACTATGGTTCTTGTTCTTCCCAAGCAAGACTGGGGGAGAAAATACAAATCAAAATCTCATTGTTGAGCTTTGTAATCAAAACCTGGTGGGAAGTAGTCAACACATAAAATAGGAAACATCCATAAATGACTGATTTGGTCTTCTACATTCTCCTGGATTCAAAGTTGGACGGCTGGATAAGACAAGACAAGAAATGGAGAATTAGAGATTGAATAATACATTTAAGAAATGGAGAATTAGAGAAAAGACTGCAATATGCACATTAACAGATGGGAAAGTTTTTATAAAACAGTTGAAAAACTCAAAGAAAAATTGGAGCTGGACAAGACTGACCTATTTAGGTATTTTCAACAGAGAACTTGTACAATGAAAAAATAAAAAGCTCTGTTTCTCAGCAAGAGAGTGAAATGATAGAAATGCTTACAGGGGCTTATGAAAAGCTACCCTCAAAAGTGGTTTCCAAATGCATTAGTGTCTGTTGAACTGTAATGCTTTGACTCGTTGTATTTAAAAGAAAAGTGGGAGACAGAACTGCACATTGACTTGTCAGAGGATGACTGCTCCTCAAGCTGCTTTCTACAACTTCCTCAACATACTCAAGACAATGGAGAGAGTTTGGGTGGACAATCTGAGGAGGTTCCCATCAATCCTCACATAAAGAGTAAACATCTGAGGATCTCACAGCAATGCTGGAGAGACTGTGGAGATATGAACGCTAACCATTTCACACATGTTTTGGACATGCAGAAACATTGATCCCTTTTGGCAAAAGCATCAAAACTCTGCAGGACATTCTTGGGTACGAAATACCTGTTGATCCACAGAGGTGTGGTCAGGGGAGGCAGGATAAGTAAATGCCTCACATGACATCATCCTCACCTGTCGTCATGTGAAGTTTACCTAAATTGAAAATAAATGTGTCCACTACTCTGTTTCATAATGCAATTTGTAAGTTAGTTTCTAATCATTTTAGTCATTTTATATTCAAGCACCGCATCACAGAAAATCAGGGTGCAGCAAGGAGTGTGCACGTATCACGTGTAATAACAGGCTCCTTATACAGTCTGCAGGATTTAGGGGGGGTTGTAAAATTGAAAAACCTCTCACCTGCTTCCCTGTTTGATACGTGTTCACTATGACCTGTCGCCCATAAAATCATTAACCTTTTTCTCTCTATGTGTTCACTGAGCGGTCTACCACCTGATGTACAGGTTTGACCATTTTCCACCCGCAGACAGCATGTATCCACCTGCAAGATTTAGGTGAAAGAATCCACTTATGGCAAACACAAGCCTGTGCTCAGGACTTATGGGAAATGTAGTGTAGAATTAACCACAAATGTAGGTGCTTTCTGAAGGTTGCTTTTTATTGCTGTGGAGGGAAAGACTTTCCTGCAGGAAACAGAACGGCTTTCAATGATAAGTAAAACAAAGACGTTTTCAGATCACAGTGGCTGTTTGCTTCTGAAAGTGTTATTTTATCCTCCGACCTGAACAACTCTACAGACCTCTCACTAACAGCAAACACGGACCTCCTGCACAGATGAAGAACCTCTCAGTGATGACCTTCCTTATTAGGTGGAGTCTTCATTCTTAAATGATCCAAAGAAGAACCACCAAATGTTGACACCATTTCAATAAAACAGCTGCAGCAACTCTGGTCATAGGTCTGGTTTTGGTTAGACACGGTCATCCTCATCATGCTGGAAAATTATATACCTTACATGAGTCACACACTGGACAGGAAAGTTCTCTAAAGAACAGCCAGGTCATGACAGCTCTTGGACCGGACCTTCACAGCCATGCGCTGGTTGTTACGTGCAACCAAACGGTCCAAGAACCGCCGAGCCTTCTGGGTCAAACTCTCTTTACGTTTGTAGACTGAGAGCCTCCGCTTGGTGACCTCACTGCTGTCTCGACGGAGGCGAATTTGCCGCACCACGCCCTCAAACAGCTCGGCCACGTTGTGCTGCAGGGACGCTGATGTCTCAATGAACTTACAGTCGAACACCACAGCACATGCTCGGCCCTCTGCAGCAGAGGCAGGCACATCAGCACATCAGCAGACTTCTGGAGACATGCTAACTACGTTATTCAGTTGAACTTGCTACTGACTTGCCTTCCACTGCAACCTCCCGGCCCGGACCAGGTCGCTCTTATTGCCTACGAGGATGATGGGGAGGTTTTCGGTCTGGCGGGCGCGCCTCAGAGTGATGCGGAGCTCAGCAGCAAGAGTCGAAGCTGGAGCGGTCCGTGACGGAGTAGATGATGACGTAAGCACTCCCAACCTTCAGGCAGCAGTCATGACCTTTGCCCCCACCCTCCTGTTAGGAGACCACAGGTGCATATCTTCACTGTTTAGAAGAGGGATGAAGTACAGAATCGTCTGAATCGTTCTGAAGTGAAAAAAAAGCAGTTCTGAAGCTAAGGATTCTAATCTATTCCTATGATCTGGCCAGATCCATATGTCTGAGGGAAGCTATTAATCAAATTGAATTGTTGTTAAAATAGATTGTTACACAAATATATGAAGCACATTATTGTAGAGAAGAAGCCTTGGACTGTTCACAGTTAGCTTGTCTGGCGACATCGAAACACCAAAAGGCTCAGGATGGATCTGGTACAGGACTCAGAGTCTTTTCCGATCACTACAGATCAGGGAACAGGACTTTGGACAGAGTGCTTTTCTGAAAAATCGTCTAAGTCTTAGAGGTGAAGAAGGGAGCTGCAGCAGGAGGGGCCCTCTGAGGCCTTCCAGATCCTCAGTATGATGGAGTCAAAGCTGCAGTGATGCACACAGAAAGGCGGCGTCCAACACCATACTTGGAAGACAAATGGACCCTGCCATGTTTGTAGCAGTGACATTCCATTCAGCAGGTGCAAAAAGAGCAATTTAAATCTCCACAAAAAGACCATGAAAGAATGTAAAATCTTTGCCAAACCAAACATGCATTCAGACCTACAATATCCATACCGAATCGGTCGAGGCCAGGGTTTACAACAACCACTATCAGTGCTGTTCACAGAAGCTGCCGGTGGACATTGGACTACTGTTAGTCAAATAAGGAGAGGAGGAAGGGATGTTTATAGGAAGAGTAAAAGAGTTAAAGTCATGAGTGTTGGACTGAGAGTAGAGACTTTGAATGTTGAAACTATGACAGGAAAAGGGAAGAGAGATGCTGAGGAGGAAGGCAGACATACTGTGTGTCCAGGAGACCAGCTGGAAAGGTAGGAAGGCCAGAAGCTTAGGAGCAGGGGTCAATCATGGTGGAGAGGGGAGAAGAAATGGAGGAGGAGTTATCTTAAAGGAGGAGTTTGATAGGAGTTTTGTGGAGGTAAAAAGAGTGTCAGAGTGATGAGTCTGAAGAATGGAAGGTGTGATGTTTAATGTTGTTAGTGGGTATGCCTAACAGGTAGGATGTGAGCTGGAGGAGAGATTCTGGTTGGACCTGATGAAGGGATGATGAGCATCCTGTAGAAGTGAGAGAGTTGTCATTGGAGCAGATTTCAATGGATGGGTTGGTGCAGGAAAACAGAGACTGAGGAGGGTGATGGGCAGGTTTGGTATCCAGGAGAGGAATGTAGAAGGACAGAAGGTGGTTAATTTTGCAAACAAGATAGAAATGGTTGACAAGGAGACTTGGTGGTGGAATGAGAAGGTGCTGGAGAGTATACAGAGTAAGACAGAAGGCAGGTTGGCATGGGTGGAGAAAAGTATCAGGTGTGATGTGTGATAGAAGAGTTTCACCTCAAATGAAAGGAAAGATGAACTAAACTGTGCTGAGAGCAGCCGTGTTGTTCAGTCTAGAGACAGAGGTACTGAGGAAAGACAGGAAGCAGAACTGGAGGAAGCAGAGATGAAGATGCTGAGGTTCTCTTTGGGAATGACCAGGATGGATCAGGAATGAGTCCATCAGAGGAACAGCACATGTTAGAGGTTCTGGAGATAAAGTCAGAGAGTCAGACTGAGATGGTTCAGTCATGTCCAGAGGAGAGACGGTGAATATGTTGGTAGAAGGATGCTGAGTCTAGAACTGCAGGAAAGAGGTCTAGAGGAAAAACCAAAGAGGAGGTTTATGGATGCAGAGAATGAAGACATGAAGGAAGCTGGAGTTAGAGGAGAGGATGCAGAAGACAGAGGTAGATGGAGGAAGCTGATTGGCTGTGGCGACTCCTGAAGGAAAAGAACAAAGGAAAAGAAGAAGAAAGTGAAAGTACGCTATACCCCTCAAACCCAGAAACTCTCTTCTGTCCTCTGTTCCCCCATGATTCGAATGAAACCCTGTTCTGATTACATTTTATACATGATAGTATGCACGTTCCAATAAATATTGCAGTTTTTACATACGTTTCGGGACAACACAAGACACCCAGAAATCATATGGAAAATGTGAGAATCTAATGAACAGCCTTGTGAAGAGAAAACAAGCTTGTAAATTTAACACGTAAAAATAATGTTCAGACACAACAAAAAGACTCACAACATCAAAGAAAAGAAGAAGCAGAGCAACAGAGACTGATGTCAGGAACTTCACTTCTGCAAAAAAAAAAAAAAAAACTTCAAGAAGCGAACAGAAACAAACAGATCAGACGTTGGATCACAGAAGACTAACACATACTGTAACTGAGATGAGGAGCACACACTGTCACCCATTCAGGGTGATCTTCAGGATGACGCCCACAGAGGTGGGCGTGATCATTGTGGTCATGATGACAGTCATGACTCCCTCAGGGGCGACTGCAGGCCAAAGATGACCCGAAGTAAACTTCTTTAACCTTATATGTAAAAGCTCTTCTTTTGCACACAGATGTGGATTTCTCTGCAGAGTGCAGCTAAAGGTCAGATATACCCAGAAAGCAAATGCAGAGAACTACAACAGCTGCTGTGGATTCAGTTCTGCGGTTTCCAAAATCTGAAATTCTGAACACAAAACCCACTAAACCGCTCCCAAGAGGGATAAAACTTTTTGCATAACTTCAGTGCAACATCTGCTATTCCCAAGAAAACATTTTTTTTCTGTCTCACTGACACAATTACTGTACCGATTTGTCAGTCTGCCATGTATCCATGACAACCAGCGTGGTGTCCTCTCCATCTACAGTCAGCGTCCGTTCATATGTGTCATCTGGAAGAAACAACAAAACAAAACAAATTTTACTTTTGTTGTAAAATCTCAACTTTCTAACAGACGGAAAGAGCATTTTCAGACAAACGGTAAAGTCCCAGCGAACGTTTCAAAGCAAGAGTTAATCTGAAGTTATGATGGACGGAACGGAAGCAGAACTCCTAACTCCTGCAAGAAACTGTAAATCTAACAAGGCACCTCCCAAAATAAAAAATATTTCTGGATTTTTTATGTACTTTTTTGGGTTCAAAAACGTACATTACCAATTGGTAGTTTTTAGATTTTATTAATTGAAATGACCTAAATAGAAAAAAATAAACTGTGACACAATCAAAAATCTCCTGGAAGCAGATCTGTTGAAATCAGAAGATCACGTCTCCCAAAGCAACATGAAGCCTTCACATCATTTTGAAAACATTTCTCTCTATGTTGTTTATGACTTTGTAGAAAGAACCTGACGCTGCGCACACATAGAGGAGGTCAGCCTGAACACTGACTCCGCCCCCCACACACTAACCAATGGATCAACACAGCTGTAAGTCAGCAAACTATGTAACTTTAGAGTTAATTGATGATGTCAGGCCAATCAAGGCTGTGATGTCACAGCAAAGACACAGAGATTCTTAACAAAAGGATACACACTGACTGAAAAGCAGAGAAACTTAGGAAGCCAAATGATGAAGGCCACATCAGCTTCGGAGGAACATTTCTGTCAATCGTGAAGAAAACAAACGTTTTCAGAGGAAAAATGATCTGATTTAAATATTAAAGTAACTTTTATCTGTTTATGTGTTTTATTGACATTTTTCTCTAGAAACAGTTCAGTGCTTGCATGTTCTTTGGGTGTTTTACTGCGAGAACTGACCAATGGCTGTGAGAAAAACTCATGGGAAAAAACGCCTTTGTGACACAATGAACGAATATTACAAAAGTCCCACCTCCAGGATGCTCATCCCTCTCTGTGATTCCAGCAAAGATCCCAGCAAGGCTGGTCTTCCCGACGCCATGGTCTCCCAGCAGCACCACTCTGTAAACACAGTCCGAGTCACTCTGCGAATCCTCGTCAGAGTCAAGAACTCCACTGGGCCCGGTAGTACAGGGATTTGTCTCCAGGGTGGTAGGATGCTGAATGTCCCAGGGGGGTGTGGCTGCGACAAATGTTCAAGTTCTCTGGGTCTGTTTTGAGTGCAGCTAGAAAGGCGGGGGGTCCCAAGTCCTGGACAGGGGATGCGAGAATGAAGGTATAGGTGTGCTGCATCGCCGTCGCAGAGGCTCCTTCTCTCTGTTAGGATTCATGTTGTTATGGCAACGGTCTCTCCAGTCAGAGTGGACATGAGGAGTCTGCTTCAACAGAACAAGTTCAGAAAATGGTGAACAGAAGTCAGAAGCAAATAAAAAACTACTTTTTCTGTTGTCCAGGGTCTGTGTGGAGGATGTGTGAAAAATGAAATCAAACAGCTCATGTCACGTAAATATGTTTCTGTGGAAGAAACCGAAAGAGAACCAACGGAAGCCTAAAGGAGAACAAAAGAAAATATTTATTTGTGTGAACCTTAGACTTACTCCTCCCTTTTGTATTTTGAGGGCTTCCCTTTAGCTAAATAAAAGAGGGTGTGTTTGCAGGCAGTGCTCAGAGTTCTCTGCCTGTCACAGGCTCTCCTCCAGAGAAAATTGCACTTGGACTCCTGTCACGTTATTTATTGTATTGTGTTTTCAAAATTTACTCTAACACAATATAAAATTTAGAGTTTAGGTGCAACAAAGCGACATAGTGATTTTAAAAAGCAATATAAGTAAACAGTAATTTGGAGGGTGCAACAGTTATGAGCAGCATGACATAATAAAGTACAGTACTTTAAAGGTGCATTAATTAACAGTGTAAGTTGTGATTGTAACAGTGATGTGGGAAATGGAAATCTAAATGAAAAACTGAAAGCTTGTTTCACAAATTCCGTTCAGTAGCAGAGTGGAACAGGGTGCTTATATTTGTCATATTTTTATCCTTATCAAAATGCTTTTTCTTTTTGCTTGCTCCTGATTCACAAAGATTTGATTTCATTTCTGGTTCCTGTCACAAGCGAGCACGTGTGTTCAGTCCTCTTGATCTTCGTCGTCTCTAAGCGACTTTAGTCTTGAATTAGCAAATAATTACGTAAAAAAAGCACTAATTCTGCAATATAGAGAGCTGAACATGGCACCAAAGAAAAAACAAGAAACATCTGACTTTGCAGAGCTGAGAATTGCGCTTACAGACATTCAAGCTAAGCTAGCTCCACTGATGGCACTGGAAGTCAAGCTAACCACTCATGGAGCTAGATGCTAAGCTAACACCTCTGATGGAATTTGGGGAAGAATTAAGATGAGAAAGAGCAAGAAATGAACAACGAGACAATGGCTTAATCTCCTGGATAGAAGAGCAAACGACTTGGATCAACAAGTAAGAATGAATAATATCATTGTCAAGGGACTTCAACTCAAACCCCCGGGCTAGGCCTGACTCATCTAACATTAGCACAGAAGCTAGTGGAGCTGCTATTTCTCCAGCTGAGACTGTGGAGAGTCAAGTTTGATTCTTTCTCACTTCTAAAGGGATTTCCCTGGATTTGAATAACATCGAGATCCGCCATCCGCTTCCCAGGATAAAGAATTCAGATAAACCAGCGATCCTTTTCAGGTTTGTGAAATCAAAAGCACAAGATAGCTCTGATGAAGCAAAGGAAACTCTTGAAAGGGAAGGCTGTTTATCTGAATGACCATTTCTCCAAATTATAATGTTGAACTGGCAAAGCATACCAGGCTCTTGAAGTGGTGTAAGCAGGTCCAGAGCACTTGGGTGCTGAATTCCAGGACGCACAATTAAACCACTGGGTCCAGCAGACCTGTCCAAGCCAACGGTCATCACCAGCATGAGAGACTTGGAGAAGAGTATGGTCACAGACATCTGAGCCTTTAATTCATTTAAAATAACACTCAAATATGATTTCAAGAAAATACGGCAAAGAGGATCTACCACTGTCTCTTAGGTCAACTGTCACCCTGATTTTCTGCCCTGCAGACAACTCGAGTTCAACGTACTTGCTGTGATATCAGCTAAAGGTTAATGGACCTGACAAAGTCTGCAGTCATAACAAGGAAAACTTTATAAACTCTGTTCATACCAGGAGGATATATGTCGTTCTTCCTTGGGGAATTCCCAGTAGATCTGGAGACGTCATCTGCTCTGCACAGCGACTACCTGTAGATAACTTCAGCCGCTGCTGCTTCAGGAACTCTCCAACGTAAGCAAGTATCCCCACCATAAACTTGGAACCAGGATTACCATAAACTTTTTTTATCTGACTTTCAGGCTAACCTGTGCACCAGGCAGCAAATCAACTTCCTCCATCTTTCATGCTATAATTCTAACCTGTGCGTTACTCTGTGCGTTGGGTTGTTCTCCTGAATCCCTGGAATATATTAGTGATAAAGCCTACATTTCTTTAACATTAGCTTCATGCTCTAACAATATTGTTCACAGGTTACTGTGCTAAGATTGACAGGAAAAATATGAATCTGAACAACTCAACTAAGGTGTTACAATTTTCATGAAAAATTCAAACTAGTCTGGTTTCTTGTTTCTCTTTGGCTTTTAAAGGAAATATAATTTAATAATATAATAACTGATTTTTATTAAAGATATCAAATATACCAAAATGTTGCTAATTCAACCATTTTTTACAGTAAAATGAGCTTCCTGTTAATGGACATTTAAATTTTCTGAGACCCGCTTACATTTTTATTCTTGTCAGATCAATGAAAGTGATAGGTCTGTGGTTCTGTCAGTGGTCACTGTGACAGCTGCAGCTTGAAAGCTCAGAACACACAAAGGGAAGTCCTAGTGCAGTTTAGCAGCAGGGTTTGGAACTGATGGTTCTTGTCTTCATCAGCTGTTATCTCTTACCCAGCTGTAGATTCTCAGATGACGCAGAAACTCAGAAGAACCAGTGATGTTAGATCATCAAAGTTCCTTGCCTAAAGAAATTTCTGAGTTTGATGTGGGATCGAGCAAGCTGATTTCTGATGATGTGTCGTGCAGGCAAAGTCTAATCCAGGGATGTCGAACTCCAGGCCTCGAGGGCCGGCCTGCTGCTGGTTTTCTAGAAACCTTGTTGTATCTGGTGTTGATCACCTGGACCAAGTGTGGATTAGCCACTAAGGAGCTTTGATGGCAGGTTGCTTTGAAACATGTAGGACACTGGCCCTCGAGGCCTGGAGTTTGATACCTAGGGTCTAATCAAAGATGTCCAGACTTCCCTCTCCCCGGCCACTTTCTCCAGCTCCTCTGGGGGAACCCGAGATGTTCCCAGGCCATCCAAGAAACATAGTCTCTCCAGCGTGTCCTGAGTTTTCCCCAAGGCCTCGCCCAGTGGGACATGCCCAGAACACCTCCCTAGGGGAGGGCGTCTGGACCAAGATGCCACCTCGACTGGCTCCTCTGGATGTGGAGGAGCAGTGGCTCTACTCTGAGCTCTCTCTGGGTGACCGAGCTTCTTACCTTATCTCTAAGGGAGTTCCCAACCACCCTACGGAGGAAGCTCATTTCAGAAGCTTTCAGAGCGGATTATTTTGGTCATGACCCAGAGCTCATGACCATTGGTGAGTATTGGAACAATAATATAGACTGGTAAATTGAGAGCTTTGCTTTCTGGCTCAGCTCTCTCTTTACCACAACGGACCTGTACAGCGACCACATAATGATGGGAGCAGCTCCAATCCGCCTGTCAATCTCACGCTCTGATCTTCCCTCACTCGTGAACAAGACCCCAAAATACTCATCATACAGAGACCGGACAGTCTGGAGTAAAGCTCCTTGGACCTTGTACTCCCAGAGCAAAGAGTAAAGTATAATATAATTACAATTTTGATCCAGTAACTAAAGTAAAGTAATCAGTTTTAGAACTTTTAGAAGTAATTTACCCAACACTGGAGCCGGTCCACAGTTCCATGGCCAGGACGGAAACCGCACTGTTGTTCCAGGATCTGAAGTTCGACTATCGGCTGGACTCTCCTCTCCAGTACCCTGACATAGACTTTCCCAGGGAGGCTGAGGAGTGTGATTCCCCCGTAGTGGAATACACCCGCTGGTCCCCCTTCTTGAAAAGGGGAACAACACCCCTGTCTGCCAATCCAGTGGTACAGTTCCCTTCTGCCATGTGATGTTGCAGAGACGTGTCAGCCAAGACACTCCCAGAGCATCCAGAGACTTGAGGTACTCAGGCCGGACCTCATCCACTCCCGATGCCTTACCACAGAGGAGCTTGTTGACTAGCTCTCTCTCTATCTAATATGGAGACGCTGATCGCTTTTATAATCAGTAGAGTTGATTATTGTAACGCCCTTCTAGCAGGTCTTCCAAAAAATAGCATTAAGAACCTTCAGCTTCTCCAAAATTCTGCTGCAAGAGTTCTCACCAAGACTAGAAGGCGAGCTCACATCTCTCAGATTTTAAAATCCCTGCATTGGCTCCCCATCTGCTTTAGGATTGATTTTAAGATACTTTTATTGTTTTTTAAATGTCTTAACGGTCTTGCGCCTTCTTATTTATCTGATCTTTTAGTTAAATATGAACCCTCGCGGACCCTGAGATCATCGGGCACTGGTCTATTGATCATTCCAACTGTGAAAACAAAAACTTATGGAGATGCATCTTTTCAATACTATGGCCCCCGTCTATGGAACAGTCTGCCGGAGGACCTGAGGACCGCAGAGAACATAGAGGTTTTTTAAGAAAAGGCTCAAGACCTATCTTTTTAAATTAGCTTTTAGTTAGGTTTTATCATGTTAATTTATCTTGTTTTTATTATTTTTATCATGTTTTATGAATTTACACTGGATTATTTATACCTTATTTGAATATTTTTTATTCTCATGTTTTATTGCTTGTTACTTTTATCAAATGCTCCATTTTAAATTTAGATTTGTCCTATGTGTCCTACATTTTATGGTTGTGCTTGTTTTTGAATCAGTTTTATTTTCATGTAAAGCACTTTGTGTTATGTTTCATAGGAAAAGTGCTACACAAATAAAGTTTGATTTGATTTGATTTAGCTCAGTAACTTCAGCTCGGGTGATGGACAGCTCCACCCCAAAGTCCTCAGCCTCTGCTTCCCCCAAAGCAGGTGTACCAGCGGTTTAAGAGGATTCTCATAGTATTCCTTTTACCGCCCAAAGTCAGCAACTCCCCACCTGCACTAAAAATGGTGCCTGAAGTAAACTGCTTTCCCCTCTATTAATGACTCAAAGTCTCCTGGACAGCACAACAGTGGTTCCCATACTGCACCCAACTATGTTCCTCAGAGGACAGCCTCAGAATACTCTGCACCTGTCCATGTCTACAAAAAAGATGTTTAGAAGGTGTGGAAAATATTTCTTTGAAATGACACCACTTTTAGTTAATTAGCTACAAACTGAGACGAGTGAAGAAGCACTAGAAGCTGTGTGTGCTGTTCTGTATTTGAACGGAACTTCTGCTTGAAATTCTCGTTTCTTTACTGTGGGTGATGGTTCTTTCTTGGCTTTAAAGTTGAGTTTCATTTGTCACTTTGGGATTGCTAGATGATAGAGCTGAACAGTAGAGAATAAATTGAAGACGTTAGGTCACCCCCACCGCCACCACCAAACTAGTTTACATTTTTTAACTATTTTTTATCCTTTTTAGGTAACACTTAATAATAACTAACCTTTATAGCTAGTTAACAGTCATCATTAAACGGTTAGTTATAGAGTTATAAATTACTTAATTAACAGTTTACAATTTAAGGATTTATAAATGTACCTCATAGATATACAGTAGAAACTAACAAGCATTTACTTAGTGAGTTACAAATGATCTGTTATCTGTATATTAATGAATTCTAACGGTATCTTATTTATTAGTAATATTTCATGAAGAAGCTGTGACTAACTTTGACCAATGACTTGTTAAGAATCAGTAAATATTTTATACATGTTACTGGGACGTTTTTTAAAGTTGTTACTATGCCATATTAAATAACTGTTAATAAATGTGGAACATTTCCAACTAAACTTAATCCTAATCCCAATTCTAACCCTAATCCTAATTCTAATTCTAATCCTAACCCTACCCTACATTGATAAATCCTTAACAAACTATTTTTGCCACCTCTCATTTTTAACTCAATAACTAAAAGTTTAATAATGATTTGTTTGTGAAGTTTTTATAAAGTGTTAACCAGTTTTGTTTATAAAAAAAAGAATTGAATATTTTGCTTAAAAATGTTAAATAGTTCCCAACTGAAAATAATTTTCCATGTAGTAGTTTATTATGTAATGTGTTTACTGAAGCCATTTTAAGACTCATCAATGGGGGTGGGGTGTACAAAACACAGCTCTAACCCTACAAGCATCAGGATGTGAACAATATCATGACATGTCAGCACTCCAGTAATGGGAGGATTGGGATTCAGTTTTTCCATTTTCTACCTTTTAGTCCACATCCACCTACAAACTGACAACTCAGGAGTACATTAAAGATGCAGGACTTAACTTCGAAGATGATCGACATAAAGAAGAGAGGAGTGGCGTGTTCATTTCAACACTAATCTAAAAGAAGAAGAATAACTAATAATAATAAAAGTAAATGAACAACAAGCTTTAAACTCAGTAATACTTCTGACTCATGGAGCGATGACTGCATATTTTATAATCTGTGAATTCCTGTGGAAAATTAAGATACTTTGTGGTTTTTTTCCTCTCTAGGATTATTCATTTTGTGAGCTAAAATAAACCAAA
>BOLG01000814.1:0-18404 GCA_016861445.1 Oryzias woworae
CAGCCAATCAGTTGTGATCACATCATCTCAACAATCAGCTGGTGAATGATCTCTATTATGGCCAAATGCTCTAATGCAATCATCTTTAGCCAATCAGCTGTGATCACATCATCTACAGCCGATCAGCTGTGATGGATATCATATAAATTCAAATTAATGTTACGACATCATATACAGCCAATAAGCTGTGATGATATCATTTAGGGCCAAACTACTCTGATGCCGTCATCCTTAACAATCAGCTGTGATCACATCATCTCAACCAATCAGCTGTGAATCAATCATCTACAGCCAATCAGCTCTGTGATCAATCATCTACAGCCAATCAGCTGTGATCACATCATCTACAGCCAATCAGCTTGTGATGACATCATATAAGGCAAACTGTTTTGATGCAATCCTCTTTAGCCAATCAGCTGTAATCACTCATCTACAGCCAATCAGCTGTGATGACATCATATAAAGCCAAACTGTTTTGAGCAATCCTCTTTTAGCCAATCAGCTGTGATCACATCATCTACAGCCAATCAGCTGTGATGACATCATATAGGCCAAACTGTTTTGATCTGCAATCATCTTTAGCCAATCAGTTGTGATCACATCATCTACAGCCGATACAGTGTGATGATATCATATAAATTCAAATTAATGTGTACGACATCATATACAGCCCATAAGCTGTGATGATATCATTAGGGCCAAACTACTATGTTGAGGCATCATCTTAGCAATCAGTGTGATGTTATGATTTAAGGCCAACTGACTCTGATGCATATATCTTTAGCCAATCAGCTTAGATGACATCATCTATAGCCAATCAGCTGTGATGATATCATATGCAGCCAATCAGCTGTGATGATGTCATTTAGGGGCTAAACTGCTTTGATGCAATCATCTTTAGCCAATCAGCTGTGATCACGTCATCTAGAGCTAACCAGATGTGATGTTATGATTTAAGGCCAAACTGCTCTGATGCATATATCTTTAGCCAATCAGCTTAGATAACATCATCTATAGCCAATCAGCGGTGTGATGATATAATTTAAAGGCCAAACTGTTTTTGATGCAATCCTCTTAGCCAATCAGCTGTGATCACATCATCAACAGCCAATCAGCTGTGATGACATCATATAAGCCAAACTGCTCTGATGCAATCCTCTTTAGCAATCAGCTGTGATCACATCATCTACAGCCAATCAGCTGTGATGATATAATTTAAGGCCAAACTGCTTTGATGCCATTGTCTTTAGCCAATCAGTTGTGATCACAACATCTACAGCCAATCAGCTGTGATCATATCATTTAGGGCTAAACTGCTCTGATGCAATCATCTTTAGCCAATCAAACTGTCATCACATCATCTACAGCCAATCAGCTGTGATTATCTCTTTTATGGCCAAACTGTTTTGATGCAATCATCTTTAGCCAATCAGCTGTGATCACATCATCTACAGCCAATCAGCTGTGATATTAACATATAATACCAAACTGCTCTGATGCAATCATCTTTAGCCAAGCAGATGTGATTGATACTTCCACAGTGCCACTCAGTTGTAAACACAACATCTACAGCCAATCAGCTGTGATGATATCATCTACAGCCAATCAGCTGTGATGACACAATTTAGGGCTAAACTGCTCTGATGCCATCATCTTTAGATCCAATCAGTTGTGATCACATCATCTACAGCAAATCAGCTGTGATTATCTCTATTATGGCAAAACTCCTCTGATGCATATATCTGTAGCCAATCAGCTGTGATCACGTCATCTAGAGCAATCAGATGTGATGTTATGATTTAAGGCAAACTGCTCTGATGCATGCAATCAACTTTAGCGAATCGACTGTGATCACATCATCTACAGCAAATCGGCTGTGATGATATCATTTAAGGCCAACTGCTTTGATGCAATTGTCTTTAGCCAATCAGTTGTGATCACAACATCTACAGCCCATCAGTGTGATCATATCATTTAGGCTAAACTGCTCTGATGCAATCCTCTTTAGCCAATCAACTGTCATCACATCATCTACAGCCAATCAGCTGTGATTATATCATTTAAGGCTATACTGCTCTGATGCAATCAATCTTTAGCCAATCAGCTGTGATCACATCATCTACAGCCAATCACCTGTGATAATCTGTTTTATGGCCAAACTGCTCTGAGGCAATCATCTTTAGCCAATCAGCTTAGATGACATCATCTACAGCCAATCAGCTGTGATAATCTCTTTTTATGGCCACCAAACAGCTGTGATGCAATCAACTTTAGCCAATCAGCTGTAATCACATCATCTACAGCCAATCAGCTGTGATTATCTCTTTTATGGCCAAACAGCTGTGATGCAATAAACTTTAGCCAATCAGCTGTAATCACATCATCTACAGCCAATCAGCTGTGACAATTACATTTAGGGCTAAACTGCTCTGATGCAATCATCTTTACCCAATAAGCTGTGATCACATCATCTACAGCCTTTCAGCTGTGATGACATCATATAAGGCCAAACTGTTTTGATGCAATCCTCTTTAGCCAATCAACTGTCATCACATCATCTACAGCCAGTCAGCTGTGATGACATCATTTAAGGCTAAACTGCTTTGATGCAATCATCTTAAGCCAATCAGCTGTGATCACATCATCTACAGCAAATCAGCTGTGATGATATCATTTAGGGCTAAACTGCTCTGATGACATTAACTTCCAGCAAATCAGCTGTGATAATAACATATAATACCAAAACTGCTCTGATGCAATCATATTTAGCCAATCAGTTTGTGATGATATCATTTAGGGCTAACTGCTCTGATGCAATCATCTTTAGCCAATCTGCTTTGAGACATCATCTAGAGCCAATCAGCTGTGATGATAACATATAAATCCAAGGCAATCATCAATAAAGTGAGAGACTGTCTTGTTTTACTCTTGCATTGACTGTATTTATTTTATTTAATTGGTTGAATTATATCTAAATAGTGTGTAAATGAGTTTGCAAAACCCAGAGCACACGGGTTTTGAGAGGCTCGCTCCACAGCAGGAATTGCTTACGGCCACACCACCCAGAACACGCCCGATCTCGGAAGCTAAGAAGGGTCGGGCTGGTTAGTACTTGGATGGGAGACCGCCTGGGAATAACCAGGTGCTGTAAGTTTTTTTAATTTTATTTTATTTTTTCTTTAATAACCACTAGAAGGCGCACGTTTGAAATAAAACAACTTTTCAACTCCCTCACTTTCTTCTTTTTTTTTTTTTAATGTGGAATCACAAGCAGGTGCTTCAGCCAAACTGTTCAATTAGTTTAAGCCGTCAGCACTCAGGTGCAATGCATAACCCTAATCAATAAAGTACGGTCGCATCTCGATGACGTGGTGATTGGAGTCTTTGTTTATGAATATGTGCGTTGCCAAAGCTGCATTTTGGCAGATAAAGTGTGGGAAAATGTCCGTGTTTGGGTGCTGCGGGTGTTTTCTGTTCAGCAGGTGCGCTCGTCAGGAGCACACTTTGCCGTGCGTGCGTGCACGAGAAGCTGAAGCAGGAAAGAGGAGAGAGACATGGTTTGAGTTGCTGGACTTGCCGTTCCCTGATTGCTCTGAGCCAGAAGTTTCTCAGTTTGCAAAACTCGGAGCACATGGGTTTTGAGAGGCTCGCTCTACAGCAGCAAGTGCTTACGCCACACCACCCTAAACAGCCCCAACTCATTCACTTTTAACCGATTACGTTGTTGGTAAATCGTTTTGGTTTCCATAGCAGAGGGGAGGAGGCCTCCTAATAAACTGTTCGTCCCCAGCGCACTCAGGTCCCAGGTTCTCCAGTGGGCTATGCCACACGACTCACCTGTCACCCAGGAATCCGCAGGACTGGCTCTTTGCGCCGCCGGTTCTGGTGGCCCAGTATGACCAAGGAGGTCCGGGACTATGTTTCAGGTTGTCTGGTGTTGTGCCCAGAACAAGGTCAGTAACACCCACCTGCTCTAGACTATCACACCCACTGTCCATCCCGGGTCAGCCTTGGTCACATATTGCTTTGGACTTTGTGACCGGCCTACCTCCTTCCGCTGGGAAAACCGTTATCCTGACTATTGTGGACCGTTTCTCTAAGGCCGCTCTTTTGTGGCCCTAACCAAACCCCCTCAGCTGCAGAGACTGCTAAACTGGTCATTGGGCACGTCTTCAGGTTACATGGCATTCCCACAGATATGGTGTCGGATCGTGGTCCTCAATTTATCTCTCAGTCTGGAAGGCGTTCTGTGGGGCTTTCGGGACTGCTGCCAGCCTGTCTTGGTTTTCACCCACAGACAAATGGTTTCGGCGGAAACGGACTAACCAGGACTTGAAGGCCGCTCTCCGGCTGTGTCTGTTCCCGACGCAGACCTCCTGGAGCTCTTTGTTGCCGTGGGTGGAATATGCGCACAACTCCCTCACCTCATCTGCCTCGGTTATGTCCCCGTTTGAGTGCTCTCTGGTGGGTACCAACCCCCTTGTTTCCCGAGCAGGAGACGGAGGTGGCCGTTTCGTCAGTTCAGCACCTATATCGCCGCTGTCGGTGTGTATGGCGGGAGGCTCGGGCGGCCCTGTGCGTTCAGGGGCAACCCAACAAGAGGCTGGCAGATCGCCGACGCACTCCAGCACCTGCTTACCTACCAGGCCAGTTCGTCATGCTGTCCACTTCACACAATCAAGCTTCGGACGAAATCCAAGAAGCTGTCTCCCAAGTTCATCGGTCCTTGTCGAGATCCTGAAGGTCATCAATCCTGTGGCGGTCAGGCTGCGCTTGCCCAGGTCACTTGCGGCATCCACCCGGTCTTCCACGTCTCTCAGCTGAAGCCGCATGTTACGAGTCCTCTGCAGCGACCATCCTCTCCGCCACCCCCTCCTCCCATCATTGATGGCCAACCGACTTACACTGTCCGTCGCCTGTTGGACGTTCGGCGACGGGGTCGTGGCCCTCCAGTATCTGGTGGACTGGCAGGGGTACGGGCCTGAGGAGAGGTCCTGGGAGCCTGCGTCACGAATTCTGGATCCTGAACTCATCAGGGACTTCAATCGGCGGCAACGGGACAAGCTTCCCCCTGCGCCAGGCGGCGCACCTTGGGGGGGGTACTGTGGGGTTATGGACCCAGGACACTAGTTGTTGTTATTTTTGATGTCACTTCCTGTTTTATTTTGTTGTGGCTTCCTGTGTTCACTATTGCCTTTTAGGTCACTTGACACTTCCCTTCCAGTGTGTGTTCCCTCCCTCCTTCTTGGCACACCTGTATGTAGTTACCTCGTCCTTCATCTGTTATAAGTCCTCGTCTCCCTTGCATGGGCTTGTCGGGTGGTTCTGTTCCTTCGAGGAAGTTTCTCCTGGTTCTTTCGAGTAAATAAATGAAAGACTTTTCATTTCAAATTGCCGTCTGCATTTGTGGTCCGCACGTCAACCCTGACAGTGAGAGGGCTATCTTGATTATAGAACTTTCTATCTTCTCTCAGTGTTCACAAGCTGATTACTGCACTACATTTTATTTATCTAAGAATCTAGTTTAAACTTAAATATGCAATGCAATCATCAAAAAAGTGAGAGATTGCTTGTTTACTAAAATATGTTATTTGGTTATGTACCAACTAATTTAGCATCAAACTAATTTCATTATACATTATTTATTTATGCAAAAAAGGGAGCATAAATGGCATAAAAGTTTTAATATTGTATGTTTATTTTAAATCGTTTTGGTTCCCATAGCAACAGCATTGGTGTCACTGTGACATCACAAAGACAGTTTACAGATTGGACACTTTTGTTGTTAGCAACTGTTTCAAGGTCTAAGGTCTCATATATAAATCAGACCCACTGAGAAGAGGGCTCCCACTTTCACCAGGTAATCTTGAAGACTCAGCTGGTAGTGTGGGTCAGCTCCTTCTTTGGTCTCAGATTTGGTTTGTGCAGCCAGACAGTTCTAATCGTTTTGCTGCTTTTTTGTAGAACAATGCAGAGTTGTAGTTTAAGAATGCACAACGGTTTACCAATCAGGAAAAGAAAAAACTCGCAAAACTTGCAAAAAAAGGAAGCATCATTGTTGTAAAAGTTTTTAATATTGTATGTTTATTTTAAATCGTTTTGGTTCCCCTAGCAACTGCATTGATGTCACAGTGACATCACAAAGACAGTTTACAGAGTGGACACTTTTGTTCTTATCAACTGTTACCAAGGCGTTGGATGGCCCGCAGGCGGTACCCAACCTCGCTGCCCACCTCTAAGCACACGCCGCCCTCCCTGCCCACCTCTACACGCCGCTGCACCCTCCCTGCACACCTCTGCGCACATCTGCTGCCCTCCCCGCTCATCGCTAAGCCACCCCCTCCCCCCCCCCCCCCCCACTGCCCTCACAACCCACTATTGACCCTATTACAACTTGTTAATGCAGCCACAGTGCACACCTGACCTCCACCTTTTTCTTTCTGTAAGGCTGGTCTGGGCTGTATGTGATAAATGCATGAAAAAGCACTTTTCTTAAATGGTGACTTTTCTGTTGGTTTTATCTCCATAGCAACAATTTTATGTTTTGGTCGTCTCGTAATACCAAAACAGATAGAATTAAGTTGCAAAGAAGAATCGACAAAAGTAAATTTTCGAATGTACTACATACCACCCACTGCTGTCTGCTTTGCTGCCCCACCTCTATTCACCACAGCCACCCACCTTTGACCTCCTTTTGTCGCTCTGATCATCCCCCAACCACCACCCAACACACACACTTTTCTTTCTGTAGGCTGATCTGAACTGTATGTGACATACCCTCCTTTGGCAAATCTTAGCCAGGTTGGACTCTTGTTGCCCTTTGACCCCGAATGGGATACAGCTTGTTAAGAAAATGGATGATGGATGGATGGGTGGATGGATGGATGGGTGGATGGATGAATGGATGGATGGGATGGATGGAGTGGATGGATGGATGGATGGATGGATGGATGGATGGATGATGAATGGATGGATGAATGGATGGATGAATGGATGGAGGGATGGATGAAAAGTAACTTAATAGATTAAACAACCTCACCCCATAATTTCTGTAAATTAAGAGATGAATGCTGGATCTAGTGCTGGTGATGTGATTACAGGACAGAGGGGAATTCTGTTGATTCTGTATCAGTCATGAGAATGTACAATACTTTGGAACTTTTAAATGAGACAAAGATGTTTGATCTGAGAACGGCAACTAAATAGACTCTAGAGCATGTCAGGAGCCATCGGCTCACCAGCATTAGCGTATAATACATTTAGAATGTCCCATAAGAATTGCAAATCAACTTTTTAAATGAAACTACACAATGTGTGCAGCCATTGTGATGGAGATTAGCCAATATGCCTAAAGGAGTCACTCCAGGCTTATGCCAAACTCGTCAAAAATCTTCAAAAATGCCTGTCGTATGTACTCCACTTATTGTGGGTAATGATGAAAGTACACAATAATCATGTACATATTTTTGTCTTCACAAAACTGACCTTTAATTGGACAATTTATTCCAGCAAAGAAGACTGACAAGGCTTTTGAAAAGACTTATCCAAAAATGTATTTTGAAAGCAAACAGTTAATGTTTTCTTGAAGTTTTGTTGTAGAACTGAACATTTTGTTAGCATTTTTGTTGTAAAAACTGTGACTTTTGTTGTCAGTGTGGTGGCACAACAATCACTTAATACCAGTGACGTGCAGTGACCTGCAAAATATAGCTTAAATGTAAATAAATCAATAAAATGAAAATCTTTATTTTAATTTAAAAAAACAGTCATTTTTAGACAAGTCTAAATTAAATAAATATTATAAAATTCATTACAAACGTTTTTCTGATTGCTTATTTTTCTTTTCTGTTTTTCCCTAGAGCTTCTGCAGGATGTGAAAAGGATGGAAACAGTAGAACTGGACTGGTTAGATGTGCTTTTCCACTTGTTATCCGTGCTGAAACCTGTTTTTTTTTTACATTCTACTTTTGTAGAGGCTGAGGAAAGTAGGTAAGTAAAGCTGGTACGCCTTACAATTTTTTAGATTGAATTTTGTTAACCTTTACGGAATTTGTTTGGTTCATTCACAGCTCGTTTGAGTTCGTGCTATTCCCAAAGTATCCAGTATGGTGGCAACGTAGTACGAAGTGGCATGGTGTAGCTGTGCACCAGAGGAAGAAGAAATCCTGTCCTGATGCTACTGAAACGTGTGCTGTGTCTCTATTCCATATCACAGGTTAGTAAAGAGTTGATGTCAACAGCAATGAGCAAACACTGAGGCTGAAGATCTCACAGACAGCGTGGGTTCATGTGGTGAAAGTTAAAAGGTTTGTTGCAAGGAAACGTGTAAAGTGTGTTGAAAGCTAACTCGCTAATGCTAGCTGTCACTGAGCTTGAGAGTAGAAGATGCTAGAAACTAGTTTAAACCAGATAATGGTGCAATGAAGCTTTTATATGTTGAAGTTGAATGCTTTATCAAACGTTTTTCACTCACAATAACATTTACTGGAAGATTTGTCACTAAATGAACATATTTTAGTTCAATACCAGGTACCAGTTGATAATATTGAGAAATTCTTTGGAATTCAAGGTAGTTATGTGAAAGACGGAGGAAACACTGCCAGTTAACATGGAGCTTTTTGTTATAATCTATGTATATTTTTATTTCATGTTATTGTTAAGAAATCATAATTCTTTTTACAATTTCAACAATAGAAAATCAGATATGAAATCAACATATTGGTTAAAATTCAGAAATAAATGACTTTATAAAAACATTGTGTTGATTTAGTTCAGTGTACACTGAGAATAAAGTGCAATAAATATGACAGTAAATTGTTGACATAATCAGAGAAAGAATGCTGGAAGGGCTGATCATCATTTAGAACTATGATTGGTAATTTGTTAAGGAGTATTTGAGGTCATGTTCTGGTTATGTGGATATTGGAGATGTTGATCTAGTGAATTGTAGAAGAATGAATGCTCTTGTGATGCTGCCTACAGCTCAACATGTGTGCTGTGTCTCTGTTTTGTACCACAGACCAGATGACCCCTGTGACTTACAGGAGCAACACTTTGGTGTCTGCATGAGCCATCCAGCCTAGAACATTCACCTGTACAGCCTGATGAGGAACCAGAGGAGAAAACAGCCATCAGAAGCTGCTTGCATCTTTGAACCAATCCACACGTCAAGGAGTGAAGCTCAGATGATGAAGAGAAAGTACTTCTGAGTAAATTTGATTTTTAAAAAAATGCTTCTTTGGACCATATTTTGCCTTAAGCTCCACAACAATCATCTTTTGATCTAGTAAAACTGTTCCCAAATATATTTATTATGGTTCTGCATAAAACCACAAACCACAAACTGTCCCTTTTTTCAGGGACATAATTTCTGCAGAGCAGCAGGAGTTTATTTGAAATTAACCTCTAAGTTGTGGGAAGGAGTTTTAGCACAAAGGAAGCTCACACTCACTTCTCATCACCATTTGTTTACACTCTCTCGCTAGTTTACAGCCCCTCACAACCTCCAGCTAACACTACCAGTGCAACAAAAAAGGCAAACAATATTGGAGCTGTCCTGCTGTGCAGTTTGAGCCAGACGGCAGCTCAGGAGAATGGAAACAAGTCATGCATGGATCTATTTGTCTGCAAGTGGAAGCATCAGAATGGAGCAGAACTTGTAGCTCTTTGATAGCTACTACATAACAACTTGAAGCTTTTTTCTAACAGCATTTTTTGTCTGCTCCTAATTTACTATAATAATTTAAGTAAAAGAAATACTCAGAAACCCAATTGAATCTAATTTATCCGTATCTGTGTTTCTCATAATTCTGTAAATTGTCTCTGGATGTGAGTTTTTTTAGTGCTTTTGACAGACTGGCAACATGTTGACATGTTTTTTTAACCATTTGTTTATGCTAAATGTTTGTTGTTTTTTTTGTATTTATGTTCTTTTTGCAGATGCCCAGGGGCAAAGCGCACCGCCAAGCCTGTGCGAGGAACTTCACTGCGATGGACCCTGACGCCTATGGGCCATCCAAGCCAGAGTGCTCCGAGTTCTCGTAAGTCATTGAGCTTTCATTGACCGTTAATGCA
Source organism: Oryzias woworae (assembly GCA_016861445.1). Lineage (NCBI taxonomy): Eukaryota > Metazoa > Chordata > Actinopteri > Beloniformes > Adrianichthyidae > Oryzias > Oryzias woworae. Next base: position 10,075 of record BOLG01000814.1, read on the forward strand.
CCACTTTTCTTTCTGAAATGATGCGTGTGTTTGTGATGTTAGTGAAAAAGGACAAATTGTAATGTGTTGGCTCCTTTTGTGTTTCCCAGGCTCCGGCACTGGGTTTAGGCATCGCGTACGGAGATGGCCCATCTCTTCAGCCACCGGGAAGAGCCACAAATGCCTTGTGCCACCAGAGTCTCCCGGGGAGAAGGTAAATGATCTGTGACTGACTGTTACCTATAGTTGTCATAATTGTGGAAATGACCTATTGCAATGACAACAACTGTGTGTTGTTTCAGTTCGTCCATGGTGGTAGGAGACTCCCACCTTCGTTGCCCTGGTGGACGGGATCGTCCGGATGCCTGCGGGTGGGGGTGTGACCTTCGGGTTCATGTCCACCCCTGGTGCCAGTGCAGCCGAGCTGTACACCGAGGTCAGGCAAGAAGACATTGCTCGTACCCCTGATCTTGTGTGGTCAATTATTCAGACTGAAACGAGGAGGACGTCATTTCCAGGTGAGCGTAAACCAGTGTTTGGTCTTTGTCGTTGCTACTCGTGTCATTGAGAATCCGTTCTGTTAATATCTAACTTAGCGTTATCTTGTTTGGTGTTCAAACATTATGAGTGTCTTATTTTTAGCATTCTAGTGAGTAACCACTGTGTTTAACCACTGCTGTCTAAGCAGTTTGCGACATAGTTTTTCTTCCCCTTAGCCAAACACCGCTAGCCTTTGCTAAGTGCTAGCATGGCCTCCACCTCGTCTGCTTTCACTCCTCTGTCCTGCTCCATGTGCCAAATGTTCAGTGATGATCCTGCCTCCTTAGTGATGATAGTGGTAGATGTGTTAAGTGTAGCCTTATTTCAGACTTGGAGGCCAGGTTAGAGCAGCTAGAAGCTCGGCTACGCACATCGGTTGCTAAGCCTGTTAGCCAAACTGTTAGCCAGATTATTACCCGCAGTGCAGCTCGCAATACCGGAACGAAACTGCCGAAACACTCAAGCCCCTCCCGGGCAGCAGCCGGGGAGAATCCAGGATGGGTTTTGTACCGGTGGAGGGAAGCATAGTGCTAAACGTAAACACATAGAGCTGCCGAAGCTCCGGCTACATAATAAGTTTTCTCCCCTCGGCAACACGCCAGATGAACCGTCAACTCTAGTTATCGGCTCCTCTGAAGTTAGACACGTGACGCTCCCGACGGCTACAGAATGACTTTACTGAATGACAAAGATGATATCATTCAGGGCTAAACTGCTTTCTTCAGCCAATCAGTTGTGATCACATCATCTCAACCAATCAGCTGTGAATGATCTCTATTATGGCCAAACTGCTCTAATGCAATCATCTTTTAGCCAATCAGCTGTGATCACATCATCTACAGCCGATCAGCTGTGATGATATCATATAAATTCAAATTAATGTTACGACATCATATACAGCCCAATAAGCTGTGATGATATCATTTAGGGCCAAACTACTCTGATGCCGTCATCCTTAACAATCAGCTGTGATCACATCATCTCAACCAATCAGCTGTGATCACATCATCTACAGCCAATCAGCTGTGATCACATCATCTACAGCCAATCAGCTGTGATCACATCATCTACAGCCAATCAGCTGTGATGACATCATATAAGGCCAAACTGTTTTGATGCAATCCTCTTTAGCCAATCAGCTGTAATCACATCATCTACAGCCAATCAGCTGTGATGACATCATATACGGGCCAAACTGTTTTGATGCAATCCTCTTTAGCCAATCAGCTGTGATCACATCATCTACAGCCAATCAGCTGTGATGACATCATATAAGGCCAAACTGTTTTGATGCAATCATCTTTAGCCAATCAGTTGTGATCAACATCATCTACAGCCGATCAGCTTGTGATGATATCATATAAATTCAAATTAATGTTACGACATCATATACGCCAATAAGCTGTGATGATATCATTTAGGGCCAAACTACTCTGATGCTATCATCTTTAGACCAATCAGCTGTTGATGTTATGATTAAGGCCAAACTGCTCTGATGCATATATCTTTAGCCAATCAGCTTAGATGACATCATCTATAGCCAATCAGCTGTGATGATATCATATGCAGCCAATCAGCTGTGATGATGTCATTTAGGGCTAAACTGCTTTGATGCAATCATCTTTAGCCAATCAGCTGTGATCACGTCATCTAGAGCTAACCAGATGTGATGTTATGATTTAAGGCCAAACTGCTCTGATGCATATATCTTTAGCCAATCAGCTTTAGATAACATCATCTATAGCCAATCAGCTGTGATGATATAATTTAAGGCCCAAACTGTTCTGATGCAATCCTCTTTAGCCAATCAGCTGTGATCACATCATCAACAGCCAATCAGCTGTGATGACATCCATAATAGGCCAAACTGCTCTGATGCAATCCTCTTTAGCCAATCAGCTGTGATCACATCATCTACAGCCAATCAGCTGTGATGACATCATTTAAGGCCAAACTGCTTTGATGCAATTGTCTTTAGCCAATCAGTTGTGATCACAACATCTACAGCCAATCAGCTGTGATCATATCATTTAGGGCTAAACTGCTCTGATGCAATCATCTTTAGCAATCAACTGTCATCACATCATCTACAGCCAATCAGCTGTGATTATCTCTTTTATGGCCAAACTGTTTTGATGCAATCATCTTTAGCCAATCAGCTGTGATCACATCATCTACAGCCAATCAGCTGTGATATTAACATATAATACCAAACTGCTCTGATGCAATCATCTTTAGCCAATCAGATGTGATTGAATCTTCCACAGCCACTCAGTTGTAAACACAACATCTACAGCCAATCAGCTGTGATGATATCATCTACAGCCAATCAGCTGTGATGACACAATTTAGGGCTAAACTGCTCTGATGCCATCATCTTTAGCCAATCAGTTGTGATCACATCATCTACAGCAAATCAGCTGTGATTATCTCTATTTATGGCAAAACTCCTCTGATGCATATATCTGTAGCCATCAGCTGTGATCACGTCATCTAGAGCCAATCAGATGTGATGTTATGATTTAAGGCCAAACTGCTCTGATGGCAATCAACTTTAGCGAATCGACTGTGATCACATCATCTACAGCAAATCGGCCTTGTTTGTATGATATCATTTAAGGCCAAACTGCTTTGATGCACATTGTCTTTAGCCAATCATTTGTGATCACAACATACTACAGCCAATCAGCTGTGATCATATCCATTTAGGGCTAAACTGCTCTGATGCAATCCTCTTTAGCCAATCAAACTGTCATCTACATCATCTACAGCCAATCAGCTGTGATTATAATCATTTAAGGCTATACTGCTCTGATGCAATCATCTTTAGCCAATCAGCTGTGATCACATCATCTACAGCCAATCACCTGTGATAATCTGTTTTATGGCCAAACTGCTCTGATGCAATCATCTTTAGCCAATCATCTTAGATGACATCATCTACAGCCAATCAGCTGTGATAATCTCTTTTATGGCCAAACAGCTGTGATGCAATCAACTTTAGCCAATCAGCTTGTAATCACATCATCTACAGCCAATCAGCTGTGATTATCTCTTTTATGGCCAAACAAGCTGTGATGCAATCACTTTAGCCAATCAGCTGTAATCACATCATCTACAAGCCAATCAGCTGTGACAATACAATTTAGGGCTAAACTGCTCTGATGGCAATCATCTTTACCCAATAAGCGTGATCACAATCACTACAGCCTTTCAGCTGTGATGACATCATATAAGGCCAAACTGTTTTTGATGCAATCCTCTTTTAGCCAATTCAACTGTCATCACATCATCTACAGCCAGTCAGCTGTGATGACATCATTTAAGGCTAAACTCTGCTTTGATGCAATCATCTTAAGCCAATAAGCTGTGATCACATCATCTACAAGCAAATCAAGCTTGTGATGATATCATTTAGGGCTAAAACTGCTCTGATGACATGTAACTTCAGCAAATCAGCTGTGATAATAACATATAATACCAAACTGCTCTGATGCAATCATATTTAGCCAATCAGTTGTGATGATATCATTAGGGCTAAACTGCTCTGATGCAATCATCTTAGCCAATCTGCTTTGATGACATCATCTAGAGCCAATCAGCTGTGATGATAACATATAAATCCAAGGCAATCATCAATAAAGTGAGAGACTGTCTTGTTTTACTCTTGCATTGACTGTATTATTATATTTAATTGGTGAATTATATCTAAATAGTGTGTAAATGAGTTTTGCAAAACCCAGAGCACACGGGTTTTGAGAGGCTCGGCTCCACAGCAGGAATTGCTTACGGCCACACACCCCAGAACACGCCCGATCTCGGAAGCTAAGCAGGGTCGGGGCCTGGTTAGTACTTGGATGGGAGACCGCCTGGGAATACCAGGTGCTGTAAGTTTTTTTAATTTTATTTTATTTTTTTCTTTAATAACCACTAGAAGGCGCACGTTTGAAATAAAAACAACTTTTCAACTCCCTCACTTTCTTTCTTTATTTTTTTTTTAATGTGGATCACAAGCAGGTGCTTCAGCCAAACTGTTCAATTAGCTTTAAAGCCGTCAGCACTCAGGTGCAAATGCATAACCCTAATCAATAAGATACGGTCGCATCTCGATGACGTGGTGATTGGAGTCTTTGTTTATGAATATGTGCGTTGCCAAAGCTGCATTTTGGCAGATAAAGTGTGGGAAAATGTCCGTGTTTTGGGTGCTGCTGGGTTGTTTCTGTTCAGCAGGTGCGCTCGTCAGGAGCACACTTTGCCGTGCGTGCGTGCACGGAGAAGCTGAAGCAGGGAAAGAGGAGAGAGACATGGTTTGAGTTGCTGGACTTGCCGTTCCCTGATTGCTCTGAGCCAGAAGTTTTTCTCAGTTTGCAAAACTCGGAGCACATGGGTTTTGAGAGGCTCGGCTCTACAGCAGCAAGTGCTTACGGCCACACCACCCTAAAACACGCCCGATTTACGTTTATTTTAAATCGTTTTGGTTCCCATAGCAGAGGGGAGGAGGTCCTCCTAATAAACTGTTCGTCCCCAGCGCACTCAGGTCCCAGGTTCTCCAGTGGGGCTCATGCCACACGACTCACCTGTCACCCAGGAATCCGCAGGACTGGCTCCTTTTTGCGCCGCCGGTTCTGGTGGCCCAGTATGACCAAGGATGTCCGGGACTATGTTTCAGGTTGTCTGGTTTGTGCCCAGAACAAGGTCAGTACACACCCACCTGCTAGACTATCACACCCACTGTCCATCCCGGGTCAGCCTTGGTCACATATTGCTTGGACTTTGTGACCGGCCCTACCTCCTTCCGCTGGGGAAAACCGTTATCCTGACTATTGTGGACCGTTTCTCTAAGGCCGCTCATTTTGTGGCCCTAACCAAACACCCCTCAGCTGCAGAGACTGCTAAACTGGTCATTGGGCACGTCTTCAGGTTACATGGCATTCCCACAGATATGGTGTCGGATCGTGGTCCTCAATTTATCTCTCAGGTCTGGAAGGCGTTCTGTGGGGCTTTCGGGACTGCTGCCAGCCTGTCTTCTGGTTTTCAACCCACAGACAAATGGTCAGGCGGAACGGACTAACCAGGACTTGAAGGCCGCCTTCTCCGGTGTGTCTGTTCCCGACGCCAGACCTCCTGGAGCTCTTTGTTGCCGTGGGGTGGAATATGCGCACAACTCCCTCACCTCATCTGCCTCTGGTATGTCCCCGTTTGAGTGCTCTCTGGGGGTACCAACCCCCCTTGTTTCCCGAGCAGGAGACGGAGGTGGCCGTTTCGTCAGTTCAGCACCTATATCGCCGCTGTCGGTTGTGTATGGCGGGAGGCTCGGGCGGCCCTGTTGCGTTCAGGGGCAAACCAACAAGAGGCTGGCAGATCGCCGCGCACTCCAGCACATGCTTACCTACCAGGCCCAGTTCGTCATGCTGTCCACTTCACACATCAGCTTCGGACGAAATCCAAGAAGCTGTCTCCCAAGTTCATCGGTCCTTTCGAGATCCTGAAGGTCATCAATCCTGTGGCGGTCAGGCTGCGCTTGCCCAGGTCCTTGCGCATCCAACACCGGTCTTCCACGTCTCTCAGCTGAAGCCGCATGTTACGAGTCCTCTGCAGCGACCATCCTCTCCTCCCGCCACCCCCTCCTCCCATCATTGATGGGCCAACCGACTTACACTGTCCGTCGCCTGTTGGACGTTCGGCGACGGGGTCGTGGCCTCCAGTATCTGGTGGACTGGCAGGGGTACGGGCCTGAGGAGAGGTCCTGGGAGCCTGCGTCACGAATTCTGGATCCTGAACTCATCAGGGACTCAATCGGCGGCAACGGGACAAGCTTCCCCCTGCGCCAGGCGGCGCACCTTGGGGGGGGGGTACTGTGGGGTTATGGACCCAGGACACTAGTTGTTGTTATTTTTGATGTCACTTCCTGTTTTTATTTTGTTGTGCTTCCTGTGTTCACTATTGCCTTTTAGGTCACTTGACACTTCCCTTCCAGTGTGTGTTCCCTCCCTCCTTCTTGGCACACCTGTATGTAGTTACCTCGTCCTTCATCCTGTTATAAGTCCTCGTCTCCCTTGCATGGCTTGTCGGGTGGTTTCTGTTCCGTCGAGGAAAGTTTTCTCCTGGTTCTTTCGAGTAAAATAAATGAAAGACTTTTCATTTCAAATTGCCGTCTGCATTTGTGTCCGCACGTCAACCCTGACAGTGAGAGGGCTATCTTGATTATAGAACTTTCTATCTTCTCTCAGTGTTCACAAGCTGATTACTGCACTACATTTTATTTATCTAAGAATCTAGTTTTAAACTTAAATATGCAATGCAATCATCAAAAAAAGTGAGAGATTGGCTTGTTTTACTAAAATATGTTATTTGGTTATGTACCAACTAATTTAGCATCAAACTAATTTCATTATACATTATTTATTTATGCAAAAAAGGGAGCATAAATGGCATAAAAGTTTTAATATTGTATGTTTATTTTAAATCGTTTTGGTTCCCATAGCAACAGCATTGGTGTCACTGTGACATCACAAAGACAGTTTACAGATTGGACACTTTTGTTGTTAGCAACTGTTTCCAAGGTCTAAGGTCTCATATATAAATCAGACCCACTGAGAAGAGGGGCTCCCACTTTCACCAGGTAATCTTGAAGACTCAGCTGGTAGTGTGGGTCAGCTCCTTCTTTGGTCTCAGATTTGGTTTGTGCAGCCAGACAGTTCTAATCGTTTGCTGCTTTTTTGTAGAACAATGCAGAGTTGTAGTTTAAGAATGCACAACGGTTTTACCAATCAGGAAAAGAAAAAAACTCGCAAAACTTGCAAAAAAAGGAAGCATCATTGTTGTAAAAGTTTTAATATTGTATGTTTATTTTAAATCGTTTTGGTTCCCCTAGCAACTGCATTGATGTCACAGTGACATCACAAAGACAGTTTACAGGAGTGGGACACTTTTGTTCTTATCAACTGTTACCAAGGCGTTGGATGGCCCGCAGGCGGTACCCAACCTCGCTGCCCCACCTCTAAGCACAGCCGCCCTCCCTGCCCACCTCTACACGCCGCTGCACCCTCCCTGCACACCTCTGCGCACATCTGCTGCCCTCCCCGCTCATCGCTAAGCCCCCCCCCCCCCCCCCCCCCACTGCCCTCACAACCCACTATTGACCCTATTCACTTGTTATGCAGCCACAGTGCACACCTGACCTCAACTTTTTCTTCTGTAAGGCTGGTCTGGGCTGTATGTGATAAATGCATGAAAAAAGCACTTTTCTTAAAATGGTGACTTTTCTGTTGGTTTTATCTCCATAGCAACAATTTTATGTTTTGGTCGTCTCGTAATACCAAACAGATAGAAGTAAGTTGCAGAAGAATCGACAAAAGTAAATTTTCGAATGTCCTTACATACACCCACTGCTGTCTGCTTTGCTGCCCACCTCTATTCACCACAGCCACCCACCTTTGACCTCCTTTGTCGCTCTGATCATCCCCAACCACCACCCACACACACACTTTTCTTTCTGTAAGGCTGATCTGAACTGTATGTGACATACCCTCCTTTGGCAAATCTTAGCCAGGTTGGACTCTTGTTGCCCTTTGACCCCGAATGGGATACATGTTAAGAAAAGGGATGGATGGATGGATGGGTGGATGGATGGATGGGTGGATGGATGAATGGATGGATGGATGTGGATGGATGGATGGATGGATGGATGGATGGAGGGATGGATGAATGGATGGATGAATGGATGGATGAATGTGGAGGGATGGATGAAAAGTAATAATAGATAGATTAAACACCTCACCATAATTTCTGTAAATTAAGAGATGAATGCT
>BOLG01000815.1:0-25860 GCA_016861445.1 Oryzias woworae
AGAGCCACAAATGCCTTGTGCCACCCAGAGTCTCCCGGGAGAGGTAAATGATCTGTGACTGACTGTTACCTATAGTTGTCATAATTGTGGGAATGACCTATTGCAATGACAACACTGTGTGTTGTTTCAGTTCTGTCCTGTGGTAGGAGACTCCCACCTTCGTGCCCTGGTGGACGGGATCGTCCGATGCCTGCGGGTGGGGGTGGACTTCGGGTTAATGTCCACCCCTGGTGCCAGTGCAGCCGAGCTGTACACCGAGGTCCAGGCAAGAAGACATTGCTCGTAACCCCTGATCTTGTGTGGTCAATTATTCAGACTGAAACGAGGAGGACGTCATTTCCAGGTGAGCGTAACCCAGTGTTTGGTCTTTGTCGTTGCTACTCGTGTCATTGAGAATCCGTTCTGTTAATATCTACTTAGCGTTATCTTGTTTGGTGTTTCAAACATTATGAGTGTCTTATTTTTAGCATTCTAGTGAGTACCACTGTGTTAACCACTGCTGTCTAAGCAGTTTTGCGACATAGTTTCTTCCCCTTAGCCCAAACCGCTAGCCTTTGCTAAGTGCTAGCATGGCCTCCACCTCGTCGCTTTCACTCCTCTGTCCTGCTCCATGTGCCAAATGTTCAGTGATGATCCTGCCTCCTTAGTGATGATAGTGTAGATGTGTTAAGTGTAGCCTTATTTCAGACTTGGAGGCCAGGTTAGAGCAGCTAGAAGCTCGGCTACGCACATCGGTATGCTAAGCCTGTTTAGCCAAACTGTTAGCCAGATTATTACCCGCAGTGCAGCTCGCAATACCGGAACGAAACTGCCGAACACTCAAGCCCCTCCCGGGCAGCACCGGGGAGAATCCAGGATGGGTTTTGTACCGGTGGAGGGAAGCAGATGTGCTAAACGTAAACACATAGAGCTGCCGAAGCTCCGGCTACATAATAGTTTTCTCCCCTCGGCAACACGCCAGATGAACCGTCAACTCTAGTTATCGGCTCCTCTGAAGTTTAGACACGTGACGCTCCCTCCCGACGGCTACAGAATGACTTTACTGAATGACAAAGATGATATCATTCAGGGCTAAACTGCTTTCTCGAGCCATCAGTTGTGAACATCACTCCCCAATCAGCTGTGAATGATCTCTATTATGGCCAACTGCTCTAATGCAATCATCTTTAGCCAATCAGCTGTGATCACATCATCTACAGCCGATCAGCTGTGATGATATCATATAAATTCAAATTAATGTTACGACATCATATACAGCCAATAAGCTGTGATGATATCATTAGGGGCCAAACTACTCTGATGCCGTCATCCTTAACAATCAGCTGTGATCACATCATCTCAACCATCAGCTGTGATCACATCATCTATCCAAATCAGCTGTGATCACATCATCTACAGCCATCAGCTGTGATCACATCATCTACAGCCAATCAGCTGTGATGACATCATATAAGGCCAACTGTTTTGATGGCAATCCTCTTTAGCCAATCAGCTGTAATCACATCATCTACAGCCAATCAGCTGTGATGACATCATATAAGGCCAAACTGTTTTGATGCAATCCTCTTTAGCCAATCAGCTGTGATCACAATCATCTACAGCCAATCACTGTGATGACATCATATAAGGCCACTGTTTTGATGCAATCATCTTTAGCCAATCAGTTTGATCACATCATCTACAGCCGATCAGCTGTGATGATATCATATAAATTCAAATTAATGTTACGACATCATATACAGCCAATAAGCTTTGATGATATCATTTAGGGCCAAACTACTCTGATGCTATCATCTTTAGCCAATCAGCTGTGATGTTATGATTTAGGCCAAACTGCTCTGATGCATATATCTTAGCCAATCAGCTTAGATGACATCATCTATAGCCAATCAGCTGTGATGATATCATATGCAGCCAATCAGCTGTGATGATGTCATTTAGGGCTAAACTGCTTTGATGCAATCATCTTTAGCCAATCAGCTGTGATCACGTCATCTAGAGCTAACCAGATGTGATGTTATGATTTAAGAAAGGCCAAACTGCTCTGATGCATATATCTTTAGCCAATCAGCTTAGATAACATCATCTATAGCCAATCAGCTGTGATGATATATTTAAGCCAAACTGTTCTGATGCAATCCTCTTTAGCCAATCAGCTGTGGATCACATCATCAACAGCCAATCAGCTGTGATGACATCATATAAGCCAAACTGCTCTGATGCAATCCTCTTTAGAGCCAATCAGCTGTGATCACATCATCTACAGCCAATCAGCTGTGATGAATAATTTAAGGCCAAACTGCTTTGATGCAATTGTCTTTAGCAATCAGTTGTGATCACAACATCTACAGCCAATCAGCTGTGATCATATCATTTAGGGCTAAACTGCTCTGATGCAATCATCTTTAGCCAATCAACTGTCATCAATCATCACATACAGCCAATCAGCTGTGATTAATCTCTTTTATGGCCAAACTGTTTTGATGCATCATCTTTAGCCAATCAGCTGTGATCACATCATTACTACAGCCATCAGCTGTGATATTAACATATAATACCAAACTGCTCTGATGCAATCATCTTTAGCCAATCAGATGTGATTTGAATCTTCCACAGCCACTCAGTTGTAAACACAACATCTACAGCCAATCAGCTGTGATGATATCATCTACAGCAATCAGCTGTGATGACACAATTTAGGGCTAAACTGCTCTGATGCCATCATCTTTAGCCAATCAGTTGTGATCACAATCATCTACAGCAAATCAGCTGTGATTATCTCTATTATGCAAAACTCCTCTGATGCATATATCTGTAGCCAATCAGCTGTGATCACGTCATCTAGAGCCAATCAGATGTGATGTTTATGATTAAGGCCAAACTGCTCTGATGCAATCAACTTTAGCGAATCGACTGTGATCACATCATCTACAGCAATCGGCTGTGATGATATCATTTAAGGCCAAACTGCTTTGATGCAATTGTCTTTAGCCAATCAGTTGTGATCACAACATCTACAGCACAAATCAGCTGTGATCATATCATTTAGGGCTAAACTGCTCTGATGCAATCCTCTTTAGCCAATTCAACTGTCATCACATCATCTACAGCCAATCAGCTGTGATTATATCATTTAAGGCTATACTGCTCTGATGCAATATCTTTATCTTAGCCAATCAGCTGTGATCACATCATCTACAGCCAATCACCTGTGATAATCTGTTTTTATGGCCAAACTGCTCTGATGCAATCATCTTTAGCCAATCATCTTAGATGACATCATCTACAGCCAATCAGCTGTGATAATCTCTTTTATGGCCAAACAGCTGTGATGCACAACTTTAGCCAATCCATGCTGTAATCACATCATCTACAGCCAATCAGCTGTGATTATCTCTTTTATGGCCAAACAGCTGTGATGCAATCAACTTTAGCCAATCAGCTGTAATCACATCATCTACAGCCAATCAGCTGTGACAATACAATTTAGGGCTAAACTGCTCTGATGCAATCATCTTTACCCAATAAGCTGTGATCACATCATCTACAGCCTTTCAGCTGTGATGACATCATATAAGGCCAAACTGTTTTGATGCAATCCTCTTTAGCCAATCAACTGTCATCACATCATCTACAGCCAGTCAGCTGTGATGACATCATTTAAGGCTAAACTGCTTTGATGCAATCATCTTAAGCCAATCAGCTGTGATCACATCATCATCTACAGCAAATCAGCTGTGATGATATCATTTAGGGCTAAACTGCTCTGATGACATTAACTTCAGCAAATCAGCTGTGATAATAACATATAATACCAAACTGCTCTGATGCAATCATATTTAGCCAATCAGTTGTGATGATATCATTTAGGGCTAAACTGCTCTGATGCAATCATCTTTAGCCAATCGGCTTTGATGACATCATCTAGAGCCAATCAGCTGTGATGATAACATATAAATCCAAGGCAATCATCAATAAAGTGAGAGACTGTCTTGTTTTACTCTTGCATTGACTGTATTATTATATTTAATTGGTGAATTATATCTAAATAGTGGTGTAAATGAGTTTGCAAACCCCAGAGCACACGGGTTTTGAGAGGCTCGGCTCCACAGCAGGAATGCTTTACGGCCACACCACCCCAGAACCCCGCCCGATCTCGGAAGCTAAGCAGGGTCGGGGCCTGGTTAGTACTTGGATGGGAGACCGCCTGGGAATACCAGGTGCTGTAAGTTTTTTTTAATTTTTATTTTATTTTTTCTTTAATAACCACTAGAAGGGCACGTTTGAAATAAAACAACTTTTCAACTCCCTCCCTCACTTTCTTCTCTTTTTTTTTTAATGTGGATCACAAGCAGGTGCTTCAGCCAAACTGTTCAATTAGCTTTAAAAGCCGTCAGCACTCAGGTGCAAATGCATAACCCTAATCAATAAAGATACGGTCGCATCTCGATGACGTGGTGATTGGAGTCTTTGTTTATGAATATGTGCGTTGCCAAAGCTGCATTTTGGCAGATAAAGTGTGGGAAAATGTCCGTGTTTTTGGTGCTGCTGGTTGTTTTTCTGTTCAGCAGGTGCGCTCGTCAGGGCACACTTTGCCGTGCGTGCGTGCACGGAGAAGCTGAAGCAGGAAAGAGGAGAGAGACATGGTTTTGAGTTGCTGGACTTTGCCGTTCCCTGATTGCTCTGAGCCAGAAATTTTTCTCAGTTTGCAAAACTCGGAGCACATGGGTTTTGAGAGGCTCGGCTCTACAGCAGCAAGTGCTTACGGCCACACCACCCTAAACAGCCCCGATTTACGTTTTATTTTAAATCGTTTTGGTTCCCATAGCAGAGGGGAGGAGGTCCTCCTAATAAACTGTTCGTCCCCCAGCGCACTCAGGTCCCAGGTTTCTCCAGTGGCTCATGCCACACGACTCACCTGTCACCCCAGGAATCCGCAGGACTTCTCCTTTTTGCGCCGCCGTTTTCTGGTGGCCCAGTATGACCAAGGATGTCCGGGACTATTTTTCAGGTTGTCTGGTTTGTGCCCAGAACAAGGTCAGTACACCCCCACCTGCTAGACTATCACCAACCCACTGTCCATCCCGGGTCAGCCTTGGTCACATATTGCTTTGGACTTTGTGACGGCCTACCTCCTTCCCTGGGAAAAACCGTTATCCCTGACTATTGTGGACCGTTTCTCTAAGGCCGCTCATTTTGTGGCCCTAACCAAACCCCACCCTCAGCTGCAGAGACTGCTAAACTGTCATTGGGCACGTCTTCAGGTTACATGGCATTCCCACAGATATGGTGTCGGATCGTGGTCCTCAATTTATCTCTCAGGTCTGGAAGCGTTCTGTGGGGCTTTCGGGACTGCTGCCAGCCTGTCTTCTCGGTTTTCACCCACAGACAAATGGTCAGGCGGAACGGACTAACCAGGACTTGAAGGCCGCTCGCCTCCGGTGTTTCTGTTCCCGACGCCAGACCTCTGGAGCTCTTTGTTGCCGTGGGTGGAATATGCGCACAACTCCCTCCCTCACCTCATCTGCCTCTGGTATGTCCCCGTTTGAGTGCTCTCTGGGGTACCAACCCCCCTTGTTTCCCGAGCAGGAGACGGAGGTGGCCGTTTCGTCAGTTCAGCACCTATATCGCCGCTGTCGGTGTGGTATGGCGGGAGGCTCGGGCGGCCCTGTTGCGTTCAGGGGCAACCAACAAGAGGCTGGCAGATCGCCGACGGCACTCCAGCACCTTGCTTACCTACCACCTACCAGGCCAGTTCGTCATGCTGTCCCACTTCACACATCAAGCTTCGGACGAAATCCAAGAAGCTGTCTCCCAAGTTCATCGGTCCTTTCGAGATCCTGAAGGTCATCAATCCTGTGGCGGGTCAGGCTGCGCTTGCCCGGTCCTTGCGCATTCCCCCGGTCTTCCACGTCTCTCAGCTGAAGCCGCATGTTACGAGTCCATGCAGCGACCATCCTCTCCGCCACCCCCCTCCTCCCATCATTGATGGCCAACCGACTTACACTGTCCGTCGCCTGTTGGACGTTCGGCGACGGGTCGTGGCCTCCAGTATCTGGTGGACTGGCAGGGGTACGGGCCTGAGGAGAGGTCCTGGGAGCCTGCGTCACGAATTCTGGATCCTGAACTCATCAGGGACTTCAATCGGCGGCAACGGGACAAGCTTCCCCCTGCGCCAGGCGGCGCACCTTGGGGGGGGGTACTGTGGGGTTATGGACCCAGGACACTAGTTGTTGTTATTTTTGATGTCACTTTCCTGTTTTATTTTGTTGTGCTTCCTGTGTTCACTATTGCCTTTTAGGTCACTTGACACTTCCCTTCCAGTGTGTGTTCCCTCCCTCCTTCTTGGCACACCTGTATGTAGTTACCTCGTCCTTCATCCTGTTATAAGTCCTCGTCTCCCTTGATGGCTTGTCGGGTGGTTCTGTTCCTTCGAGGAAGTTTCTCCTGGTTCTTTCGAGTAAATAATGAAAGACTTTTTCATTTCAAAATGCCGTCTGCATTTTGTGTCCGCCCTCAACCCTGACAGTGAGAGGGCTATCTTGATTATAGAACTTTCTATCTTCTCTCAGTGTTCACAAGCTGATTACTGCACTACATTTTATTTATCTAAGAATCTAGTTTAAACTTAAATATGCAATGCAATCATCAAAAAAAGTGAGAGATTGGCTTGTTTTACTAAAATATGTTATTTGTTATGTACCAACTAATTTAGCATCAAACTAATTTCATTATACATTATTTATTTATGCAAAAAAGGGAGCATAAATGGCATAAAAGTTTTAATATTGTATGTTTATTTTAAATCGTTTTGGTTCCCATAGCAACAGCATTGTGTTCACTGTGACATCACAAAGACAGTTTACAGATTGGACACTTTTGTTGTTAGCAACTGTTTCCAAGGTCTAAGGTCTCATATATAAATCAGACCCACTGAGAAGAGGGCTCCCACTTTCACCAGGTAATCTTGAAGACTCAGCTGGTAGTGGGTCAGCTCCTTCTTTGGTCTCAGATTTGGTTTGTGTGCAGCCAACAGTTCTAATCGTTTTGCTGCTTTTTTGTAGACAATGCAGAGTTGTAGTTTAAGAATGCACAACGTTTACCAATCAGGAAAAGAAAAAACTCGCAAAACTTGCAAAAAAGGAAGCATCATTGTTGTAAAAGTTTTTAATATTGTATGTTTATTTTAATCGTTTTGGTTCCCCTAGCAACTGCATTGATGTCACAGTGACATCACAAAGACAGTTTACAGAGTGGACACTTTTGTTCTTATCAACTGTTACCAGGCGTTGGATGGCCGCAGGCGGTACCCCAACCTCGCTGCCCACCTCTAAGCACAGCCGCCCTCCTTGCCCACCTCTACACGCCGCTGCACCCTCCCTGCACACCTCTGCGCACATCTGCTGATGCCCTCCCCCGCTCATCGCTAAGCCCCCCCCCCCCCCCCCCACTGCCCTCACAACCCACTATTGACCCTATTACACTTGTTATGCAGCCACAGTGCAACACCTGACCTCCACCTTTTCTTTCTGTAAGGCTGGTCTGGGCTGTATGTGATAAATGCATGAAAAAAGCACTTTTCTTAAAATGGTGACTTTTCTGTTGGTTTTATCTCATAGCAACAATTTAATGTTTTGGTCGTCTCGTAATACCAAACAGATAGAAGTAAGTTGCAGAAGAATCGACAAAAGTAATTTTCGAATGTCCTTACATACACCCACTGCTGTCTGCTTTGCTGCCCACCTCTATTCACCACAGCCACCCACCTTTGACCTCCTTTGTCGCTCTGATCATCCCCAACCACCACCCAACACACACACTTTTCTTTCTGTAAGGCTGATCTGAACTGTATGTGACATACCCTCCTTTGGGCAAATCTTAGCCAGGTTGGACTCTTGTTGCCCTTTTGACCCCGAATGGATACAGCTTGTTTAAGAAAATGGATGGATGGCTGGATGGGTGGATGGATGGATGGGTGGATGGATGATGGCTGGATGGATGGATGGATGGATGGATGGATGGATGGATGGATGGATGGGATGGATGAATGGATGGATGAATGGATGGATGAATGGATGGAGGGATGGATGAAAAGTAACTTAATAGATTAAACAACCTCACCCATAATTTCTGTAAATTAAGAGATGAATGCTGGATCTAGTGCTGGTGATGTGATTACAGGACAGAGGGAATTCTGTTGATTCTGTATCAGTCATGAGAATGTACAATACTTTGGAACATTTTAAATGAGACAAAGATGTTTGATCTGAGAACGGCAACTAAATAGACTCTAGAGCATGTCAGGGAGCCATCGGCTCACCAGCATTAGCGTATAATACATTTAGAATGTCCCATAATAATTGCAAATCAACTTTTTAAATGAAACTAAACACAATGTGTGCAGCCATGTGATGGAGATTAGCCAATATGCCTAAAGGAGTCACTCCAGGCTTATGCCAACTCGTCAAAAATCTTCAAAAATGCCTGTCGTATGTACTCCACTTATTTTGGTAATGATGAAGTACACAATAATCATGTACATATTTTTGTCTTCACACAAAACTGACCTTTAATTGGACATTTATTCCAGCAAGAAGACTGACAAGGCTTTTGAAAAGACTTATCCAAAAATGTATTTGAAAGCAAACAGTTAATGTTTTTCTTGAAGTTTTGTTGTAGAACTGAACATTTTGTTAGCATTTTTGTTGTAAAAACTGTGACTTTTGTTGTCAGTGTGGTGGCACAACAATCACTTAATACCAGTGACGTGCAGTGACCTGCAAAATATAGCTTAAATGTAAATAAATCAAATAAAATGAAAATCTTTATTTTTAATTTAAAAACAGTCATTTTTAGACAAGTCTAAATTAAAATAAATATTATAAAATTCATTACAAACGTTTTTTCTGATTGCTTATTTTTCTTTTCTGTTTTTCCATAGAGCTTCTGCAGGATGTGAAAGGATGGAACAGTAGAACTGGACTGGTTAGATGTGCTTTTTCCACTTGTTATCGTGCTGAAACCTGTTTTTTTTTTACATTCTACTACTTTTGTAGAGGCTGAGGAAAGTAGTAAGTAAAAGCTGGTACGCCTTACAATTTTTTAGATTGAATTTTGTTGTAACCTTTAACGGAATTTGTTTGGTTCATTCACAGCTCGTTTGAGTTCGTGCTATTCCCAAAGTATCCAGTAGGTGGCAACGTAGTACGAAGTGGCATGGTGTAGCTGTGCACCAGAGGAAGAAGAAATCCTGTCCTGATGCTACTGAAACGTGTGCTGTGTCTCTATCCCATATCACAGGTTAGTAAAGAGTTGATGTCACGCAATGAGCAAACACTGAGGCTGAAGATCTCACACAACGTGGGTTCATGTGGTGAAAGTTAAAAGGTTTGTTTGCAGGAAACGTGTAAAGTGTGTTGAAAAGCTAACTCGCTAATGCTAGCTGTCACTGAGCTTGAGAGTAGAAAGATGCTAGAAACTAGTTTAAAACCAGATAATGGTGCAATGAAGCTTTTAATATGTTGAAGTTGAATGCTTTATCAAACGTTTTTCACTCACAATAACATTTACTGGAAGTTTTGTCACTAAATGAACATATTTTTAGTTCAATAAACAGTACCAGTGATAATATTGAGAAATTCTTTGGAATTCAAGGTAGTTATGTGAAAGACGGAGGAAACACTGCCAGTTAACATGGAGCTTTTTGTTATAATCTATGTATATTTTTTATTTCATGTTATTGTTAAGAAATCATAATTCTTTTTACAATTTCAACAATAGAAATCAGATATGAAATCAACATATTGGTTAAAATTCAGAAATAAAATGACTTTATAAAAACATTGTGTTTGATTTTTCAGTGTACACTGAGAATAAAGTGCAATAAATATGACAGTAAATTGTTGACATAATCAGAGAAGAATGCTGGAAGGGCTGATCATCATTTAGAACTATGATTGGTAATTTGTTAAGGAGTATTTGAGGTCATGTTCTGGTTATGTGGATATTGGAGATGTTGATCTAGTGAATTGTAGAAGAATGAATGCTCTTGTGATGCTGCCTACAGCTCAACATGTGTGCTGTGTCTCTGTTTTGTACCACAGACCAGATGACCCCTGTGACTTACAGGAGCACACTTTGGTGTCTGCATGAGCCATCCAGCCTAGAACATTCACCCTGTACAGCCTGATGAGGAACCAGAGGAGAAAACAGCCATCAGAAGCTGCTTGCATCTTTGAAACCAATCCACACGTCAAGGAGTGAAGCTCAGATGATGAAGAGAAGTACTTCTGAGTAAATTTGATTTTTTAAAAATGCTTCTTTGGACCATATTTTGCCTTAAAGCTCCACCACCAATCTTTTGATCTAGTAAAACTGTTCCCAAATATATTTATTTATGGTTCTGCATAAAAAACCCCACAACCCACAAACCTGTCCTTTTTTTCAGGGACTAATTTCTGCAGAGCAGCAGGAGTTTATTTGAAATTAACCTCTAAGTTGTGGGAAGGAGTTTTAGCAAAGGAAGCTCACACTCACTTCTCATCACCATTTGTTTACACTCTCTCGCTAGTTTACAGCCCCTCACAACACCTCCAGCTAACACTACCAGTGCAACAAAAAGGCAAACATATTGGAGCTGTCCTGCTGGCATTTTGAGCCAGACGGCAGCTCAGGAGAATGGAAACAAAGTCATGCATGGATCTATTTGTCTGCAAGTGGAAGCATCAGAATGGAGCAGAACTTGTAGCTCTTTGATAGCTACTACATAACAACTTGAAGCTTTTTTCTAACAGCATTTTTTTGTCTGCTCCTAATTTACTATAATAATTTAAGTAAAAGAAATACTCAGAACCCAATTGAATCTAATTTATCCGTATCTGTGTTTCTCATAATTCTGTAAATTGTCTCTGGATGTGAGTTTTTTTAGTGCTTTTGACAGACTGGCAACATGTTGACATGTTTTTTTTAACCATTTTTTTGGCTAAATGTTGTTGTTTTTTTTTGTATTTATGTTCTTTTTGCAGATGCCCAGGGGCAAAGCGCACCGCCAAGCCTGTGCGAGGAACTTCACTGCGATGGACCTGACGCCTATGGGCCATCCAAGCCAGAGTGCTCTCGAGTTCTCGTAAGTCATTGAGCTTTCATTGACCGTTAATGCACCACTTTTCTTTTCTGAAATGATGCGTGTGTTTTGTGATGTTAGTGAAAAAGGACAAATTGTAATGTGTTGGCTCCTTTTGTGTTTTCCCCAGGCTCCGGCATGGGTTTAGGCATCGCGTACGGAGATGGCCCATCTCTTCAGCCACCGGGAGGAGCCACAAATGCCTTGTGCCACCAGAGTCTCCCGGGGAGAAGGTAAATGATCTGTGACTGACTGTTACCTATAGTTGTCATAATTGTGGAAATGACCTATTGCAATGACAACAACTGTGTGTTGTTTCAGTTCGTCCTGGTGGTAGGAGACTCCCACCTTCGTGCCCTGGTGGACGGGATCGTCCGATGCCTGCGGGTGGGGGTGTGACCTTCGGGTTCATGTCCACCCCTGGTGCCAGTGCAGCCGAGCTGTACACCGAGGTCAGGCAAGAAGACATTGCTCGTACCCCTGATCTTGTGTGGTCAATTATTCAGACTGAACGAGGAGGACGTCATTTCCAGGTGAGCGTAAACCAGTGTTTGGTCTTTGTCGTTGCTACTCGTGTCATTGAGAATCCGTTCTGTTAATATCTAACTTAGCGTTATCTTGTTTGGTGTTCAAACATTATGAGTGTCTATTTTTAGCATTCTAGTGAGTAACCACTGTTTAACCACTGCTGTCTAAGCAGTTTGCGACATAGTTTTCTTCCCCTTAGCCAAAACCGCTAGCCTTTGCTAAGTGCTAGCATGGCCTCCACCTCGTCTGCTTTCACTCCTCTGTCCTGCTCCATGTGCCAAATGTTCAGTGATGATCCTGCCTCCTTTAGTGATGATAGTGGTAGATGTGTTAGTGTAGCCTTATTTCAGACTGGAGCCAGGTTAGAGCAGCTAGAGCTCGGCTACGGTGCTAAGCCTGTTAGCCAAACTGTTAGCCAATTATTACCCGCAGTGCAGCTCGCAATACGGAACAAACTGCCGAACACTCAAGCCCCTCCCGGGAGCAGCCTAGAATCCGGTGCCGGTGGAGAAGCTGTGCATAGCCAAGCTTAACTGTTAGCCAATGTGTTACTAACCTCGCAGTCCGCTCTACAAGAAGCCTCGAAGAACCACTTACAAACCACTCGCCAACCTGATGACCCAGCGAAGCACAGCTAGCGATGGGTTTACCGGATGGAGGGAATTCTAGCTAACTAAACATAGAGCCTGCGAGAGCGTGACTTCCCTTACAGTGGGAATTCATCTCGGATCACAGATGTTCTCAAAGCTCCTAGTTACTACCATAACCTCTGTCAAGCTCTTCAGCTGCTCCGGCTACAGCTCTCTGCACACGATGAACCGTCAACTCTCGTTATCGGCTCCTCTGAAGTTGACACGTGACGCTACGGCTACAGAATGACTTTACTGAATGACAAAGATGATATCATTCAGGGCTAAACTGCTTTCTTCAGCCAATCAGTTGTGATCACATCATCTCAACCAATCAGCTGTGAATGATCTCTATTATGGCCAAACTGCTCTATGCAATCATCTTTAGCCAATCACTGTGATCACATCATCTACAGCCGATCAGCTGTGATGATATCATATAAATTCAAATTAATGTTACGACATCATATACACCAATAAGCTTGTGAGATATCATTTAGGCCCAACTACTCTGATGCTATCATCTTTAGCCCATCAGCTGTGATGTTATGATTTAAGCCAAACTGCTCTGATGCATATATCTTTAGCCAATCAGCTTAGATGACATCATCTATAGCCAATCAGCTGTGATGATATCATATGCAGCCAATCAGCTGTGATGATGTCATTTAGGGCTAAACTGCTTTGAATGCAATCATCTTTAGCCAATCAGCTGTGATCACGTCATCTAGAGCTACCAGATGTGATGTTTGATTTAAGGCCAAACTGCTCTGATGCATATATCTTTAGCCAATCAGCTTAGATAACATCATCTATAGCCAATCAGCTGTGATGATATAATTTAAGGCCAAACTGTTCTGATGCAATCCTCTTTAGCCATCAGCTGTGATCACATCATCAACAGCCAATCAGCTGTGATGACATCATATAAGCCAAACTGCTCTGATGCAATCCTCTTTAGCCAATCAGCTGTGATCACATCATCTACAGCCAATCAGCTGTGATGATAATTTAAGGCCAAACTGCTTTGATGCAATTGTCTTTAGCCAATCAGTTGTGATCACAACATCTACAAGCAATCAGCTGTGATCATATCATTTAGGGCTAAACTGCTCTGATGCAATCATCTTTAGCCAATCAACTGTCATCACATCATCTACAGCCAATCAGCTGTGATTATCTCTTTTATGGCCAAACTGTTTTGATGCAATCATCTTTACCAATCAGCTGTGATCACATCATCTACAGCCAATCAGCTGTGATATTAACATATAATACCAAACTGCTCTGATGCAATCATCTTGCCATCAGATGTGATTGAATCTTCCACAGCCACTCAGTTGTAAACACAACCTCTACAGCCAATCAGCTGTGATGATATCATCTACAGCCATCAGCTGTGATGACACAATTTTAGGGCTAAACTGCTCTGATGCCATCATCTTTAGCCAATCAGTTTGTGATCACATCATCTACAGCAAATCAGCTGTGATTATCTCTATTATGGCAAAACTCCTCTGATGCATAATCTGTAGCCAATCAGCTGTGATCACGTCATCTAGAGCCAATCAGATGTGATGTTATGATTTAAGGGCCAAACTGCTCTGATGCAATCAACTTTAGCGAATCGACTGTGATCACATCATCTACAGCAAATCGGCTGTGATGATATCATTTAAGGCCAAACTGCTTTGATGCAATTGTCTTTAGCCAATCAGTTGTGATCACAACATCTACAGCCAATCAGCTGTGATCATATCATTTAGGGCTAAACTGCTCTGATGCAATCCTCTTTAGCCAATCAACTGTCATCCACATCATCTACAGCCAGCCAATCAGCTGTGATTATATCATTTAAGGCTATACTGCTCTGATGCAATCCATCTTTAGCCAATCAGCTGTGATCACATCATCTACAGCCAATCACCTGTGATAATCTGTTTTATGGCCAAACTGCTCTGATGCAATCATCTTTAGCCAATCAGCTTAGATGACATCATCTACAGCCAATCAGCTGTGATAATCTCTTTTATGGCCAAACAGCTGTGATGCAATCAACTTTAGCCATCACTGTAATCACATCATCTACAGCCAATCAGCTGTGATTATCTCTTTTTGGCCAAACAGCTGTGATGCAATCAACTTTAGCCAATCAGCTGTATCACATCATCTACAGCCAATCAGCTGTGACAATACAATTTAGGGCTAAACTGCTCTGATGCACAATCTTTACCCATAAGCTGTGATCACATCATCTACAGCCTTTCAGCTGTGATGACATCATATAAGGCCAACTGTTTTGATGCAATCCTCTTTAGCCAATCAACTGTCATCACATCATCTACAGCCAGTCAGCTGTGATGACAATTTTTAGGCTAAACTGCTTTGATGCAATCATCTTAAGCCACAGCTGTGATCATCATCTACATCTACATCAGCAATCAGCTGTGATGAATATCATTTAGGGCTAAACTGCTCTGATGACATTAACTTCAGCAAATCAGCTGTGATAATAACATATAACCAAACTGCTCTGATGCAATCATATTTAGCCAATCAGTTTGTGATGATATCATTTAGGGCTAAACTGCTCTGATGCAATCATCTTTAGCCAATCTGCTTTGATGACATCATCTAGAGCCAATCAGCTGTGATGATAACATATAATCCAAGGCAATCATCAATAAAGTGGAGAGACTGTCTTGTTTTACTCTTGCATTGACTGTATTATTATATTTAATTGGTGAATTATATCTAAATAGTGTGTAAATGAGTTTGCAAAACCCAGAGCACACGGGTTTTGAGAGGCTCGGCTCCACAGCAGGAATTGCTTACGGCCACACCACCCAGAACACGCCCGATCTCGGAAGCTAAGCAGGGTCGGGCCTGTTTAGTACTTGGATGGGAGACCGCCTGGGAATACCAGGTGCTGTAAGTTTTTTTAATTTTATTTTATTTTTTCTTTAATAACCACTAGAAGGGCGCACGTTTGAAATAAACAACTTTTCAACTCCCTCACTTTCTTTCTTTTTTTTTTTAATGTGGATCACAAGCAGGTGCTTCAGCCAAACTGTTCAATTAGCTTTAAAGCCGTCAGCACTCAGGTGCAAATGCATAACCCTAATCAATAAAGATACGGTCGCATCTCGATGACGTGGTGATTGGAGTCTTTTGTTTATGAATATGTGCGTTGCCAAAGCTGCATTTTGGCAGATAAAGTGTGGGAAATGTCCGTGTTGTTTTGGGTGCTGCTGGGTTGTTTTCTGTTCAGCAGGTGCGCTCGTCAGAGCACACTTTGCCGTGCGTGCGTGCACGGAGAAGCTGAAGCAGGAAAGAGGAGAGAGACATGGTTTGAGTTGCTGGACTTGCCGTTCCCTGATTGCTCTGAGCCACAAGTTTTCTCAGTTTGCAAAACCCGGAGCACACGGGTTTTGAGAGGCTTGTCTCCACAGCAGCAAGTGCTTACGGCCACATCACCCTGAACACGCGCCGATCTCGTCCGATCTCGGAAGCTAAGCAGGGTCGGGCCTGGTTAGTACTTGAATGGGAGACCGCCTGGGAATACCAGGTGCTGTAAGTTTTTTTTTTTTTTAATTTATTTTTTATTTATTAACCACTAGAAGGCGCACGTTTGAATAAACAACTTTTCAACTTCCCTCACTTTCTTTCCTTTTTTTTTTTTAATGAGGATCACAAGCAGGCTTCAGCCAGCCAACTGTTCAGACACGCTTTAGAGCCGTCAGCACTCAGGTGCAAATGCATAACCCTAATCAATAATACGGTCGCATCTCGATGACGTGGTGATTGGAGTGTTTGTTTATGAATATGTGCGTTGCCAAAGCTGCATTTTGGCAGAAAAATGTGGGAAATGTCCGTGTTTTGGGTGCTGCTGGGTTGTTTCTGTTCAGCAGGTGCGCTCGTCAGGAGCACACTTTGCCGTGCGTGCGTGCGTGCGTGCACGGAGAAGCTGAAGCAGGAAAGAGGGAGAGACATGGTTTGAGTTGCTGGACTTGCCGTTCCCTGATTGCTCTGAGCCACAAGTTTTCTCAGTTTGCAAAACCCGGAGCACACGGGTTTTGAGAGCTTGTCTCCACAGCACAAGTGTTTACGGCCACACCACCCTGAACACGCCCGATCTCGTCCGATCTCGGAAGCTAAGCAGGGTCGGGCCTGGTTAGTACTTGGATGGGAGACCGCCTGGGAATACCAGGTGCTGTAAGTTTTTTTTTTTTTAATTTTATTTTTTATTATTAACCACTAGAAGGCGCACGTTTGAAATAAAACAACTTTTCAACTCCCTCACTTTCTTCCTTTTTTTTTTTTTTAATGAGGATCACAAGCAGGTGCTTCAGCCAAACTGTTCAGACAGCTTTTAGAGCCGTCAGCACTCAGGTGCAAATGCATAACCCTAATCAATAAAGATAACGGTCGCATCTCTCGATTGACGTGGTGATTGAGTGTTTGTTTATGAATAGTGCGTTGCCAAAGCTGCATTTTGGCAGAAAAAGTGTGGGAAAATGTCCGTGTTTTGGGTGCTGCTGGGTTGTTTCTGTTCAGCAGGTGCGCTCGTCAGGAGCACACTTTGCCGTGCGTGCGTGCGTGCGTGCACGGAGAAGCTGAAGCAGGAAGAGGAGAGAGACATGGTTTGATTGCTGGACTTGCCGTTCCCTGATTGCTCTGAGCCACAAGTTTTCTCAGTTTGCAAAACCCGGAGACACGGGTTTTGAGAGGCTTGTCTCCACAGCAGCAAGTGCTTACGGCCACACCACCCTAAACACGCCCGATCTCGTCCGATCTCGGAAGCTAAGCAAGGTCGGGCCTGGTTAGTACTTGGATCGGAGACCGCCTGGGAATACCAGGTGCTGTAATTTTTTTTTTTTTTTAATTTATTTTTTATTTATTAACCACTAGAAGGCGCACGTTTGAAATAAAACAACTTTTCAACTCCTCACTTTCTTTCTTTTTTTTTTTTTTTTTTTTTTAATGAGGATCACAAGCAGGTGCTTCAGCCAAACTGTTCAGACAGCTTTTAGAGCCGTCAGCACTCAGGTGCAAATGCATAACCCTAATCAATAAAGATACGGTCGCATCTCGATGACGTGGTGATTGGAGTGTTTGTTTATGAATATGTGCGTTGCCAAAGCTGCATTTTGGCAGAAAAAGTGTGGGAAAATGTCCGTGTTTTGGGTGCTGCTGGGTTGTTTCTGTTCAGCAGGTGCGCGTCAGGAGGCACACTTTGCCATGCGTGCGTGCGTGCGTGCACGGAGAAGCTGAAGCAGGAAAGAGGAGAGAGACATGGTTTGAGTTGCTGGACTTGCCGTTCCCTGATTGCTCTGAGCCACAAGTTTTCTCAGTTTGCAAAACCCGGAGCACACGGGTTTTGAGAGGCTTGTCTCCACAGCAGCAAGTGCTTACGGCCACACCACCCTGAACACGCCCGATCATCGTCCGATCTCGGAAGCTAAGCAGGGTCGGGCCTGGTTAGTACTTGGATGGTAGACCGCCTGGAATACCAGGTGCTGTAAGTTTTTTTTTTTTTTAATTTATTTTTATTTTTTAACCACTAGAAGGCGCACGTTTGAAATAACACAACTTTTCAACTCCCTCACTTTCTTTCTTTCTTTTTTTTTTTTTATCTTCAATGAGGATCACAAGCAGGTGCTTCAGCAAACTGTTCAACAGCTTTAGAGCCGTCAGCACTCAGGTGCAATGCATAAACCCTAATCAATGAAGATACACACGTGGACAAATTGTTGGTACCCCCTCATTTAAAGAAGGAAAAACCCACAATTCTTACTGAAATCACTTGAAACTTACAAAAAGTAACAATAAATAAAAATTTATTGAAATTAAAAATCTCAAAATCAGCCATCACTTTTGAATTGCTGATTAACATAATTTTTTAAAAAAACAAACTAATGAAACGGCCTGGACAAAAATGATGGTACCTCTATAAAAGATTGAAAACTATTTGACCAGACTGACAGGATTAACTCAGGTGTGTCCTTTAATTGACATCACAGGTGTTACCAAACTCATAATCAGTCAGTCTGCCTATTTAAAGGGACAAGTAGTCCTCTGCTGTTTGGTGAAAAGGTGTGTACCACACTGAACATGGACAACAGAAAGCGAAGGAGAATTGTCCCAGGACATCCGAAAACAAATGATAGATAAACATCTTAAAGGTAAAGGCTATAAGACCATCTCTAAACAGCTTGAACTTCCTGTGACAACAGTGGCTCATATTATTCAGAAGTTCAAGACCCACGGGACAGTAGCCAACCTCTCTGGACGTGGCAGCAAGAGGAAAATTGATGACAATTTGAAGAGACGGATCGTTGGAATTGTATCCAAGAGCCCAGAACACAACCTCCAAAGAAATTAAAGGTGAACTCCAAGGCCAAGGTACATCAGTGTCAGATCGCACCATTCGTCGTTGTTTGAGCCAAAGTGGACTTCATGGGAGACGACCAAGGAGGACACCACTGCTGAAAAACAATCATAAAAAAGCCAGACTGGAATTTGTAAAAATGCATGTTGACAAGCCCCAAAGCTTCTGGGAGAATGTCCTTTGGACAGATGAGACCAAACTGGAGCTTTTTGGTAAGGCACATCAACTCTATGTTCATAGACTCAAAAACCAAGCATACGAAGAAAAGAACACTGTCCCTACGGTGAAACATGGAGGAGGCTCAGTCATGTTTTGGGGCTGCTTTGCTGCATCATGGCACAGGTGGTCTTGAATGTGTGCAAGGTACAATGAAATCTGTAGACTATCAAGGCATTCTGGAGAGAAATGTGCTGCCTTGTGTCAGAAAGCTTGGTCTCAGTCGCAGGTCATGGGTCTTCCAACAGGACAACGATCCAAAACACACAGCCAAAAACACCCAAGAATGGCTGAGAGAAAAGCGTTGGTATTCTAAAGTGGCCTTCCATGAGCCCATCTGAACCCATTGAACATCTGTGGAAGGAGCTGAAACATGCCATTTGGAGAAGACACCCATCAAACCTGAGACAACTGGAGCAGTTTTGCTCATGAGGAGTGGGCCAGAATACCTGTTGACAGCTGCAGAACGCTCATTGACAAATACAGAAATCGCTTGATTGCCTCAAAAGGTTGTGCAACAAAATTTAAGTTATGGGTACCATCATTTTTGTCCAGGCCTGTTTCATTAGTTTGTTTTTTTAAAATAAGTATGTTAATCAGCAATTCAAAAGTGATGGCTGATTTTGATTATTTAATTTTTCAATACATTTTTATGTTTGTTAACTTTTGTAAGTTTCAAGTGATTTCAGTGAGAATTGTGGGTTTTTCCTTCTTTAACTGAGGGGAACCAACAATTTTGTCCACGTGTGTATATGGTGTTTTGTCCACAAAAAAAAATGATGAGAAATAAAATGCTCACTGTCACACGTTTGTCAAATAAGTAAACGTTTCCTTTTGATCCAGCTCTTCTTTTTGGTCTCAGATTTGGTTTGTGCAGCCAGACAGTTCCAATCGTTTTGCTGCTTTTTTGTAGAACATGCAGAGTTGTAGTTTAAGAATGCACAACCATTTACCAATCAGGAAAAGAAAAACTCCTCTGAAGAGATGCTTGATGGGCAGAGGACGCTTTCTTGGATGTAAAGGTGCTTAGAGGACAACGGCTTTGACACAAATTCAGAGAACCTTTCTCACAGTGGTAAATGGTGATAGGACTAACTTAATTATAGAACTTCTATCGTCTCTCAGTGTTTAGAAGCTGATTATTGCCTACATTTTATTTTATCCTGGAATGTAGTTTAACTTAAATATGCAAGGCAATCATCAAAATAGTGAAAGATTGGCTTGTTTAATAAAATATGTTATTTGGTTAATGTACGAAATAATTAATATCAAACTAATTGTTTTATACATTGTTTATTTATGCAAAGGGAGCTTTATTGTTGTAAAGATTTTAATATTGTATGTTTAATTTAAATTGTATCTGTTCCCATAGGAACAGCAATGATGTCACTGTGACATCACAAGACATATTACAGATTGACACTTTTTATTCTTACAACTGTTACCAAGGCGTTGGATGGCCCGCAGGCGGTGCACAACCTCGCTGCCCACCTCTCAGCACCACCGTAGAGCTTCTGCAGGATGTGAAAGGATGAAAACAGTAGAACTGGACTGGTTAGATGTGCTTTTCCACTTGTTATCATGCTGAAACCTGTTTTTTTTTTACATTCTACTTTTGTAGAGGCTGAGAAAATAGGTAAGTAAAAGCTGGTACGCCTTACAATTTTTTAGATTGAATTTTATTAACCTTTATGGATTTGTTTGGTTCATTCACAGCTCGTTTGAGTTCGTGCTATTCCCAAAGTATCCAGTAGGTGCAGCGTAGTACGAAGTGGCATGGTGTAGCTGTGCACCAGAGGAAGAAGAAATCCTGTCCTGATGCTACTGAAACGTTTGCTGTGTCTCTATTCCATATCACAGGTTAGTAAAGAGTTGATGTCAACAGCAATGAGCAAACACTGAGGCTGAAGATCTCACAGACAGCGTGGGTTCATGTGGTGAAGTTAAAAGGTTTGTTGCAAGGAAACGTGTAAAGTGTGTTGAAAGCTAACTCGCTAATGCTAGCTGTCACTGAGCTTGAGAGTAGAAGATGCTAGAAAACTAGTTTAAACCAGATAATGGTGGCAATGAAGCTTTTATATGTTGAAGTTGAATGCTTTATCAAACGTTTTTCACTCACAATAACATTTACTGGAAGATTTGTCACTAAATGAACATATTTTAGTTCTACCAGGTACCAGTGATAATATGAGAAATTCTTTGGTATTCAGGTAGTTATGTGAAAGACGGAGAAAGAAAATCATAATTCTTTTTAACAATTTCAACAATAGAAATCAATATGAATCAACATATTGGTTAAAATTCAGAAATAAAATGACTTTATAAAAACATTGTGTTGATTTAGTTCAGTGTACACTGAGAATAAAGTGCAATAAATATGACAGTAAATTGTTGACAGAATCAGAGAAGAATGCTGGAAGGGCTGATCATCATTTAGAACTATGATTGGTAATTTGTTAAGGAGTATTTGAGGTCATGTTCTGTTATGTGGATATTGGAGATGTTGATCTAGTGAATTGTAGAAGAATGAATGCTCTTGTGATCTTGTGATGCTGCCTACAGCTCAACATGTGTGCTGTGTCTCTGTTCTGCACCACAGACCACATGACCCCTGTGACTTACAGGAGCCACACTTTGGTGTCTGCATGAGCCATCCAGCCTAGAACATTCACCTGTACAGCCTGATGAGGAACCAGAGGAGAAAACAGCCATCAGAAGCTGCTTGCATCTTTGAACCAATCCACACGTCCAGGAGTGAAGCTCAGATGATGAAGAGAAAGTACTTCTGAGTAAATTTGATTTTTTAAAAGCTTCTTTGGACCATATTTAGCTTAAAGCTCCACAACAATCATCTTTTGATCTAGTAAAACTGTTTCCAAATAATTTTATTAATGGTTCTGCTGTGTTTTAGCCAAAACCCACAACCTGTCCCTTTTTTCAGGGACATAATTTCTGCAGAGCAGCAGGAGTTTTTTGAAATTAACCTACTAAGTTGTGGGAAGGAGTTTTAGCACAAATCAAGCTCACACTCACTTCTCATCACCATCTGTTTACACTCTCTCGCTATTTTACAGCCCCTCACAACCTCAAGCTAACACTACCAGTGCAACAAAAGGCAACAATATTGGAGCTGTCCTGCTGTACAGTTTTGAGCCAGACGGCAGCTCAGGATGATGGAAACAAAGTCATGCATGATCTATTTTGTCTACAAGTGGAAGCATCAGAATGGAGCAGAACTTGTGCTCTTTGATAGCTACTACATAACAACTTGAAGCTTTTCCTAACAGCATTTTTTTGTCTGCTCCTAATTACAATATTTTACGTAAAAAGAAATACTCAGAACCCAATTGAATCTAATTATCCGTAAAAGTGTTTCTCATAATCAGAAAAATACACAAGAACGTGCTAAAAAACCACAATTCCATTGGAATGAATCTTTAACGGTCACTTTTGTTTTTCCTGTTTTACAGAAGTCAGTGATGAAGCTGAGGGGAAGTGATGATGAGGAAGAAGCCGTGAAAGCTGGAGGAAGCTGCTAATAAAGAAGAAGAGAATGTGGATGCAGGGATGATAAGGAGCATGAGTTGAAGTTTTGCCTTGAAACAAACTTCCTGAACAGAAGCAGGATGAAAGCGAGGGCTCTGCACAGGAGGACAACAGTGAGGTCAGAACAAATGACAGTGCCATTAAATATTAGCTGTGTAACAATTAATCAACTCAATCAATCAAAATCACCATCCATTTTAGAATCAAGTTTAAAACTGACCAGACACATGTGGGGGGGGGGCTGAACACATATGAAAGACTGAGAGGTTCATTTACCAGTAACATCAAAACAATGAATAAGAATTCAGCAAAAGAAGACAAACTGAATTATGATGAACATGCCCCTCCATCCACCCAATTCGATCAGGTAACCACAGACTCAGGTGACGTGCGCAGCACGAGCACAACTGCTGGAGTGAGCTGGGCTATACCTGGTTTGTGGTTGTGTTTGTGTTTCAGATGAGCAGATGGAGGATGTTTTTCCAGGTGTCTGCTCCTCCATAGTTTATGTGTATCTGATTTTCAATGCATTTATCTGGGTCTCATTATAGTCCTGACAGGCCTCATGAGGAGAAGAGGTTGATGAGAGGAAATAGAGCTGAATGAAGCTAAAGGCAAAGGATCCTGAACCAGCTGCACAGCACAGAGAGTTCCAACATGAAGCCCTTATTTCTGTGGTTTAGGATTTATAAAGTTATTTTTTTACCATTTAATTGTCATTAATGTTGTCCAGTAACATTCAGGGACAGTTTTTCTCTCTGTACATGTGTGGCTTTTCTTTCTATAGCTTTCCACTGTCTCAACAGCACATTTGATTGGTTAACTGGATTCTGGAAATTGTCTCTGGATGTGAGTTTTTTTAGTGCTTTTGACAGACTGGCAACATGTTGACATGTTGCCATGACCATTTTTTTAACCATTTGTTTATGCTAAATGTTGTTGTTTTTTTTGTATTTATGTTCTTTTTGCAGATGCCCAGGGGCAAAGCACACCGCCAGGCCCGTGCGAGGAACTTCACTGCGATGGACCTGACGCCTATGGGCCATCCAAGCCAGAGTGCTCCGAGTTCTCGTAGTCATTGAGCTTTCATTGACCGTAATGCACCACTTTTCTTTTCTGAAATGATGCGTGTGTTTGTGATGTTAGTGAAAAGGACAAATTGTAACGTCTTGGCTCCTTTTGTTTTTCCCAGGCTCCGGTACTGGGTTTAGGCATCGCGTACGGAGATGGCCCATCTCTTCAGCCACCGGGAAGAGCCACAATGCCTTGTGCCGCCAGAGTCTCCCGGGGAGAAGGTAAATGATCTGTGACTGACTGTTACCTCTAGTTGTCCTAATTGTGGAAATGACCTATTGCAATGACAACAACTGTGTGTTGTTTCAGTTCGTTCTGGTGGTAGGAGACTCCCACCTTCGTGACCTGGTGGACGGGATCGTCCGGATGCCTGCAGGTGGGGGCGTGACCTTCGGGTTCATGTCCACCCCTGGTGCCAGTGCAGCCGAGCTGTACACCGAGTTCAGGCAAGAAGACATTGCTTGCTCGTCCCCTGATCTTGTGTGCTCGATTATTCAGACTGAAAACGAGGAGGACGTCATTTCCAGTGAGCGTAAACCAGTGTTTGGTCTTTGTCGTTGCTACTCGTGTCATTGAGAATCCGTTCTGTTAATATCTAACTTAGCGTTATCTTGTTTGGTGTTCAAACATTATGAGTGTCTTATTTTTAGCATTCTAGTGAGTAACCACTGTGTTAACCACTGCTGTCTAAGCAGTTTGCGACATAGTTTCTTCCCCTTAGCCAAACACCGCTAACCTTTGCTAAGTGCTAGCATGGCCTCCACCTCGTCTGCTTTTCACTCCTCTGTCCTGCTCCATGTGCCAAATGTTCAGTGATGATCCTGCCTCCTTTAGTGATGATAGTGGTAGATGTGTTAAGTGTAGCCTTATTTTAGACTTGAGGCCAGGTTAGAGCAGCTAGAAGCTCGGCTACGCACATCGGTTGCTAAGCCTGTTAGCCAAACTGTTAGCCAGATTATTACCCGCAGTGCAGCTCGCAGCTCGCATAACGGAACGAAACTGCCGAACACTCAAAGCCCCTCCCGGGCAGCAGCCGGGGAAAACCCAGATGGGTTTTGTACCGGTGGGGGAAGCATAGTGCTAAACGTAAACACACATAGAGCTGCCGAAGCTCCGGCTACATAATAAGTTTTCTCCCTCGGCAAGGCAACACGCCATGAACCGTCACCTCTAGTTATCGGCTCCTCTTGAAGTTAGACACGTGACGCTCCCGACGGCTACAGAATGACTTTAACTGAATGACAAAGATGATATCAATTCAGGGCTAACTGCTTTCTTCTCAGCCAATCAGTTGTGATCACAACATCTACAGAACAAGCCAATCAGCTGTGATCATTCTTTAGGGCTAAACTGCTCTGATGCAATCATCTTTAGCCAATCAGCTCTGATGCCATCATCTTTAACCAATCAGCTCTGATCACATCATCTACAGCCAATCAGCTGTGATGATATCATTTAAGGCTAACTGCTTTGATGCAATCATCTTTAGCCAATCAGCTCTGATGCCATCATCTTTAACCAATCAGCTCTGATCACATCATCTACAGCCATCAGCTGTGATGATATCATTTAAGGCTAAACTGCTTTGATGCCATCATCTTCAGCAATCACTGTGATGACATCATATAGGCCAAACTGTTTTGATGCAATCCTCTTTATTTTATTTTATTTTTTTTTTTATTTTTTTTTTTTATTATTTTTTTATTGGGAGTCAAACATTCCACTACAGTTACATTATTTCCAGTTACACATGATAATATACAGTGTATAATTTCAGTCAGTAAACCAGAGCATTTTGCTATCATGGTCATTTGTACTCTCCCTATTCCCCTCTCAATTTCTTTTTGAGAACACACAACACAAACAAAAAAGGAAAAATAGAACAGCTGCCAATCTCACCCATCCTCCTTCCATAAAGTTAAACTCACAATGTATTCTTTTTGTCATTCATCTTTAGAGAGTATTTTATAGGAATTAAAGCATGTCTGGTCTGGAGGTCTGATATATTTGATCCCCCTTGCCCACCATCTCGAACCTTTCTCTGTTTGCAGCTTTATGCAAATGTGAGTCTCTCTCCATAATATAAATGTCATGTATAATTTTGTACCAATCTTCTGATGTTGGAGCATCTGGTTGTAACCACTTTCTTGTCAAGCCTTCTTTCCTGCCACAGTAATATTCTCATTAAATATTGATCTGCTGCAGATGTATTGTTTTGTATTATGGTTCCAAAATATAAAGCTGAAGCATTTAAAGCAATAGTTATTTGAAATTCGTTTCTAGGCTTTTATGAACTTCTGCCAAAAGGGTGTTAGTTTTAGGACAGTCCCAGAGTATATTGGTAGTGGTTGGCT
>BOLG01000818.1:0-39764 GCA_016861445.1 Oryzias woworae
ACACTAGTGATCAGACACTAGTGATCACACTAGTGATCAACACTAGTGATCAACACTAGTGATCAGGACACTAGTGATCAGACACTAGTGATAGGACACTAGTGATCAGGACACTAGTGATCAGGACACTAGTGATCAAACACTAGTGATCATGATCAGACACTACTGATCAACACTAGTGATCAACACTAGTGATCAGACACTAGTGATCAAGACACTAGTGATAATGACACTAGTGATCAAGACACTAGTGTTCAGACCTAGTGATCAGGACACTAGTGATCAACACTAGTGATCAACACTGTGATCAACACTAGTGATCAACACTCTGATGAGACAATGTGATCAGGACACTAGTGATCAACACTAGTGATCAACACTTGTGATCAGAACACTAGTGATCAGGACACTAGTGATCAACACTAAGATCAACACTAGTGATCAACACTAGTGATCAGACACTAGTGATCAACACAAGTGATCAAGACACTAGTGATCAACACTAGTGATCAAGACACTAGTGATCAACACTAGTGATCAACACTAGTGATCAGACACTAGTGATCACACTAGTGATCAAGACACTAGTGATCAACACTAGTGATCAAGACACTAGTGATCAAGACACTAGTGATCAGGACACTAGTGATCAACACTAGTGATCAACACTAGTGATCAACACTAGTGATCAACGAACACTTCTGATGAAGACACTAGTGATCAACACTAGTGATCAACACTTGTGATCAACACTAGTGATCAGACACTAGTGATCAGGACACTAGTGATCAGGACACTAGTGATCAACACTAGTGATCAACACTAGTGATCAACACCTATTGATCAACACTAGTGATCAAACACTAGTGATCAAGACACTAGTGATCAGGACACTAGTGATCAGGACACTAGTGATCAGGACACTAGTGATCAACACTAGTGATCAACACTAGTGATCAGAACTCTAGTGATCAGGACACTAGTGATCAACACTAGTGATCAAGACACTATTGATCAACACTAGTGATCAGGACACTAGTGATCAGCACAAGTGATCAGGACACTATGATCAATCAACACTAGTGATCAAGACACTAGTGATCAACCTTAGTGATCAACACTAGTGATCAATACACTAGTGATCAACACTAGTGATCAAGACACTAGTGATCAACACTAGTGATCAGACACTACTGATCAAGACACTAGTGAATCAGGACACTAGTGATCAAACACTAGTGATCAACACTAGTGATCAAGACACTAGTGATCAGGACACTAGTGATCAGGACACTAGTGATCAGGACACTAGTGATCAACACTAGTGATCAACACTAGTGATCACACACTAGTGATCAGAACACTAGTGATCACGACACTACTAGTGATAAGACACTAGTGATCAGACACTAGTGATCAGGACACTAGTGATCAACACTAGTGATCATGATCAGGACCTACTGATCAACACTAGTGATCAACACTAGTGATCAGGACACTAGTGATCAAGACACTAGTGATCAGGACACTAGTGATCAAGACACTCTGTTCAAGACACTAGTGATCAGACACTAGTGATCAACACTAGTGATCAACACTTGTGATCACACTAGTGATCAACACTTCGATCAAGACAAATGTGATCAGGACACTAGTGATCAACACTAGTGATCAACACTTGTGATCAGAACACTAGTGATCAGGACACTAGTGATCAACACTAGTGATCAACACTAGTGATCACACTAGTGATCAACACTAGTGATCAACACTAGTGATCAAGACACTAGTGATCAACACTAGTGATCAGACACTAGTGATCAAACTAGTGATCACACTAGTGATCAGGACACTAGTGATCAACACTAGTGATCAGAGACACTGTATCAACATGACACTAGTGATCAGACACTAGTGATTCAGTGACACTAGTGATCAGGACACTAGTGATCAACACTAGTGATCACACTAGTGATCAACACTAGTGATCAACACTTCTATGAAGACAATAGTGATCAGGACACTAGTGATCACACTTGTGATCAACACTAGTGATCAGACAAGACACTAGTGATCAGGACACTAGTGATCAGGACACTAGTGATCATGACACTAGTGATCAACACTAGTGATCAACACTAGTGATCAACACTAGTGATCAACACTAGTGATCAAGACACTAGTGATCAGGACACTAGTGATCAGGACACTAGTGATCAGGACACTAGTGATCAACACTAGTGATCAACACTAGTGATCAGAACACTAGTGATCAGGACACTAGTGATTCACACTAGTGATCAACACTAGTGATCAACACTAGTGATCAAGACACTAGTGATCAACACTAGTGATCAAGACACTAGTGATCAACACTAGTGATCAGACACTAGTGATCAACACTAGTGATCAACACTAGTGATCAGGACACTAGTGATCAACACTAGTGATCAAGACACTAGTGATCAACACTAGTGATCAAGACACTAGTGATCAAGACACTAGTGATCAACACTAGTGATCAAAACTAGTGATCAACACTTGTGATCAACACTAGTGATCAAGACAGTAGTGATCAGGACACTAGTGATCAACACTTGTGATCAACACTAGTGATCAAGACACTAGTGATCAGGACACTAGTGATCAGGACACTAGTGATCAGACACTAGTGATCAACACTTGTGATCAACACTAGTGATCAACACTTGTGATCAGACACTAGTGATCAGGACACTAGTGATCAGGACACTAGTGATCATGACACTAGTGATCAGGACACTAGTGATCAACACTAGTGATCATGATCAGGACACTAGTGATCAACACTAGTGATCAACACTAGTGATCAACACTAGTGATCAAGACACTAGTGATCAGGACACTAGTGATCAAGACACTACTGTTCAAGACACTAGTGATCAGGACACTAGTGATCAACACTAGTGATCAACACTTGTGATCAACACTAGTGATCAACACTCTGATGAAGACAATAGTGATCAGGACACTAGTGATCAACACTAGTGATCACACTTGTGATCAAACACTAGTGATCAGGACACTAGTGATCAACACTAGTGATCAAGACACTAGTGATCAACACTAGTGATCAGGACACTAGTGATCAACACAAGTGATCAAGACACTAGTGATCAACACTAGTGATCAAGACACTAGTGATCAACACTAGTGATCACACTAGTGATCAGGACACTAGTGATCAACACTAGTGATCAAGACACTAGTGATCAACACTAGTGATCAAGACACTAGTGATCAAGACACTAGTGATCAGGACACTAGTGATCAACACTAGTGATCAACACTAGTGATCAACACTTCTGATCAGACACTAGTGATCAGGACACTAGTGATCAACACTTGTGATCACACTAGTGATCAAGACACTAGTGATCAGGACACTAGTGATCAGGACACTAGTGATCAGACACTAGTGATCAGGACACCTAGTGATCAACACTAGTGATCAACACTAGTGATCAACACTAGTGATCAGACACTAGTGATCAGACACTAGTGATAAGGACACTAGTGATCAGGACACTAGTGATCAGGACACTAGTGATCAACACTATGATCATACAGGACACTAGTGATCAACACTAGTGATCAACACTAGTGATCAGGACACTAGTGATCAAGACACTAGTGATCAGGACACTAGTGATCAAGACACTAGTGATCAAGACACTAGTGATCAGACACTAGTGATCAACACTAGTGATCAACACTTGTGATCAACACTAGTGATCAACACTAGTGATCAGACACTAGTGATCAGGACCTAGTGATCAACACTAGTGATCAACACTAGTGATCAGAACAAGTTGATCACACTAGTGATCAACACACTAGTGATCAGTCACTAGTGATCACACTATGATCAGACACTAGTGATCAACACTAGTGATCAAGACACTAGATCAACACTAGTGATCAGACACTAGTGATCAACACTAGTGATCAACACTAGTGATCAGACACTAGTGATCAACACTAGTGATCACACTAGTGATCAACACTAGTGATCAAACACTAGTGATCAAGACACTAGTGATCAGACACTAGTGATCAGACACTAGTGATCAGGACACTAGTGATCAACACTAGTGATCATGATCAGGGACACTAGTGATCAACCACTAGTGATCAACACTAGTGATCAGGACACTAGTGATCAAGACACTAGTGATCAGGACACTACTGATCAAGACACTACTGTTCAAGACACTAGTGATCAGGACACTAGTGATTAACACTAGTGATCAACACTTGTGTGATCAACACTAGTGATCAACACTTCTGATCAAGACACTAGTGATCAGACACTAGTGATCAACACTAGTGATCAACACTAGTGATCAGAACACTAGTGATCAGGACACTAGTGATCAACACTAGTGATCAAGACACTAGTGATCAACACTAGTGATCAGGACACTAGTGATCAACACTAGTGATCAGACACTAGTGATCAACACTAGTGATCAAGACCTAGTGATCACACTAGTGATCAACACTAGTGATCAGGACACTAGTGATCAACACTAGTGATCAAGACACTAGTGATCAACACTAGTGATCAAGACACTACTGATCAAGACACTAGTGATCAGGACACTAGTGATCAACACTAGTGATCAACACTTGTGATCAACACTAGTGATCACACTTCTGATCAAGACACTAGTGATCAGGACACTAGTGATCAACACTAGTGATCAACACTTGTGATGAAGACAATAGTGATCAGGACACTAGTGATCAGACACTAGTGATCAACACTAGTGATCAACACTAGTGATCAACACTAGTGATCAGACACACTAGTGATCAAACACTAGTGATCAGGACACTAGTGATCAGGACACTAGTGATCAGACACTAGTGATCAACACTAGTGATCATGATCAGGACACTAGTGATCAACACTAGTGATCAACACTAGTGATCAGACACTAGTGATCAAGACACTAGTGATCAGGACACTAGTGATCAGACACTAGTGATCAACACTAGTGATCACACTAGTGATCAACACTAGTGATCAGGACACTAGTGATCAAGACACTAGTGATCAACACTAGTGATCAAGACACTACTGTATCAAGACACTAGTGATCAGGACACTAGTGATCAACACTAGTGATCAACACTTGTGATCAACACTAGTGATCAACACTGTGATGACACATAGTGATCAGGACACTAGTGATCAACACTAGTGATCAACACTTGTGATCAGACACTAGTGATCAGGACACTAGTGATCAACACTAGTGATCAACACTAGTGATCACACTAGTGATCAGGACACTAGTGATCAACAAGTGATCAAGACACTAGTGATCACACTAGTGATCAGACACTAGTGATCACACTAGTGATCAACACTAGTGATCAGGACACTAGTGATCAACACTAGTGATCAGACACTAGTGATCACACTAGTGATCAAGACACTAGTGTTCAAGACACTAGTGATCAGGACACTAGTGATCAACACTAGTGATCAACACTTGTGATCAACACTAGTGATCAACACTAGTGATCAAGACACTAGTGATCAGGACACTAGTTGACACTAGTGATCAACACTGTGATCAACACTAGTGATCAAGACACTAGTGATCAGGACCTAGTGATCAGGACACTAGTGATCAACCACTAGATCACACTAGTGATCAACACTAGTGATCAACACTTGTGATCAGACACTAGTGATCAAGACACTAGTGATCAACACTAGTGATCAGGACACTAGTGATCAAGACACTAGTGATCAACACTAGTGATCAGGATCAACTAGTGATCAACACTATGATCACACTAGTGATCAAACACTAGTGATCAAGACACTAGTGATCAGGACACTAGTGATCAGGACACTAGTGATCAACACCTAGTGATCACACTAGTGATCAACACTAGTGATCAACACTAGTGATCAACACACTAGTGATCAGAACTAGTGATCAAGACACTAGTGATCAGGACACTAGTGATCAAGACACTACTTTCAAGACACTAGTGATCAGGACACTAGTGATCAACACTAGTGATCAACACTTGTGATCAACACTAGTGATCAACACTTCTGATGAAGACATCGTGATCAGGACACTAGTGATCAACACTAGTGATCAACACTTGTGATCAGAACACTAGTGATCAGGACACTAGTGATCACACTAGATCAAGTCACTAGTGATCAACACTAGTGATCAGGACACTAGTGATCAACACTAGATCAAGACACTAGTGATCAACACTAGTGATCAAGACACTAGTGTTCAACACTAGTGATCAACACTAGTGATCAAGACACTAGTGATCAACACTAGTGATCAAAACTAGTGATCAACACTTGTGTTTACAACACTACTGATCAAGACACTAGTGATCAGGACACTAGTGATCAACACTAGTGATCACACTTGTGATCAAACACTAGTGATCAGACACTAGTGATCAGGACACTAGTGATCAGGACACTAGTGATCAACACTAGTGATCAACATCAGGACACTAGTGATCAAACACTAGTGATCAACACTAGTGATCAGACACTAGTGATCAGACACTAGTGATCAGACACTAGTGATCAGGACACTAGTGATCAACACTAGTGATCAACACTAGTGATCAACACTAGTGATCAGACACTAGTGATCAAGACACTAGTGATCAGGACACTAGTGATCAACACTATGATCATGATCAGGACACTAGTGATCAACACTAGTGATCACACTAGTGATCAGGACACTAGTGATCAACACTAGTGATAAGGACACTAGTGATCAAGACACTAGTGATCAGACACTAGTGATCAGGACACTAGTGATCAACACTAGTGATCAACACTTGTGATCAACACTAGTGATCAACACTTCTGATCAAGACAATAGTGATCAGGACACTAGTGATCAACACTAGTGATCAACACTTGTGATCAGAACACTAGTGATCAGGACACGATCAGGACACTAGTGATCAACACTAGTGATCAACACTAGTGATCAACACTAGTGATCAGGACACTAGTGATCAACAAGTGATCAAGACACTAGTGATCACACTAGTGATCAGACACTAGTGATCAACACTAGTGATCAACACTAGTGATCAGGACACTAGTGATCACACTAGTGATCAAGACACTAGTGATCAACACTAGTGATCAAGACACTACTGTTCAAGACACTAGTGATCAGGACACTAGTGATCAACACTAGTGATCAACACTTGTGATCAACACTAGTGATCAACACTTCTGATGAAGACAATAGTGATCAGGACCTAGTGATCAACACTTGTGATCAACACTAGTGATCAAGACACTAGTGATCAACACTATGATCAGGACACTAGTGATCAGACACTAGTGATCAACACTAGTGATCAACACTAGTGATCAACACGTTGATCAGAACACTAGTGATCAAGACACTAGTGATCAGGACACTAGTGATCAGACACTAGTGATCAGGACACTAGTGATCAACACTATGATCATGATCAGACACTAGGATCAACACTAGTGATCAACACTAGTGATCAGAACACTAGTGATCAAGACACTAGTGATCAGGACACTAGTGATCAGGACACTAGTGATCAAGACACTAGTGATCAACTAGTGATCAACACTAGTGATCAACACTAGTGATCAAGACACTAGTGATCAGACACTAGTGATCAACACTAGTGATCAACACTGTGATCAGAACACTAGTGATCAGACACTAGTGATCAACACTAGTGATCAAGACACTAGTGATCAACACTAGTGATCAAGACACTAGTGATCACACAAGTGATCAAGACACTAGTGATCAACACTAGTGATCAGACACTAGTGATCAACACTAGTGATCAACACTAGTGATCAAGACACTAGTGATCAACACTAGTGATCAAGACACTAGTGATCAACACTAGTGATCAAGACACTAGTGATCAAGACACTAGTGATCAGACACTAGTGATCAACACTAGTGATCAACACTTGTGATCAACACACTAGTGATCAACACTAGTGATCAAGACACTAGTGATCAGACACTAGTGATCAAACACTAGTGATCAAGACACTAGTGATCAGGACACTAGTGATCAGACACTAGTGATCAACACTAGTGATCAACACTAGTGATCAACACTAGTGATCAACACTTGT
Source organism: Oryzias woworae (assembly GCA_016861445.1). Taxonomy (NCBI): domain Eukaryota; kingdom Metazoa; phylum Chordata; class Actinopteri; order Beloniformes; family Adrianichthyidae; genus Oryzias; species Oryzias woworae. Next base: position 8,207 of record BOLG01000818.1, read on the forward strand.
GATCAAACACTAGTGATCAAGACACTAGTGATCAGGACACTAGTGATCAGGACACTAGTGATCAGACACTAGTGATCAACACTAGTGATCAGATCAGGACTAGTGATCAACACTAGTGATCAACACTAGTGATCAGACACTAGTGATCAAGACACTAGTGATCAACACTAGTGATCAGAGGACACTAGTGATCACACAAGACACTAGTGATCAACACTAGTGATCAAGTCACTAGTGATCAACACTAGTGATCAAGACACTAGTGATCAGGACACTAGTGATCAAGACACTACTGTTCAAAACACTTGTGATCAGGACACTAGTGATCAACACTTGTGATCAACACTTGTGATCAACACTAGTGATCACACTTCTGATCAAGACACTAGTGATCAGGACACTAGTGATCAACACTAGTGATCAAACACTAGTGATCAGAACTAGTGATCAGGACACTAGTGATCAACACTAGTGATCAAGACACTAGTGATCAACACTAGTGATCAGGACACTAGTGATCACAACTAGTGATCAAGACACTAGTGATCAACACTAGTGATCAGGACACTAGTGATCAGGACACTAGTGATCAACACTAGTGATCAAGACACTAGTGATCAACACTAGTGATCAGACACTAGTGATCAAGACACTAGTGATCAGACACTAGTGATCAACACTAGTGATCAACACTAGTGATCAACACTAGTGATCAACACTCTGATCAACACTAGTGATCAGGACACTAGTGATCAACACTAGTGATCAACACTAGTTCAATGACACTAGTGATCAGACACTAGTGATCAGGACACTAGTGATCAGACACTAGTGATCAACACTAGTGATCAACACTAGTGATCAACACTAGTGATCAAACACTAGTGATCAACACTAGTGATCAACACTAGTGATCAGACACTAGTGATCAGGACACTAGTGATTCAACACTAGTGATCAAAATCAACACTAGTGATCAGATCATGAACTAGTGATCAACACTAGTGATCAACACTAGTGATCAAACACTAGTGATCAGACACTAGTGATCAGACACTAGTGATCAGACACTAGTGATCAACACTAGTGATCAACACTAGTGATCAACACTAGTGATCAGGACACTAGTGATCAAGACACTAGTGATCAGGACACTAGTGATCAGACACTAGTTCAAGACACTAGTGATCAGGACACTAGTGATCACACTAGTGATCAACACTGTGATCAACACTAGTGATCAACACTAGTGATGAAGACAATAGTGATCAGGACACTAGTGATCAACACTAGTGATCAACACTTAGATCAGAACACTAGTGATCAGACACTAGTGATCACAACTAGTGATCAACACTAGTGATCAACACTAGTGATCAGGACACTAGTGATCAACACTAGTGATCAAGACACTAGTGATCAACACTAGTGATCAACACTAGTGATCAACACTAGTGATCACACTAGTGATCAAGACACTAGTGATCAGGACACTGTGATCAACACTAGTGATCAAGACACTAGTGATCAACACTAGTGATCAAGACACTAGTGATCAAGACACTAGTGATCAAACACTAGTGATCAACACTAGTGATCAAGACACTACTGTTCAAGACACTAGTGATCAGGACACTAGTGATCAACACTAGTGATCAACACTTGTGATCAACACTAGTGATCACACTTGATGAAGACACTAGTGATCAGGACCTAGTGATCAACACTAGTGATCAACACTAGTGATCAACACTAGTGATCAGACACTAGTGATCAACACTAGTGATCAACACTAGTGATCAACACTAGTGATCAACACACTAGTGATCAGAACACTAGTGATCAAGACACTAGTGATCAGGACACTAGTGATCAGGACACTAGTGATCAGGACACTAGTGATCAACACTAGTGATATGATCAGACACTAGTGATCAACACTAGTGATCACACTATGTGCAGACACTAGTGATCAAGACACTAGTGATAAGACACTAGTGATCAGGACACTAGTGATCAGACACTAGTGATCACACTAGTGATCAACACTAGTGATCAACACTAGTGATCAACACTAGTGATCAGGACACTAGTGATCAAGACACTAGTGTTCAGACACTAGTGATCAGGACACTAGTGATCAACACTAGTGATCAACACTTGTGATCAACACTAGTGATCAACACTAGTGATCAGACACTAGTGATCAGGACACTAGTGATCACACTAGTGATCAACACTAGTGATCAAACACTAGTGATCAGGACACTAGTGATCAACACTAGTGATCAAGATCAGGACACTAGTGATCACACTAGTGATCACACTAGTGATCAAACACTAGTGATCAAGACACTAGTGATCAGGACACTAGTGATCAGGACACTAGTGATCAAGACACTAGTGATCAACACTAGTGATCAACACTAGTGATCAGGACACTAGTGATCAAGACACTAGTGATAACAGGACACTAGTGATCAAGACCTACTGATCAAGACACTAGTGATCAGGACACTAGTGATCAACACTAGTGATCAACACTTGTGATCAACACTAGTGATCAACACTTCTGATGAAGACACTAGTGATCAGGACACTAGTGATCAACACTAGTGATCAACACTTGTGATCAAACACTAGTGATCAGGACACTAGTGATCACACTAGTGATCAGACACTAGTGATCAACACTAGTGATCAACACTATGATCAACACACTAGTGATCAAGACACTAGTGATCAACACTAGTGATCAAGACACTAGTGATCAGGACACTAGTGATCAACACTAGTGATCAGACACTAGTGATCAACACTAGTGATCAGACACTAGTTCATCAGACACTAGTGATCAGGACACTAGTGATCAACACTAGTGATCAACACTTGTGATCAACACTAGTGATCAACACTAGTGATCAAGACATAGTGATCAGGACACTAGTGATCAACACTAGTGATCAACACTAGTGATCAAGACACTAGTGATCAGGACACTAGTGATCAGACACTAGTGATCAACACTAGTGATCAACACTAGTGATCAACACTAGTGATCAACACTAGTGATCAGACACTAGTGATCAACACTAGTGATCAAGACACTAGTGATCAACACTAGTGATCAGGACACTAGTGATCAACACTAGTGATCAGGATCAGGAACACTAGTGATCAACACTAGTGATCAACACTAGTGATCAAACACTAGTGATCAAGACACTAGTGATCAGACACTAGTGATCAGGACCTAGTGATCAAGACACTAGTGATCAACACTAGTGATCAACACTAGTGATCAGGACACTAGTGATCAGACACTAGTGATCAGGACACTAGTGATCAAGACACTAGTGATCAAGACACTAGTGATCAGGACACTAGTGATCAACACTAGTGATCAACACTTGTGATCAGGACACTAGTGATCAACACTAGTGATCAAGACAATAGTGATCAGGACACTAGTGATCAACACTAGTGATCAACACTAGTGATCAGACACTAGTGATCAGGACACTAGTGATCACACTAGTGATCAAGACACTAGTGATCAACACTAGTGATCAACACTAGTGATCAACACTAGTGATCAAGACACTAGTGATCAACACTAGTGATCAACACTAGTGATCAGGACACTAGTGATCAAGACACTAGTGATCAAGACACTAGTGATCAGGACACTTGTGATCAACACTAGTGATCAACACTGTGATCAACACTAGTGATCAACACTAGTGAGAAGACACTAGTGATCAGACACTAGTGATCAAACACTAGTGATCAACACTTGTGATCAGAACTAGTGATCAGGACACTAGATCAACACTAGTGATCAACACTAGTGATCACACTAGTGATCAGGACACTAGTGATCAACACTAGTGATCAAGACACTAGTGATCAACACTAGTGATCAAGACACTAGTGATCAACACTAGTGATCAACACTAGTGATCAGACACTAGTGATCAACACTAGTGATCAACACTTGTGATCAACACTAGTGATCAAGACACTAGTGATCAAGACACTAGTGATCAGGACACTAGTGATCACACTAGTGATCAACACTGTGATCAGACACTAGTGATCAAGACACTAGTGATCAGGACACTAGTGATCAGGACACTAGTGATCAACACTATGATCATGATCAGGACACTAGTGATCAACACTAGTGATCAACACTAGTGATCAGAACCTAGTGATCAGACACTAGTGATCAGGACACTAGTGATCAGGACACTAGTGATCAAGACACTAGTGATCAACACTAGTGATCACACTAGTGATCAGACACTAGTGATCAAGACACTAGTGATCAGGACACTAGTGATCAACACTAGTGATGATCATGATCAGGACACTAGTGATCAACACTAGTGATCAACACTAGTGATCAGGACACTAGTGATCAGACACTAGTGATCAGGACACTAGTGATCAAGACACTAGTGATCAAGACACTAGTGATCAGGACACTAGTGATCAACACTAGTGATCAACACTTGTGATCAACACTAGTGATCAACACTTCTGATGAGACAATAGTGATCAGGACACTAGTGATCAACACTAGTGATCAACACTTGTGATCAGACACTAGTGATCAGGACACTAGTGATCAACACTAGTGATCAAGACACTAGTGATCAACACTAGTGATCAGGACACTAGTGATCAACACAGTGATCAAGACACTAGTGATCAACACTAGTGATCAGACACTAGTGATCAACACTAGTGATCAACACTAGTGATCAGGACACTAGTGATCAACACTAGTGATCAAGACACTAGTGATCACACTAGTGATCAAGACACTAGTGATCAAGACACTAGTGATCAGGACACTAGTGATCAACACTAGTGATCAACACTTGTGATCAACACTAGTGATCAACACTTCTGATGAAGACATAGTGATCAGGACACTAGTGATCAACACTTGTGATCAACACTAGTGATCAAGACACTAGTGATCAGGACACTAGTGATCAGGACACTAGTGATCAGGACACTAGTGATCAACACTAGTGATCAACACTAGTGATCAACACTTGTGATCAGACACTAGTGATCAGACATAGTGATCAGGACACTAGTGATCAACACTAGTGATCAGACACTAGTGATCAACACTAGTGATCAACATCAGGACACTAGTGATCAACACTAGTGATCAACACTAGTGATCAGGACACTAGTGATCAAGACACTAGTGATCAGGACACTAGTGATCAGACACTAGTGATCAAGACACTAGTGATCAACACTAGTGATCAACACTAGTGATCAGGACACTAGTGATCAAGACACTAGTGATCAGGACACTAGTGATCAAGACACTAGTGTTCAGACACTAGTGATCAGGACACTAGTGATCAACACTAGTGATCACAGTGTGATCAACACTAGTGATCAACACTTCTGATGAAGACACTAGTGATCAGGACACTAGTGATCACACTAGTGATCACACTTGTGATCAGAACACTAGTGATCAGGACACTAGTGATCAACACTAGTGATCAGTCACTAGTGATCAACACTAGTGATCAGGACACTAGTGATCAACAGTGATCAAGACACTAGTGATCAACACTAGTGATCAAGACACTAGTGATCAACACTAGTGATCAACACTAGTGATCAGGACACTAGTGATCAACACTAGTGATCAAGACACTAGTGATCAACACTAGTGATCAAGACACTACTGTTCAAGACACTAGTGATCAGGACACTAGTGATCAACACTAGTGATCAACACTTGTGATCAACACTAGTGATCAACACTTCTGATGAAGACAATAGTGATCAGGACACTAGTGATCAACACTAGTGATCAAGACACTAGTGATCAGGACACTAGTGATCAGGACACTAGTGATCAGGACACTAGTGATCAACACTAGTGATCACACTAGTGATCAACACTAGTGATCAAAACTAGTGATCAGACACTAGTGATCAGGACACTAGTGATCAGGACACTAGTGATCAGACACTAGTGATCAACACTAGTGATCATATCAGGACACTAGTGATCAACACTAGTGATCAACACTAGTGATCAGACACTAGTGATCAAGACACTAGTGATCAGGACACTAGTGATCAGGACACTAGTGATCAAACACTAGTGATCAACACTAGTGATCAACACTAGTGATCAGGACACTAGTGATCAACACTAGTGATAAGGACACTAGTGATCAACACTACTGTGATCAAGACACTAGTGATCAACACTAGTGATCAACACTAGTGATCAACACTTTGATCAACACTAGTGATCAACACTTCTGATCAAGACACTAGTGATCAGGACACTAGTGATCAACACTAGTGATCAACACTTGTGATCAGAACACTAGTGATCAGACACTAGTGATCAAACACTAGTGATCAAGACACTAGTGATCAACACTAGTGATCAACACTAGTGATCAACACTAGTGATCAACACTAGTGATCAACACTAGTGATCAAGACACTAGTGATCAGACACTAGTGATCAACACTAGTGATCAGACACTAGTGATCAACACTAGTGATCAAGACACTAGTGATCAAGACACTAGTGATCAGGACACTAGTGATCAACACTAGTGATCAACACTTGTGATCAACACTAGTGATCAACACTTCTGATGAAGACACTAGTGATCAGGAACTAGTGATCAACACTTGTGATCAACACTAGTGATCAAGACACTAGTGATCAGACACTAGTGATCAGGACACTAGTGATCAGGACACTAGTGATCAACACTAGTGATCAACACTAGTGATCAACACTTGTGATCAACACTAGTGATCAAGACACTAGTGATCAGGACACTAGTGATCAACACTAGTGATCAGGACACTAGTGATCAACACTAGTGATCAGGATATGACCACTGATCAACACTAGTGATCAACACTAGTGATCAGGACACTAGTGATCAGACACTAGTGATAAGACACTAGTGATCAGACACTAGTGATCAACAACTAGTGATCAACACTAGTGATCAACACTAGTGATCAACACTAGTGATCAAGACCTAGTGATCAGACACTAGTGATCAGGACACTACTGTTCAGACACTAGTGATCAGACACTAGTGATCAACACTAGTGATCAACACTTGTGATCAACACTAGTGATCAACACTTCTGATGAAGACAATAGTGATCAGGACACTAGTGATCAACACTAGTGATCAACACTAGATCAAACACTAGTGATCAGGACACTAGTGATCAACACTAGTGATCAAGTCACTAGTGATCAACACTAGTGATCAGGACACTAGTGATCAACACTAGTGATCAGACACTAGTGATCAACACTAGTGATCAACACTAGTGATCAGACACTAGTGATCAACACTAGTGATCAAGACTAGTGATCAACACTAGTGATCAACACTAGTGATCAAGACACTAGTGATCAACACTAGTGATCAGACACTAGTGATCAAGACAGTAGTGATCAAGACACTAGTGATCAACACTAGTGATCAAGACACTACTGATCAAGACACTAGTGATCAGGACACTAGTGATCAACACTAGTGATCAACACTTGTGATCAACACTAGTGATCAACACTTCTGATCAAGACAATAGTGATCAGACACTAGTGATCAACACTAGTGATCAACACTAGTGATCAACACTTGTGATCAGGACACTAGTGATCAGGACACTAGTGATCAACACTAGTGATCAACACTAGTGATCAGGACACTAGTGATCAACACTAGTGATCAAGACACTAGTGATCAACACTAGTGATCAGACACTAGTGATCAGGACACTAGTGATCAACACTAGTGATCATATCAGGACACTAGTGATCAACACTAGTGATCAACACTAGTGATCAGAACACTATGATCAAGACACTAGTGATCAGGACACTAGTGATCAACACTAGTGATCAACACTAGTGATCAACACTAGTGATCAACACTAGTGATCAGGACACTAGTGATCAAGACACTAGTGATCAGGACACTAGTGATCAAGACACTAGTGATCAAGACACTAGTGATCAGGACACTAGTGATCACACTAGTGATCAACACTTGTGATCAACACTAGTGATCAACACTTGTGATGAAGACAATAGTGATCAGGACACTAGTGATCAACACTAGTGATCACACTTGTGAGTAACAAGACCTAGTGATCAGGACACTAGTGATCAACACTATGATCATGATCAGACACTAGTGATCAACACTAGTGATCAACACAGTGTGATCAACACTAGTGATCAACACTAGTGATGACACTAGTGATCAACACTAGTGATCAAGACACTAGTGATCAACACTAGTGATCAACACTAGTGATCAGGACACTAGTGATCAGACACTAGTGATCAACACTAGTGATCAAGACACTAGTGATCAGACACTAGTGATCAGGACACTAGTGATCAACACTAGTGATCAACACTTGTGATCAACACTAGTGATCAACACTTCTGATGAAGACAATAGTGATCAGGACACTAGTGATCAACACTATGATCAACACTTGTGATCAAACACTAGTGATCAGGACACTAGTGATCACACTAGTGATCAGGACACTAGTGATCAACACTAGTGATCAGACACTAGTGATCAACACTAGTGATCAAGACACTAGTGATCACACTAGTGATCAGACACTAGTGATCAGGACACTAGTGATCAACACTAGTGATCAAGAAACTAGTGATCAACACTAGTGATCAAGACACTACTGATCAAGACACTAGTGATCAACACTAGTGATCAACACTAGTGATCAACACTTGTGATCAACACTAGTGATCAACACTTGTGATGAAGACACTAGTGATCAGGACACTAGTGATCAACACTAGTGATCAACACTAGTGATCAAGACACTAGTGATCAGGACACTAGTGATTAAGACACTAGTGATCAGGACACTAGTGATCAACACTAGTGATCAACACTAGTGATCAACACTAGTGATCAGAACTCTAGTGATCAACACTAGTGATCAGGACACTAGTGATCAACACTAGTGATCAGGACACTAGTGATCAACACAGTGAGTGATCAGACACTAGTGATCAACACTAGTGATCAACACTAGTGATCAGACACTAGTGATCAAGACACTAGTGATCAAGGAAGGACACTAGTGATCAACACTAGTGATCAAGACACTAGTGATCAACACTAGTGATCAACACTAGTGATCAGACACTAGTGATCAAGACACTAGTGATCAGGACACTAGTGATCAAGACCTAGTGATCAACACTAGTGATCAGGACACTAGTGATCAACACTAGTGATCAACACTTGTGATCAACACTAGTGATCACACTTCTATGATCAATAGTGATCAGGACACTAGTGATCAACACTAGTGATCAACACTAGTGATCAGAACACTAGTGATCAGACACTAGTGATCACACTAGTGATCATGATCAGGACACTAGTGATCAACACTAGTGATCAACACTAGTGATCAAGACACTAGTGATCAAGACACTAGTGATAAGGACACTAGTGATCAGACACTAGTGATCAAGACACTAGTGATCAACACTAGTGATCAACACTAGTGATCAGGACACTAGTGATCAAGACACTAGTGATCAGGACACTAGTGATCAAGACACTAGTGATCAAGACACTAGTGATCAGGACACTAGTGATCAACACTAGTGATCAACACTTGTGATCAACACTAGTGATCAACACTTCTGATCAAGACAATAGTGATCAGGACACTAGTGATCAACACTAGTGATCAACACTTGTGATCAAACACTAGTGATCAGGACACTAGTGATCAACACTAGTGATCAACACTAGTGATCAACACTAGTGATCAGGACACTAGTGATCAACACTAGTGATCAAGACACTAGTGATCAACACTAGTGATCAAGACACTAGTGATCAGGACACTAGTGATCAACACTAGTGATCAAGACACTAGTGATCACACTAGATCAAGACACTATGATCAAGACACTAGTGATCAGGACACTAGTGATCAACACTAGTGATCAACACTAGTGATCAACACTAGTATCACACTAGTCTGATGAAGACACTAGTGATCAGGACACTAGTGATCAACACTTGTGATCAACACTAGTGATCAACACTAGTGATCAGACACTAGTGATCAGGACACTAGTGATCAGGACACTAGTGATCAACACTAGTGATCAACACTAGTGATCAACACTAGTGATCAGACACTAGTGATCAAGACACTAGTGATCAGGACACTAGTGATCAACACTAGTGATCAGGACACTAGTGATCAACACTAGTGATCATGACAGGACACTACTGATCAACACTAGTGATCAACACTAGTGATCAGAACACTAGTGATCAAGACACTAGTGATCAGGACACTAGTGATCAGGACACTAGTGATCAAGACACTAGTGATCAACACTAGTGATCAACACTAGTGATCAGGACACTAGTGATCAACACTAGTGATAAGACACTAGTGATCAGACACTAGTGATCAAGACACTAGTGATCAGGACACTAGTGATCAACACTAGTGATCACACTTGTGATCAACACTAGTGATCAACACTAGTGATCAAGACACTAGTGATCAACACTAGTGATCAACACTAGTGATCAACACTAGTGATAGAACACTAGTGATCAGGACACTAGTGATCAACACTAGTGATCAAGACACTAGTGATCAACACTAGTGATCAAGACACTAGTGATCAACACTAGTGATCAGGACACTTGTGATCAACACTAGTGATCAACACTAGTGATCAGGACACTAGTGATCAACACTAGTGATCAAGACACTAGTGATCAGGACACTAGTGATCAACACTAGTGATCAACACTAGTGATCAAGACACTAGTGATCAACACTAGTGATCAAGACACTACTGATCAAGACACTAGTGATCAGGACACTAGTGATCAAACACTAGTGATCAACACTTGTGATCAACACTAGTGATCAACACTTCTGATGAAGACAATAGTGATCAGGACACTAGTGATCAACACTTGTGATCAACACTAGTGATCAAGACACTAGTGATCAGGACACTAGTGATCAGGACACTAGTGATCAACACTAGTGATCAACACTAGTGATCAACAAATTGTGATCAGACACTAGTGATCAAGACACTAGTGATCAGGACACTAGTGATCAGGACACTAGTGATCAGGACACTAGTGATCACACTAGTGATCATGATCAGGACACTAGTGATCAACACTAGTGATCAACACTAGTGATCAGAACACTAGTGATCAAGACACTAGTGATCAGGACACTAGTGATCAACACCTAGTGATCAAGACACTAGTGATCACACTAGTGATCAACACTAGTGATCAACACTAGTGATCAAGACACTAGTGATCAGGACACTAGTGATCAAGACACTACTGATTCAAGACACTAGTGATCAGGACACTAGTGATCAACACTAGTGATCAACTTGTGATCAACACTAGTGATCAACACTTCTGATGAAGACAATAGTGATCAGGACACTAGTGATCACACTAGTGATCAACACTAGGATCAGAACACTAGTGATCAGACACTAGTGATCAACACTAGTGATCAGTCACTAGTGATCAACACTAGTGATCAGGACACTAGTGATCAACACTAGTGATCAAGACACTAGTGATCAACACTAGTGATCAAGACACTAGTGATCAACACTAGTGATCAAGACACTAGTGATCAAGACACTAGTGATCAAGACACTAGTGATCAGGACACTAGTGATCAGGACACTAGTGATCAAGACACTAGTGATCAACACTAGTGATCAACACTTGTGATCAGGACACTAGTGATCAAGACACTAGTGATCAGGACACTAGTGATCAACACTATCTGATCAAGACACTAGTGATCAAGACACTAGTGATCAACACTAGTGATCACACTTGTGATCAACACTAGTGATCAACACTGTGATCAAGACACGTGATCAGGACACTAGTGATCAACACTAGTGATCAACACTTGTGATCAGAACCTAGTGATCAGACACTAGTGATCAACACTAGTGATCAAGACACTAGTGATCAACACTAGTGATCAACACTAGTGATCAACACAAGTGATCAGACACTAGTGATCAACACTAGTGATCAAGACACTAGTGATCAGGACACTAGTGATCAACACTAGTGATCAAGACACTAGTGATCAACACTAGTGATCAAGACACTAGTGATCAAGACACTAGTGATCAGGACACTGTGATCAACACTAGTGATCAGGACACTAGTGATCACACTAGTGATCAACACTTGTGATCAACACTAGTGATCAACACTCTGATCAAGACAATAGTGATCAGGACACTAGTGATCAACACTAGTGATCAACACTAGTGATCAGACACTAGTGATCAGGACACTAGTGATCAGACACTAGTGATCAGGACACTAGTGATCAACACTAGTGATCACACTAGTGATCAACACTTGTGATCAGAACACTAGTGATCAAGACACTAGTGATCAGGACACTAGTGATCAGGACACTAGTGATCAACACTATGATCAGATCAGGACACTAGTGATCAACACTAGTGATCAAGACACTAGTGATCAAGACACTAGTGATCAAGACACTAGTGATCAGGACACTAGTGATCAGGACACTAGTGATCAAGACACTAGTGATCAACACTTGTGATCAACACTTGTGATCAGGACACTAGTGATCAACACTAGTGATAAGAACCTAGTGATCAAGACACTAGTGATCAGACACTAGTGATCAACACTAGTGATCAACACTGTGATCAACACTAGTGATCAACACTTCTGATGAAGACAATAGTGATCAGGACACTAGTGATCAACACTAGTGATCAACACTAGTGATCAAACACTAGTGATCAGGACACTAGTGATCAACACTAGTGATCAAGACACTAGTGATCAACACTAGTGATCAACACTAGTGATCAACACTTGTGATCAAGACACTAGTGATCAACACTAGTGATCAGACACTAGTGATCAGGACACTAGTGATCAACACTAGTGATCAAGACACTAGTGATCAACACTAGTGATCAAGACACTAGTGATCAAGACACTAGTGATCAGACACTAGTGATCAACACTAGTGATCAGACACTAGTGATCAACACTAGTGATCAGGACACTAGTGATCAGGACACTAGTGATCAAGACATAGTGATCACACTAGTGATCAACACTAGTGATCAGGACACTAGTGATCAAGACACTAGTGATCAGGACACTAGTGATCAGTACACTAGTGATCAAGACACTAGTGATCAGGACACTAGTGATCAACACTAGTGATCAACACTTGTGATCAACACTAGTGATCAACACTAGTGATCAAGACAATAGTGATCAGGACACTAGTGATCAACACTAGTGATCAACACTTGTGATCAGAACACTAGTGATCAGAACTAGTGATCAACACTAGTGATCAAGACACTAGTGATCAACACTAGTGATCAGGACACTAGTGATCAACACTAGTGATCAAGACACTAGTGATCAACACTAGTGATCAAGACACTAGTGATCAGGACACTAGTGATCAACACTAGTGATCAGACACTAGTGATCAACACTAGTGATCAAGACACTAGTGATCAAGACACTAGTGATCAGGACACTAGTGATCAACACTAGTGATCAACACTTGTGATCAACACTAGTGATCAACACTTCTGATGAAGACACTAGTGATCAGGACACTAGTGATCAACACTTGTGATCAACACTAGTGATCAAGACACTAGTGATCAGGACACTAGTGATCAGGACACTAGTGATCAGGACACTAGTGATCAACACTAGTGATCAACACTAGTGATCAACACTTGTGATCAGAACACTAGTGATCAAGACACTAGTGATCAGGACACTAGTGATCAGGACACTAGTGATCAGACACTAGTGATCAACACTAGTGATCAGGATCAGGACACTAGTGATCAACACTAGTGATCAACACTAGTGATCAGAACACTAGTGATCAGACACTAGTGATCAGGACACTAGTGATCAGGACACTAGTGATCAAGACACTAGTGATCAACACTAGTGATCAACACTAGTGATCAGGACACTAGTGATCAAGACACTAGTGATCACACTAGTGATCAAGACACTACTTTCAGACACTAGTGATCAGGACACTAGTGATCAACACTAGTGATCAAACTTGTGATCACACTAGTGATCAACACTTCTGATCAAGACAATAGTGATCAGGACACTAGTGATCAACACTAGTGATCAACACTAGTGATCAGACACTAGTGATCAGACACTAGTGATCAACACTAGTGATCAAGACACTAGTGATCAACACTAGTGATCAGGACACTAGTGATCAACACTAGTGATCAAGACACTAGTGATCACACTAGTGATCACACTAGTGATCAGACACTAGTGATCAACACTAGTGATCAAGACACTAGTGATCAACACTAGTGATCAAGACACTAGTTCAGACACTAGTGATCAAGACACTAGTGATCAACACTAGTGATCAAGACACTACTGATCAGACACTAGTGATCAGGACACTAGTGATCAACACTAGTGATCAACACTGTGATCAACACTAGTGATCAACACTTCTGATCAAGACACTAGTGATCAGGACACTAGTGATCAACACTAGTGATCAACACTAGTGATCAGACACTAGTGATCAGACACTAGTGATCAACACTAGTGATCAACACTAGTGATCAACACTAGTGATCAACACTAGTGATCAGAACACTAGTGATCAGACACTAGTGATCAGACACTAGTGATCAGGACACTAGTGATCAGGACACTAGTGATCAACACTAGTGATCAACAGGAACTAGTGATCAACACTAGTGATCAACACTAGTGATCAAGACACTAGTGATCAAGACACTAGTGATCAGGACACTAGTGATCAGGACACTAGTGATCAACACTAGTGATCAACACTAGTGATCAACACTAGTGATCAGGACACTAGTGATCAAGACCTAGTGATAAGGACACTAGTGATCAGACACTACTGATCAAGACACTAGTGATCAGACACTAGTGATCAACACTAGTGATCAACACTTGTGATCACACTAGTGATCAACACTTGTGATCAAGACAATAGTGATCAGGACACTAGTGATCAACACTAGTGATCAACACTAGTGATCAGACACTAGTGATCAGGACACTAGTGATCAATCAACACTAGTGATCAAGACACTAGTGATCAACACTAGTGATCAGGACACTAGTGATCAACACTAGTGATCAAGACACTAGTGATCAACACTAGTGATCAAGACACTAGTGATCACACTAGTGATCAACACTAGTGATCAGACACTAGTGATCAACACTAGTGATCAGGACACTAGTGATCAACACTAGTGATCAAGACACTGTGATCAACACTAGTGATCAACACTAGTGATCAGGACACTAGTGATCAAGACACTAGTGATCAGACACTAGTGATCAAACACTAGTGATCAAGACACTAGTGATCAGGACACTAGTGATCAACACTAGTGATCAACACTAGTGATCAACACTAGTGATCAACACTAGTGATCAGACACTAGTGATCAGGACACTAGTGATCAACACTAGTGATCAACACTTGTGATCAGACACTAGTGATCAGACACTAGTGATCACACTAGTGATCAACACTAGTGATCAACACTAGTGATCAACACTAGTGATCAACACTAGTGATCAACACTAGTGATCAACACTAGTGATCAAGACACTAGTGATCAGGACACTAGTGATCAACACTAGTGATCAGGACACTAGTGATCAACACACTAGTGATCAAGACACTAGTGATCAACACTAGTGATCAGGACACTAGTGATCAACACACTAGTGATCAGGACACTAGTGATCACACTAGTGATCAACACTTGTGATCAACACTAGTGATCAACACTAGTGATCAAGACAATAGTGATCAGACACTAGTGATCAACACTAGTGATCAACACTAGTGATCAAGACACTAGTGATCAGACACTAGTGATCAGGACACTAGTGATCAGGACACTAGTGATCAACACTATGATCAACACTAGTGATCAACACTAGTGATCAGACACTAGTGATCAAGACACTAGATCAGGACACTAGTGATCAGGACACTAGTGATCAACACTAGTGATCATGAACAGCTAAAACTGATCAACACTAGTGATCAACACTAGTGATCAGAACACTAGTGATCAGACACTAGTGATCAGGACACTAGTGATCAACACTAGTGATCAAGACACTAGTGATCAACACTAGTGATCAACACTAGTGATCAACACTAGTGATCAAACACTAGTGATAAGACACTAGTGATCAAGACACTAGTGTCAAGACACTAGTGATCAGGACACTAGTGATCAACACTAGTGATCAACATTGTGATCAACACTAGTGATCAACACTTCTGATGAAGACAATAGTGATCAGGACACTAGTGATCAACTAGTGATCAACACTAGATCAGACACTAGTGATCAGGACACTAGTGATCAACACTAGTGATCAGACACTAGTGATCAACAACACTAGTGATCAGGACACTAGTGATCACACAATGATCAAGACACTAGTGATCAACACTAGTGATCAACACTAGTGATCAGGACACTAGTGATCAACACTAGTGATCAAGACACTAGTGATCAACACTAGTGATCAGGACACTAGTGATCAGACACTAGTGATCAAGACACTAGTGATCAACACTAGTGATCAAGACACTACTGATCAAGACACTAGTGATCAGACACTAGTGATCAACACTAGTGATCAACACTTGTGATCAACACTAGTGATCAACACTAGTGATAAGACACTAGTGATCAGGACACTAGTGATCAACACTAGTGATCAACACTAGTGATCAAGACACTAGTGATCAGCACTAGTGATCAGGACACTAGTGATCAGGACACTAGTGATCACACTAGTGATCAACACTAGTGATCAACACTAGTGATCAGACACTAGTGATCAGACACTAGTGATCAGGACACTAGTGATCAGGACACTAGTGATCAGGACACTAGTGATCAAACACTAGTGATCATGATCAGGACACTAGTGATCAACACTAGTGATCAACACTAGTGATCAGAACTAGTGATCAGGACACTAGTGATCAGGACACTAGTGATCAGACACTAGTGATCAAGACTAGTGATCACACTAGTGATCAACACTAGTGATCAGGACACTAGTGATCAACACTAGTGATCAGACACTAGTGATCAAGACCTAGTGATCAACACTAGTGATCAGGACACTAGTGATCAACACTAGTGATCAACACTTGTGATCAACACTAGTGATCAACACTTGTGATGAAGACACCAGTGATCAGGACACTAGTGATCAACACTAGTGATCAACACTAGTGATCAGAACTCTAGTGATCAGGACACTAGTGATCAACACTAGTGATCAACACTAGTGATCAACACTAGTGATCAGACACTAGTGATCAACACAAGTGATCAAGACCTAGTGATCAACACTAGTGATCAAGACACTAGTGATCAACACTAGTGATCAACACTAGTGATCAGGACACTAGTGATCAACACTAGTGATCAAGACACTAGTGATCAACACTAGTGATCAAGACACTACTGATCAAGACACTAGTGATCAGGACACTAGTGATCAACTATGATCAACACTAGTGATCAACACTTGTGATCAACACTAGTGATCAACACTAGTGATGAAGACAACTAGTGATCAGGACACTAGTGATCAACACTTGTGATCAACACTAGTGATCAACACTAGTGATCAGGACACTAGTGATCAGACACTAGTGATCACACAAGTGATCAACACTAGTGATCAACACTAGTGATCAACACTAGTGATCAGACACTAGTGATCAGGACACTAGTGATCAGGACACTAGTGATCAGGACACTAGTGATCAACACAGTGATCATGATCAGGACACTAGTGATCACACTAGTGATCAACACTAGTGATCAGACACTAGTGATCAAGACACTAGTGATCAACACTAGTGATCAACACTAGTGATCAGACACTAGTGATCAAGACTAGTGATAAGGACACTAGTGATCAAGACACTACTGATCAAGACACTAGTGATCAGGACACTAGTGATCAACACTAGTGATCAACACTTGTGATCAACACTAGTGATCAACACTTCTGATGAAGACAATAGTGATCAGACACTAGTGATCAACACTAGTGATCAACACTTGTGATCAGAACACTAGTGATCAGGACACTAGTGATCACACTAGTGATCAACACTAGTGATCAACACTAGTGATCAACACTAGTGATCAACACTAGTGATCAAGACACTAGTGATCACACTAGTGATCAAGACACTAGTGATCAGGACACTAGTGATCAACACTAGTGATCAAGACACTAGTGATCAACACTAGTGATCAAGACACTAGTGATCAGACACTAGTGATCAGGACACTAGTGATCACACTAGTGATCAGGACACTAGTGATCACACTAGTGATCAACACTTGTGATCAACACTAGTGATCAACACTAGTGATCAGACACTAGTGATCAGGACACTAGTGATCAACACACTGTGATCAACACTAGTGATCAAGACACTAGTGATCAGGACACTAGTGATCAGGACACTAGTGATCAGGACACTAGTGATCAACACTAGTGATCACACTAGTGATCAACACTTGTGATCAACACTAGTGATCAGACACTAGTGATCAGGACACTAGTGATCAGGACACTAGTGATCAACACTAGTGATCATGATCAGGACACTAGTGATCAACACTAGTGATCAACACTAGTGATCAGACACTAGTGATCAAGACACTAGTGATAAGACACTAGTGATCAGGACACTAGTGATCAAACACTAGTGATCAACACTAGTGATCAACACTAGTGATCAGGACACTAGTGATCAAGACACTAGTGATCAGGACACTAGTGATCAAGACACTAGTGATCAAGACACTAGTGATCAGGACACTAGTGATCAACACTAGTGATCACACTTGTGATCAACACTAGTGATCAACACTGTCTGGAAGACATAGTGATCAGGACACTAGTGATCAACACTAGTGATCAACACTAGATCAGAACACTAGTGATCAGGACACTAGTGATCAACACTAGTGATCAAGACACTAGTGATCAACACTAGTGATCAGGACACTAGTGATCAACACTAGTGATCAAGACACTAGTGATCAACACTAGTGATCACACTAGTGATCAACACTAGTGATCAACACTAGTGATCAACACTAGTGATCAACACTAGTGATCAACACTAGTGATCAAGACACTAGTGATCAGACACTAGTGATCAACACTAGTGATCAAGACACTAGTTAAGACACTAGTGATCAGGACACTAGTGATCAACACTAGTGATCAACACTTGTGATCAACACTAGTGATCAACACTAGTGATAAGACAATAGTGATCAGGACACTAGTGATCAACACTAGTGATCAACACTAGTGATCAGACACTAGTGATCAGACACTAGTGATCAAGGACACTAGTGATCAGGACACTAGTGATCAACACTAGTGATCAACACTAGTGATCAACACTAGTGATCAAGACACTAGTGATCAACACTAGTGATCACACTAGTGATCAGACACTAGTGATCAAGACACTAGTGATCAGGACACTAGTGATCAACACTAGTGATCAAGACACTAGTGATCAACACTAGTGATCACACTAGTGATCAGGACACTAGTGATCAAACACTAGTGATCAGACACTAGTGATCAACACTAGTGATCAAGACACTAGTGATCAGGACACTAGTGATCAACACTAGTGATCAACACTTGTGATCACACTAGTGATCAACACTTGTGATGAAGACAATAGTGATCAGGACACTAGTGATCAACACTAGTGATCAACACTTAGTGATCAACACTAGTGATCAGGACACTAGTGATCAACACTAGTGATCAAGACACTAGTGATCAACACTAGTGATCAGGACACTAGTGATCAACACAGTGATCAAGACACTAGTGATCAACACTAGTGATCAAGACACTAGTGATCAACACTAGTGATCAACACTAGTGATCAGACACTAGTGATCAACACTAGTGATCAAGACACTAGTGATCAACACTAGTGATCAAGACACTGTTCAAGACACTAGTGATCAGGACACTAGTGATCAACACTAGTGATCAACACTAGTGATCAACACTAGTGATCACCACTAGTGATCAACACTTCTGATGAAAACAATAGTGATCAGGACACTAGTGATCAACACTTGTGATCAACACTAGTGATCAGACACTAGTGATCAGGACACTAGTGATCAGACACTAGTGATCAACACTAGTGATCAACACTAGTGATCAACACTTGTGATCAGAACACTAGTGATCAAACACTAGTGATAAGACACTAGTGATCAGGACACTAGTGATCAGGACACTAGTGATCAACACTAGTGATCATGATCAGGACACTACTGATCAACACTAGTGATCAACACTAGTGATCAGACACTAGTGATCAAGACACTAGTGATAAGGACACTAGTGATCAGACACTACTGATCAAGACACTAGTGATCAGGACACTAGTGATCAACACTAGTGATCAACACTAGTGATCAACACTCTGATCAAGACATCGTGATCAGGACACTAGTGATCAACACTAGTGATCAACACTTGTGATCAGACACACTAGTGATCAGGACACTAGTGATCAACACTAGTGATCAAGTCACTAGTGATCAACACTAGTGATCAGGACACTAGTGATCAACACAGTGATCAAGACACTAGTGATCAACACTAGTGATCAGACACTATGATCAACACTAGTGATCAACACTAGTGATCAGGACACTAGTGATCAACACTAGTGATCAAGACACTAGTGATCAACACTAGTGATCAAGACACTACTGTTCAAGACACTAGTGATCAGGACACTAGTGATCAACACTAGTGATCACACTTGTGATCAACACTAGTGATCAACACTTCTGAGAAACACTAGTGATCAGGACACTAGTGATCACACTTGTGATCAACACTAGTGATCAAGACACTAGTGATCAGGACACTAGTGATCAGGACACTAGTGATCAGGACACTAGTGATCAGGACACTAGTGATCAATACTAGTGATCAACACTAGTGATCAACACTTGTGATCAGACACTAGTGATCAAACACTAGTGATCAGGACACTAGTGATCAGGACACTAGTGATCAGGACACTAGTGATCAACACTAGTGACATGATCAGACACTAGTGATCAACACTAGTGATCAACACTAGTGATCAGACACTAGTGATCAAGACACTAGTGATAAGGAACTAGTGATCAACACTAGTGATCAAGACACTAGTGATCAACACTAGTGATCAACACTAGTGATCAGGACACTAGTGATCACACTAGTGATCAACACTTGTGATCAACACTAGTGATCAACACTTGTGATCAGACAAGTGATCAGGACACTAGTGATCAAGACACTAGTGATAGTGAGGACACTAGTGATCAACACTAGTGATAAGGACACTAGTGATCAGGACACTAGTGATCAAACACTTGTGATCAACCACTATGATCAACACTAGTGATCAACACTATGTGATCAACACTAGTGATCAACACTAGTGATCAAGACACTAGTGATCAGACACTAGTGATCAGACACTAGTGATCAACACTTGATCAGACACTAGTGATCAACACTAGTGATCAACACTTGATCAGACACTAGTGATCAGGACACTAGTGATCAACACTAGTGATCAAGACACTATGATCAACACTAGTGATCAACACAAGTGATCAAGACACTAGTGATCAACACTAGTGATCAGGACACTAGTGATCAACACTAGTGATCAACACTAGTGATCAACACTATGTGAAGACACTAGTGATCAACACTAGTGATCAACACTAGTGATCAGGACACTAGTGATCAACACTAGTGATCAAGACACTAGTGATCAACACTAGTGATCAAGACTACTTTCAAGACACTAGTGATCAGGACACTAGTGATCAACACTAGTGATCAACACTTGTGATCAACACTAGTGATCAACACTTTTGATGAAGACAATAGTGATCAGGACACTAGTGATCAACACTAGTGATCAACACTAGTGATCAAGACACTAGTGATCAGGACACTAGTGATCAGGACACTAGTGATCAACACTAGTGATCAAAACTAGTGATCAACACTAGTGATCAACACACTAGTGATCAAGGACACTAGTGATCAGGACACTAGTGATCAGGACACTAGTGATCAACACTAGTGATCATGATCAGGACACTAGTGATCAACACTAGTGATCAACACTAGTGATCAGGACACTAGTGATCAGACACTAGTGATAAGGACACTAGTGATCAAGACACTACTGTTCAAGACACTAGTGATCAGGACACTAGTGATCAACACTAGTGATCAACACTTGTGATCAACACTAGTGATCAACACTTCTGATGAAGACAACGTGATCAGGACACTAGTGATCAACACTAGTGATCAACACTTGTGATCAGAACACTAGTGATCAAGACACTAGTGATCAACACTAGTGATCAACACTAGTGATCAACACTAGTGATCAAACTAGTGATAAGACAACGTGATCAGACACTAGTGATCAAACTAGTGATCAGACACTAGTGATCAACACTAGTGATCAACACTAGTGATCAACACTAGTGATCAGGACACTAGTGATCAACACTAGTGATCAACACTATGATCAGACACTAGTGATCAGGACACTAGTGATCAACACTAGTGATCAACACTAGTGATCAACACTAGTGATCAGGACACTAGTGATCAACACTAGTGATCAAGACACTAGTGATCAACACTAGTGATCAGACACTAGTGATCAACACTAGTGATCAACACTATGATCAACACTAGTGATCAAGACACTAGTGATCAGGACACTAGTGATCAGGACACTAGTGATCAACAGACACTAGTGATCAACACTAGTGATCAACACTAGTGATCAGGACACTAGTGATCAAGACACTAGTGATCAGGACACTAGTGATCAAGACACTAGGTTCAGACACTAGTGATCAGGACACTAGTGATCACACTAGTGATCAACACTAGTGATCAACACTAGTGATCAACACTTCTGATGAAGACAATAGTGATCAGGACACTAGTGATCAACACTAGTGATCAACACTTGTGATCAGAACACTAGTGATCAGGACACTAGTGATCACACTAGTGATCAAGACACTAGTGATCAACACTAGTGATCAGACACTAGTGATCAACACACTAGTGATCAACACTAGTGATCAACACTAGTGATCAAGAACTAGTGATCAGGACACTAGTGATCAACACTAGTGATCAAGACACTAGTGATCAACACTAGTGATCAAGACACTAGTATCACAGACACTAGTGATCAGACACTAGTGATCAACACTAGTGATCAGGACACTAGTGATCACACTAGTGATCAACACTAGTGATCAACACTAGTGATCAACACTAGTGATCAAGACAATGATCAGGACACTAGTGATCAACACTAGTGATCAACACTAGTGATCAGACACTAGTGATCAGGACACTAGTGATCAGGACACTAGTGATCAGGACACTAGTGATCAACACTAGTGATCAACACTAGTGATCAACACTAGTGATCAACACTAGTGATCAAGACACTAGTGATCAGGACACTAGTGATCAGGACACTAGTGATCAACACTAGTGATCATTGATCGGACACTAGTGATCAACACTAGTGATCAACACTAGTGATCAGAACACTAGTGATCAGACACTAGTGATCAGGCACTAGTGATCAGGACCTAGTGATCAAGACACTAGTGATCAACACTAGTGATCAACACTAGTGATCAGGACACTAGTGATCAACACTAGTGATCAGACACTAGTGATCAAGACACTAGTGATCAAGACACTAGTGATCAGACACTAGTGATCAACACTAGTGATCAACACTGTGATCAACACTAGTGATCAACACTAGTGATCAGACACTAGTGATCAGGACACTAGTGATCAACACTAGTGATCAAACACTAGTGATCAGACACTAGTGATCAGGACACTAGTGATCAACACTAGTGATCAACACTAGTGATCAACACTAGTGATCAGGACACTAGTGATCAACACAAGTGATCAAACACTAGTGATCAACACTAGTGATCAACACTAGTGATCAGACACTAGTGATCAACACTAGTGATCAAGACACTAGTGATCAACACTAGTGATCAAGACACTATGATCAAGACACTAGTGATCAAGACACTAGTGATCAACACTAGTGATCAGACACTAGTGATCAGACACTAGTGATCAACACTAGTGATCAAGACACTAGTGATCA
The DNA here is from genome assembly GCA_016861445.1 of Oryzias woworae. Lineage (NCBI taxonomy): Eukaryota > Metazoa > Chordata > Actinopteri > Beloniformes > Adrianichthyidae > Oryzias > Oryzias woworae. The sequence continues at coordinate 32,726 of BOLG01000818.1, forward strand.
AGGACACTAGTGATCAACACTAGTGATCAACACTAGTGATCAAGACACTAGTGATCAAGACACTATGATCAGGACACTAGTGATCAACACTAGTGATCAACACTTGTGATCAACACTAGTGATCAACACTAGTGATCAGACACTAGTGATCAGGACACTAGTGATCAACACTAGTGATCAACACTAGTGATCAAGACACTAGTGATCAGGACACTAGTGATCAGGACACTAGTGATCAGGACACTAGTGATCACACTAGTGATCAACACTAGTGATCAACACTAGTGATCAAGAACTAGTGATCAACACTAGTGATCAGACACTAGTGATCAGACACTAGTGATCAGGACACTAGTGATCACACTAGTGATCATGACAGGACAACTGATCAACACTAGTGATCAAGACACTAGTGATCAAGACACTAGTGATCAAGACACTAGTGATCAGGACACTAGTGATCAGGACACTAGTGATCAAGACACTAGTGATCAACACTAGTGATCAAGACACTAGTGATCAGACACTAGTGATCAGACACTAGTGATAAGGACACTAGTGATCAAGACACTACTGTCAAGAACACTAGTGATCAGACACTAGTGATCAACACTAGTGATCAACACTTGTGATCAACACTAGTGATCAACACTCTGATGAAGACAATAGTGATCAGACACTAGTGATCAACACTAGTGATCAACACTAGTGATCAAACACTAGTGATCAGGACACTAGTGATCAACACTAGTGATCAAAGTCACTAGTGATCAACACTAGTGATCAGGACACTAGTGATCAACACAAGTGATCAAGACACTAGTGATCAACACTAGTGATCAAGACACTAGTGATCAACACTAGTGATCAACACTAGTGATCAGGACACTAGTGATCAACACTAGTGATCAAGACACTAGTGATCAACACTAGTGATCAAGACACTACTGTTCAGACACTAGTGATCAGGACACTAGTGATCAACACTAGTGATCAACACTAGTGATCAACACTTGTGATCAACACTAGTGATCAACACTTGTGATGAAGACAATAGTGATCAGGACACTAGTGATCAACACTTGTGATCAACACTAGTGATCAAGACCTAGTGATCAGGACACTAGTGATCAGGACACTAGTGATCAACACTAGTGATCAACACTAGTGATCAACACTTGTGATCAGAACACTAGTGATCAAGACACTAGTGATAAGGACACTATGATCAGGACACTAGTGATCAGGACACTAGTGATCAACACTAGTGATCATGACAGGACACTACTGATCAACACTAGTGATCAACACTAGTGATCAAGACACTAGTGATCAGGACACTAGTGATAAGGACACTAGTGATCAAGACACTACTGATCAAGACACTAGTGATCAGGACACTAGTGATCAACACTAGTGATCAACACTTGTGATCAACACTAGTGATCAGAACACTAGTGATCAGGACACTAGTGATCAACACTAGTGATCAGGACACTAGTGATCAGGACACTAGTGATCAACACTAGTGATCAAGACACTAGTGATCAACACTAGTGATCAGGACACTAGTGATCAACACACAGTGATCAGACACTAGTGATCAACACTAGTGATCAGACACTAGTGATCAACACTAGTGATCAACACTATGATCAGGACACTAGTGATCAACACTAGTGATCAAGACACTAGTGATCAACACTAGTGATCAAGACACTAGTGATCAAGACACTAGTGATCAGGACACTAGTGATCACACTAGTGATCAACACTTGTGATCAACACTAGTGATCAACACACTTCTGATCAAGACAATAGTGCAGGACACTAGTGATCAACACTAGTGATCAACACTAGTGATCAAGACACTAGTGATCAGGACACTAGTGATCAGGACACTAGTGATCAGGACACTAGTGATCAACACTAGTGATCACACTAGTGATCACACTAGTGATCAACACTAGTGATCAAACACTAGTGATCAAGACACTAGTGATCAGACACTAGTGATCAGACACTAGTGATCAGGACACTAGTGATCAACACTAGTGATCATGATCAGGAACTAGTGATCAACACTAGTGATCAACACTAGTGATCAAACACTAGTGATCAAGACACTAGTGATCAGGACACTAGTGATCAGGACACTAGTGATCAAGACACTAGTGATCAACACTAGTGATCAACACTAGTGATCAGGACACTAGTGATCAACACTAGTGATCAACACTGTGATCACACTAGTGATCAACACTAGTGATCAAGACAATAGTGATCAGGACACTAGTGATCAACACTAGTGATCAACACTAGTGATCAACACTAGTGATCAACACTGTGATCAACACTAGTGATCACACTAGTGATCAAGACACTAGTGATCAACACTAGTGATCAGACACTAGTGATCAACACTAGTGATCAGACACTAGTGATCAACACTAGTGATCAACACTGTGATCAACACTAGTGATCAGGACACTAGTGATCAACACTAGTGATCAAGACACTAGTGATCAACACTAGTGATCAACACTAGTGATCACACTAGTGATCAGGACACTGTGATCAGGACACTAGTGATCAACACTAGTGATCAGACACTAGTGATCAACACTAGTGATCAAGACCTAGTGATCAGACACTAGTGATCAACACTAGTGATCAGGACACTAGTGATCAACTAGTGATCAAGACACTAGTGATCAACACTAGTGATCAAGACTACTGTTCAACACTAGTGATCAGGACACTAGTGATCAACACTAGTGATCAACACTTGTGATCAACACTAGTGATCAACACTTCTGATGAAGACAATAGTATCAGGACACTAGTGATCAACACTAGTGATCAACACTAGTGATCAACACTAGTGATCAGGACACTAGTGATCAGACACTAGTGATCACACGTGATCAACACTAGTGATCAACACTTGTGATCAACACTAGTGATCAGACACTAGTGATCAGGACACTAGTGATCAGGACACTAGTGATCAGGACACTAGTGATCAACACAGTGTGATCAGATCAGACACTAGTGATCAACACTAGTGATCAACACTAGTGATCAGGACACTAGTGATCAAGACACTAGTGATCAGGACACTAGTGATCAGACACTACTGATCAAGACACTAGTGATCAGGACACTAGTGATCACACTAGTGATCAACACTGTGATCAACACTAGTGATCACACTTCTGATCAAGACAATAGTGATCAGGACACTAGTGATCAACACTAGTGATCACACTAGTGATCAAGACTAGTGATCAGGACACTAGTGATCAACACTAGTGATCAACACTAGTGATCACACTAGTGATCAAGACACTATGAAGACACTAGTGATCAGACACTAGTGATCAACACTAGTGATCAAGACACTTGATCAACACTAGTGATCAACACTAGTGATCAACACTAGTGATCAGGACACTAGTGATCAACACTAGTGATCAACACTTGGATCAAACACTAGTGATCAACACTAGTGATCAAGACACTAGTGATCAGGACACTAGTGATCACACTAGTGATCAACACTAGTGATCAGACACTAGTGATCAAGACACTATGATAAGACACTATGATCAGGACACTAGTGATCAGACACTATGGATCATGACACTAGTGATCAACACTAGTGATCAACACTAGTGATCAACACTAGTGATCAACACTAGTGATCAACACTAGTGATCAACACTAGTGATCAAGACACTAGTGATCAGACACTAGTGATCAGACACTAGTGATCAACACTAGTGATCAAGACACTAGTGATCAACACTAGTGATCAACACTGTGATCAGACACTAGTGATCAGGACACTAGTGATCAACACTAGTGATCAAGACACTAGTGATCAAACACTAGTGATCAGGACACTAGTGATCAACACTAGTGATCAAGACACTAGTGATCAACACTAGTGATCAAGACACTAGTGATCAGGACACTGTGATCAACACTAGTGATCAGACACTAGTGATCAACACTAGTGATCAACACTAGTGATCAGGACACTAGTGATCAACACTAGTGATCAACACTATCTGATGAAGACACTAGTGATCAACACTAGTGATCAACACTTGTGATCACACAGTGATCAAGACACTAGTGATCAGGACACTAGTGATCAGGAACACTAGTGATCAACACTAGTGATCAACACTAGTGATCAGGACACTAGTGATCAGAACACTAGTGATCAAGACACTAGTGATAAGGACCTAGTGATCAGACACTAGTGATCAGGACACTAGTGATCAACACTAGTGATCAACAGGACTAGTGATCAACACTAGTGATCACACTAGTGATCAACACTAGTGATCAAGACACTAGTGATCAGGACACTAGTGATCAAGACACTAGTGATCAAGACACTAGTGATCAGGACACTAGTGATCAACACTAGTGATCAGGACACTAGTGATCAACACTTCTGATCAAGACACTAGTGATCAGGACACTAGTGATCAACACTAGTGATCAACACTAGTGATCAGAACTAGTGATCAGGACACTAGTGATCAACACTAGTGATCAACACTAGTGATCAACACTAGTGATCAGACACTAGTGATCAACACTAGTGATCAGACACTAGTGATCAACACTAGTGATCAACACTTGTGATCAACACTAGTGATCAACACTAGTGATCAGGACACTAGTGATCAACACTAGTGATCAACACTAGTGATCAACACTAGTGATCAAGACACTACTGATCAAGACACTAGTGATCAGGACACTAGTGATCAACACTAGTGATCAACACTAGTGATCAACACTAGTGATCAACACTAGTGATCAAGACACTAGTGATCAGACACTAGTGATCAACACTAGTGATCAACACTAGTGATCAAGACACTAGTGATCAGGACACTAGTGATCAGGACACTAGTGATCAGGACACTAGTGATCAACACTAGTGATCAACACTAGTGATCAACACTAGTGATCAACACTTGTGATCAGAACACTAGTGATCAGACACTAGTGATCAGGACACTAGTGATCAGGACACTAGTGATCAGGACACTAGTGATCAAACACTAGTGATCATGATCAGGACACTAGTGATCAAACACTAGTGATCAACACTAGTGATCAAACACTAGTGATCAAGACACTAGTGATCAGGACACTAGTGATCAGGACACTAGTGATCAGACACTAGTGATCAACACTAGTGATCAAACACTAGTGATCAGGACACTAGTGATCAACACTAGTGATCAACACTAGTGATCAACACTAGTGATCAACACTAGTGATCAAGACAATAGTGATCAGGACACTAGTGATCAACACTTGTGATCACACTATATGATCAACACTAGTGATCACACTATGATCAACACTAGTGATCACACTTGTGATCAACACTAGTGATCAGGACACTAGTGATCAGGACACTAGTGATCAACACTTGTGATCAACACTATGATCACACTAGTGATCAACACTGTGATCAGACACATAGTGATCAGACACTAGTGATCAACACTAGTGATCAACACTAGTGATCACACTAGTGATCAAGACACTAGTGATCACCATAGTGATCAAGACACTAGTGATCAGGACACTAGTGATCACACTAGTGATCAAGACACTAGTGATCAACACTAGTGATCAAACACTAGTGATCAGGACACTAGTGATCAACTAGTGATCAGACACTAGTGATCAACACTATGATCAAGACACTAGTGATCAACACTAGTGATCAAGACTACTGTTCAGACACTAGTGATCAGGACACTAGTGATCAACACTAGTGATCAACACTTGTGATCACACTAGTGATCAACACTTCTGATGAAGACAATAGTGATCAGGACACTAGTGATCAACACTAGTGATCAACACTAGTGATCAAGACACTAGTGATCAGGACACTAGTGATCAGGACACTAGTGATCAACACTAGTGATCAACACTAGTGATCAACACTTGTGATCAAACACTAGTGATCAAGACACTAGTGACAGGACACTAGTGATCAGGACACTAGTGATCAGGACACTAGTGATCAACACTAGTGATCATGATCAGGACACTAGTGATCACACTAGTGATCAACACTAGTGATCAGGACACTAGTGATCAAGACACTAGTGATAAGGACACTAGTGATCAAGACACTACTGTTCAAGACACTAGTGATCAGGACACTAGTGATCAACACTAGTGATCAACACTTGTGATCAACACTAGTGATCACACTTCTGATGAAGACATAGTGATCAGGACACTAGTGATCAACACTAGTGATCAACACTAGTGATCAGACACTAGTGATCAGACACTAGTGATCAACACTAGTGATCAACACTAGTGATCAACACTAGTGATCAACACTAGTGATCAAGACATAGTGATCAGACACTAGTGATCAACACTAGTGATCAGGACACTAGTGATCAACACTATGATCAACACTAGTGATCAACACTAGTGATCAGGACACTAGTGATCAACACTAGTGATCAACACTAGTGATCAACACTAGTGATCAACACTTTGATCAAGACACTAGTGATCAGGACACTAGTGATCACACTAGTGATCACACTAGTGATCAGAACACTAGTGATCAAGACACTAGTGATAAGACACTATGATCAGGACACTATGAAAAGACACTAGTGATCAGGACACTAGTGATCAACACTAGTGATCACACTAGTGATCAACACTAGTGATCAACACTGTGATCACACTAGTGATCAACACTTGTGATCAAGACACTAGTGATCAGGCAGACACTAGTGATCAGGACACTAGTGATCACACTTGTGATCAAGACACTAGTGATCACAACACTAGTGATCAAACTAGTGATCAGAACACTAGTGATCAACACTAGTGATCAACACTATTGATCAGTCACTAGTGATCACACTAGTGATCAGGACACTAGTGATCAACACTAGTGATCAAGACACTAGTGATCAACACTAGTGATCAGAACACTAGTGATCAGGACACTAGTGAT
>BOLG01000819.1:0-12257 GCA_016861445.1 Oryzias woworae
CTGCCCATTGTGAGTTTGTGCTGCTCATTGTGAGTTTGTGCTGCCTGTTGTGAGTTTTGTGCTGCCCATTGTGAGTTTGTACTGCCCATGTGAGTTTGTGCTGCCCATTGTGAGTTTGTTCTGCCTATTGTGAGTTTGTGCTGCCCACTGTGAGTTTGTGCTGCCCACTGTGAGTTTGTGCTGCGCATTGTGAGATTGTAACTGCGATTGTGAGTTTAATCTGCCCACTGGTGAGATTGTTTCTGCCATTCTGTGTTTGTACTGCGCATTGCGAGTTTGTTCCGCCCATTGTCAGTTTGTGCTGCCCATTGTGAGTTTGCTGCCCATTGTGAGTTTGTGCTGCCCTTTGTGAGTTTGTTCTGCCCATGGTGAGTTTTGTGCTGCCATGTGAGTTTGTGCTGCCATTGTGAGTTTGTGCTGCCCTTTGTGAGTTTTGTACTGCCATGTGAGTTGGTGCTGCCCACTGTGAGTTTGTGCTGCCCTTGTGAGTTTTGTGCTGCTCGTTGTGAGTTTGTGGCTGCTCGTTGTGAGTTTGTGCTGCCCTTGTGAGATTGTGCTGCTCGTTGTGGGTTTGTTCTGCCCACTGTGAGTTTGTGCTGCCCATTGTGAGTTTGTGCTGCTCGTTGTGAGTTTGTGCTGCTTGTTCTGAGTTTGTGCTGCTCATCGTGAGTTTGTGCTGCCCACTGTGAGTTTGTGCTGCCCATTGTGGAGTTTTGTGCTGCCCACTCTGAATTTGTTTTTGCTGCCCACTGTGAGTTTTGTGCTGCCCATTGTGAGTTTGTGCTGCTCGTTGTGAGTTTGTGCTGCTTGCTTTGTTCTGAGTTTGTGCTGCTCATCGTGAGTTTGTGCTGCCCACTGTGAGCTTGGGCTGCCCACTGTGAGTTTGTGCTGTCCCTTGATGAGTTTGTGCTGCCCACTGTGAATTTGTGCTGCCTTTTAAGAGTTTGTGCTGCTCATTGTGAGTTTGTGCTGCCCACTGTGAAGTTTGTGCTTGTCATCGTGAGTTTGTGCTGCCCATTGTGAATTTGTGCTGCCCATTGTGAGCTTGTACTGCCCACTGTGAGCTTGTGCTGCCCACTGTGAGTTTGTACTGCCTACTGTGAGTTTGTTCTGCCCTTTGTGAGTTTGTTCTGCCCACTGTGAGTTTGTGTTGCCCACTGTGAGTTTGTTCTGCCCTTTGTGAGTTTGTTCTGCCCACTGTGAGTTTGTGTTACCCACTGTGAGTTTGTGCTGCCCACTGTGAGTTTGTGCTGCTCATTGTGAGTTTGTGCTGCTCATTGTGAGTTTGTGCTGCCCATTGTGAGCTTGTGCTTCTCATTGTGAGTTTGTGCTGCCATTTTGTTTTGTGCTGCTCGTTTGTAAGTTGTGCTGCCATTGTGAGTTTGTACTGCCCATTGTGTGTTTGTGCTGCTCATTGTGAGTTTGTGCTGCCCCTTGTGAGTTTTGTGCTGCTCATGTGTTAGTTTGTGCTGCTCGTTGTGAGTTTGTGCTGCCCATTGTGAGTTTGTACTGCCCATTGTGAGTTTGTACTGCCCATTGTGAGTTTGTGCTGCTCATTGTGATTTGTGCTGCTCGTTGTGAGTTTGTGCGGCCCATTGTGAGTTTGTACTGCCCATTGTGAGTTTGTGCTGCCCATTGTGAGTTGTTCTGTGCCTATTGTGAGTTTGTGCTGCCCACTTTGAGTTTGTGCTGCCACTGTGAGTTTGTGCTGCGCATTGTGAGATTGTACCGCGCATTGTGAGTTTAATCTGCCCACTGTGAGATTGTTCTGCCCATTGTGTGTTTTTTACTGCGCATTGCGAGTTTTGTTCCGCCCATTGTCAGTTTGGTGCTGCCCATTGTGAGTTGGTGCTGCCATTGTGAGTTTGTCTGCCCTTTGTGAGTTTGTTCTGCCCATTGTGAGTTTGTGCTGCCATTGTGAGTTTGTGCTGCCCTTTGGTGAGTTTGTACTCCATTGTGAGTTTGTGCTGCCCACTGTGAGTTTGTGCTGCCCATTGTGAGTTTGTGTTGCTCGTTGTGAGTTTGTGCTGCTCGTTGTGAGTTTGTGCTGCCCATTGTGAGTTTGTGCTGCTCGTTGTGGGTTTGTGCTGCTTGTTCTGAGTTTGTGCTGGTCATCGTGAGTTTTGTGTGCTGCCCATTGTGAGTTTGTGCTGCCCACTTGAGTTTGTGCTGCTCATTGGAGTTTGTGCTGCTCATTGTGAGCTTGTACTGCCCACTGTGAGCTTGTGCTGCCCACTGTGAGAGTTTTGCTGTCCCTTATGAGTTTTTGCTGTCCCACTGTGAGCTTGTGCTGCTCATAGTGAGTTTGTGCTGCTCATTGTGAGTTTGTGCTGCTCATTGTGAGTTTGTGGCTGCCCACTGTGAGTTTGTGCTGGCAATGGTGAGCTTGTGCTGCCCATGTGAGCTTGTGCTGCCCACTGTTAGTTTGTACTGCTACTGTTAGTTTGTTCTGCCCTTTGTGAGTTTGTTCTGCCCTTTGTGAGTTTGTGCTGCCCATTGTGAGTTTGTGCTGCTCATTGTGAGTTTGTTGCTGCCCATTTGTGAGTTTGTGCTTCTCATTGTGAGTTTGTGCTGCTCACTGTGAGTTTGTGCTGCCCGTTGTGATTTGTGCTGCCCATTGTGAGTTTGTACTGCCTATTGTGAGTTTTTACTGCCCATTGTGGTTTGTACTGCCCACTGTGAGTTTGTGCTGCTCATTGTTAGTTGTTCTGCCCATTTTGAGTTTGTGCTGCTCATTGGTAGTTTGTGCTGCTCGTTGTGAGTTTGTGCGTGCCCATTGTGAGTTTGTAACTGCCATTGTGAGTTTGTGCTGCCATTGTGAGTTTGTGCTTCTCATTGTGAGTTTGTGCTGCTCATTGTTAGTTTGTGCTGCTCGTTGTGAGTTTGTGCTGCCCATTGTGAGTTTGTACTGCCCATTGTGTGTTTGTACTGCCCACTGTGAGTTTGTGCTGCTCATTGTGAGTTTGTGCTGCCCATTGTGATTTTGTGCTGCTCATTGTTAGTTTGTGCTGCTCGTTGGAGTTTGTGCTGCCCATTGTGAGTTTTGTACTGCCCATTGTGAGTTTGTGCTGCCCATTGTGAGTTTGTGCTGCCCATTGTGAGTTTGTACTGCCCATTGTGAGTTTGTGCTGCCCATTGTGATTTTGTTCTGCCTATTGTGAGTTTGTGCTGCCCACTGTGAGTTTGTGCTGCCCATTGTGAGTTGTGTGCTGCGCATTGTGAGATTTTGCTCTGCGCATTGTGAGTTTGTGCTGCCCCCTGTGAGATTTTGTCTGCCCATTGTGTGTGTGTACTGCGCATTGCGAGTTGTTCCGCCCATTGTCAGTTTGTGCTGCCCATTGTGATTTGTGCTGCCATTGTGAGGTTGTTTGCTGCCCATTGTGAGTTTGTTCTGCCCATTGTGAGTTTTTGTGCTGCCATTGTGAGTTTTGCTGCCCTTTGTGAGTTTGTACTGCCATTGTGAGTTTGTGGCTGCCCACTGTGAGTTTGTGCTGCCCATTGTGAGTTTGTGCTGCTCGTTGTGAGTTTGTGCTGCCATTGTGAGTTTGTGCTGCCCTTTGTGGTTTGGTTTTCTGCCCATTGTGAGTTTTGTGCTGCCATTGTGAGTTTGTGCTGCCCTTTGTGAGTTTTTGTACTGCCATTGTGAGTTTGTTCTGCCCATCTGTGAGTTTGTGCTGCCCATTGTGAGTTTTGTGCTGCTCGTTGTGAGTTTGTGCTGCCCTTTGTGAGTTTGTGCTGCCCATTGTGAGTTTGTGCTGCCCACTGTGAGTTTGTGCTGCCCTTTGTGAGTTTGACTGCCATTGTGAGTTTGTGCTGCCCATTGTAGTTGTGCTGCCCACTGTGAGTTTGTGCTGCCCATGTGAGTTTGTGCTGCTCATTGTGAGCTTGTACTGCCCACTGTGAGCTTGTGCTGCCCACTGTGAGTTTGTGCTGTCCCTGGAGTTTTGTGCTGCCCACTGTGAGTTTTGTGCTGCTCATAGTGAGTTTGTGCTGCTCATTGTGAGTTTGTGCTGCTCATTGTGAGTTTGTGCTGCCCACTGTGAGTTTGTGCTGCCCATTGTGAGCTTGTGCTGCCCATTGTGAGCTTGTGCTGCCCACTGTGAGTTTGTACTGCCTACTGTGAGTTTGTTCTGCCTTTTGTGAGTTTGTTCTGCCCACTGTGAGTTTGTGCTGTCCCTTGATGAGTTTGTGCTGCCCACTGTGAATTTGTGCTGCCTTTTAAGAGTTTGTGCTGCTCATAGTGAGTTTGTGCTGCTCATTGTGAGTTTGTGCTGCACATTGTGAGTTTGTGCTTCTCATTGTGAGTTTGTGCTGCTCATTGTTAGTTTGTGCTGCTCGTTGTGAGTTTGTGTCTGCCCATTGTGATTTGTACTGCCCATTGTGAGTTTGTACTGCCCATTTGTGAGTTGTATGGCCCACTGTGAGTTTGTGCTGCTCATTGTGAGTTTTTGCTGCTCGTTGTGAGTTTGTGCTGCCCATTGTGAGTTTTGTACTGCCCATTGTGAGTTTTGTTCCGCCCATTGTCAGTTTTTTTTGTCTGCCCATTGTGAGTTGTGCTGCCCACTGTGAGTTTGTGCTGCCCATTGTGAGTTTGTTCTGCCGTCGTTGTGAGTTTTGTGCTGCTCTTTGTGAGTTTGTTGCTGCCCACTCTGAATTTGTTCTGCCCACTGTGAGTTTGTGCTGCCCATTGTGAGTTTGTGCTGCCCACTGTGAGTTTGTGCTGCTCATTGTGAGTTTGTGCTGCTCATTGTGAGCTTGTACTGCCCACTGTGAGCTTGTGCTGCCCACTGTGAGTTTGTGCTGTCCCTTGATGAGTTTGTGCTGCCCATGTGAGTCTTGTGCTGCCCAGTGGAGTTTGTGCTGCTCATTGTGAGTTTGTGCTGCCATTGTGAGTTTGTGCTGCCCTCTGTGAGTTTGTGCTTGTCATCGTGAGTTTGTGCTGCCCATTGTGAATTTGTGCTGCCCATTGTGAGCTTTGTGCTGCCCACTGTGAGTTTGTACTGCCTACTGTGAGTTTGTTCTGCCCTTTGTGAGTTTGTTCTGCCCTTTGTGAGTTTGTGCTGCTCATTGTGAGTTTGTGCTGCTCATTGTGAGTTTGTGCTGCCCATTGTGAGTTTGTGCTTCTCATTGTGAGTTTGTGCTGCTCATTGTTAGTTTGTGCTGCTCGTTGTGAGTTTGTGCTGCCCATTGTGAGTTTGTACTGCCCATTGTGAGTTTGTACTGCCCATTGTGTGTTTGTACTGCCCCCTGTGAGTTTGTGCTGCTCATTGTGAGTTTGTGCTGCCCATTTTGAGTTTGTGCTGCTCATTGTGAGTTGTGTTGCTGCTCGTTGTGAGTTTGTGCTGCCCATTGTGAGTTTGTACTGCCCATTGTGAGTTTGTGCTGCCCACTGTGAGTTTGTGCTGCTCGTTGTGGGTTTGTGCTGCTTGTTCTGAGTTTGTGCTGGTCATCGTGAGTTTGTGCTGCCCATTGTGAGTTTGTGCTGCCCACTGTGAGTTTGTGCTGCTCATTGTGAGTTTGTGCTGCTCATTGTGAGCTTGTACTGCCCACTGTGAGCTTGTGCTGCCCACTGTGAGTTTGTGCTGTCCCTTGATGAGTTTGTGCTGCCCACTGTGAGCTTGTGCTGCTCATAGTGAGTTTGTGCTGCTCATTGTGAGTTTGTGCTGCTCATTGTGAGTTTGTGCTGCCCACTGTGAGTTTGTGCTTGTCATCGTGAGTTTGTGCTGCCCATTGTGAATTTGTGCTGCCCATTGTGAGCTTGTGCTGCCCACTGTGAGTTTGTACTGCCTACTGTGAGTTTGTTCTGCCCTTTGTGAGTTTGTTTCTGCCTTGTGAGTTTGTGCTGCTCATTGTGAGTTTGTGCTGCTCATTGTGAGTTTGTGCTGCCCATTGTGAGTTTGTGCTGCTCATTGTGAGTTTGTGCTGCTCATTGTTAGTTTGTGCTGCTCGTTGTGAGTTTGTGCTGCCCATTGTGAGTTTGTACTGCCCATTGTGAGTTTGTACTGCCCATTGTGTGTTTTGTACTGCCCACTGTGAGTTTGTGCTGCTCATTGTGAGTTTGTGCTGCCATTTGAGTTTGTGCTGCTCATTGTTAGTTTGTGGCTGCTCGTGTGAGTTTGTGCTGCCCATTGTGAGTTTGTACTGCCCACTTGTGAGTTTGTGCTGCTCATTGTGAGTTTTGCTGCTCGTTGTGAGTATGTGCTGCCCATTGTGAGTTTGTACTGCCCATTGTGAGTTTGTGCTGCCCACTGTGAGTTTGTGCTGCCCACTGTGAGTTTGTGCTGCCCCATTGTGAGTTGTTCTGCCTATTGTCAGTTTGTGCTGCCACTGTGAGTTTGTGCTGCCCACTGTGAGTTTGTGCTGCGCATTGTGAGATTGTACCGGCATTGTGAGTTTAATCTGCCCACTGTGAGATTGGTTCTGCCCATTGTGAGTTTGTACTGCACATGCGAGTTTGTTTTCCGCCCATTGTGAGTTTGTGCTGCCTTGTGAGTTTGTGCTGCCCTTTGTGAGTTTGTGCTGCCCACTGTGAGTTTGTGCTGCCCACTTGTGAGTTTGTGCTGCGCATTGTGAGTTGTGCCCGCATTGTGAGTTAATCTGCCCACTGTGAGATTGTTCTGCCCATTGTGAGTTTGTACTGCACATTGCGAGTTTGTTCCGCCCATTGTCAGTTTTTGCTGCCCTTGTGAGTTTGTGCTGCCCTTTGTGAGTTTGTGCTGCCCTTTGTGAGTTTGTTCTGCCCATTGTGAGTTTGTGCTGCCCACTGTGAGTTTGTGCTGCCCATTGTGAGTTTTGTGCTGCTCGTTGTGAGTTTGTGCTGCCCACTCTGAATTGTTTCTGCCCACTGTGAGTTTGTGCTGCCCCCTTTGTGAGTTTGTGCTGCCCATTGAAGTTGGTTCTGCCCACTGTGAGTTTGTGCTGCCATTGTGGAGTTTGTGCTGCCCTTGTGAGTTTGTACTGCCATTGTGAGTTTGTGCTGCCCTTTGTGAGTTTGTGCTGCCCTTTGTGAGTTTGTGCTGCCCACTGTGAGTTTGTGCTGCCCACTGTGAGTTTGTGCTGCTCGTTGTGAGTTTGTGCTGCTTGTTCTGAGTTTGTGCTGGTCATCGTGAGTTTGTGCTGCCTATTGTGAGTTTGTGCTGCCCACTGTGAGTTTGTGCTGCTCATTGTGAGTTTGTGCTGCTCATTGTGAGCTTGTAACTGCCACTGTGAGCTTGTGCTGCCCACTGTGAGTTTTTGCTGCCCACTGTGAGTTTGTTCTTCCCTTTGTGAGTTTGTTTCTGCGCCCACTGTGAGTTTGTGCTGCCCACTGTGTGAGTTTGTGTGCTGCTCTTGTGAGTTTGTGCTGCTCATTGTGAGTTTGTGCTGCCACTTGTGAGTTTTGCTTCTCATTGTGAGTTTGTGCTGCTCATTTTAGTTTGTGCTGCTCGTTGTGAGTTTGTGCTGCTCGTTGTGAGTTTGTGCTGCCCATTGTGAGTTTGTACTGCCCATTGTGAGTTTGTGCTGCTCATTGTGAGTTTGTGCTGCTCGTTGTGAGTATGTGCTGCCCATTGTGAGTTTGTACTGCCTATTGTGAGTTTGTGCTGCCCACTGTGAGTTTGTGCTGCCCACTGTGAGTTTGTGCTGCCCATTGTGAGTTTGTTCTGCCTATTGTCAGTTTGTGCTGCCCACTGTGAGTTTGTGCTGCCCACTGTGAGTTTGTGCTGCGCATTGTGAGTTGTACTGCCCATTGTGAGTTTTTAATCTGCCCACTGTGAGATTGTTCTGCCCATTGTGTGTTTGTACTGCGCATTGCGAGTTTGTTCCGCCCATTGTCAGTTTGTGCTGCCCATTGTGAGTTTTTGTCTGCCATTGTGAGTTTTGTTCTGCCCATTGTGAGTTTGTGCTGCCATTGGTGAGTTTGTGCTCCCTTTGTGAAATTGTGCTGCCCATTGTGAGTTTGTACTGCCCATTGTGAGTTGCTGCTCCGTTGTGAGTTTGTGCTGCTCGTTTGTGAGTTTGGTGCTGCCCACTCTGAATTTGTTCTGCCCACTGTGAGTTTGTGCTGCCCATTGTGAGTTTGTGCTGCTCGTTTGGGTTTGTGCTGCTTGTTGTGAGTTTTGTGTGGTCATCGTGAGTTTTGTGCTGCCCATTGTGAGTTGTGCTGCCCACTGTGAGTTTGTGCTGCTCATTGTGAGTTTGTGCTGCTCATTGTGAGCTTGTGCTGCCCACTGTGAGCTTGTGCTGCCCACTGTGAGTTTGTGCTGTCCCTTGATGAGTTTGTGCTGCCCACTGTGAGCTTGTGCTGCTCATAGTGAGTTTGTGCTGCTCATGTGAGTTTGTGCTGCCCTTGTGAGTTTGTGCTGCCCACTGTGAGTTTGTGCTTGTCATCGTGTGTTTTGTGCTGCCCATTGTGAATTTGTGCTGCCCACTGTGAGTTTGTACTGCCTACTGTGAGTTTGTTTCTCCCTTTGTGAGTTTTGTTCTGCCCTTTGTGAGTTTGTGCTGCTCATTGTGAGTTTGTGCTGCTCATTGTGAGTTTGTGCTGCCCATTGTGAGTTTGTGCTTCTCATTGTGAGTTTGTGCTGCCCACTGTGAGTTTGTGCTGCCCACTGTGAGTTTTGTGCTGCCCATTGTGAGATTTGTACTGCCGCATTGTGAGTTTGTCTGCCCATTGTGAGATTGTTCTGCCCATTGTGAGTTTGTACTGCACATTGCGAGTTTGTTCCGCCCATTGTCAGTTTGTGCTGCCCATTGTGAGTTTGTGCTGCATTGTGAGTTTTGTGCTGCCCTTTGTGAGTTTGTTCTGCCCATTGTGAGTTTGTGCTGCCCACTGTGAGTTTTTTGGCTGCCCATTGTGAGTTTGTGCTGCTCGTTGTGAGTTTGTGCTGCCCATTGTGAGTTGTGCTGCTCGTTGTGAGTTTTGTGCTGCCATCTGATTTGTTGTGCTGCCCATTGTGAGTTTGTGCTGCCCATTGTGAGTTTGTACTGCCCATTGTGAGTTTGTGCTGCCCATTGTGAGTTTGTGCTGCTCGTTGTGAGTTTGTGCTGCTCGTTGTGAGTTTGTGCTGCCCACTCTGAATTTGTTCTGCCCACTGTGAGTTTGTGCTGCCCATTGTGAGTTTGTGCTGCTCGTTGTGGGTTTGTGCTGCTTGTTCTGAGTTTGTGCTGGTCATGTGAGTTTGGTGCTGCCCATTGTGAGTTTTGCTGCCCACTGTGAGTTTGTTGCTGCTCATTGTGAGTTTGTGCTGCTCATTGTGAGCTTGTACTGCCCACTGTGAGCTTGTGCTGCCCACTGTGAGTTTGTGCTGCCTTGATGAGTTTGTGCTGCCCACTGTGAGCTTGTGCTGCCATAGTGAGTTTGTGCTGCTCATTGTGAGTTTGTGCTGCCTCATTGTGAGTTTTGTGCTGCCCACTGTGAGTTTTGTGCTTGTCGTGAGTTTGTGCTGCCCATTGTGAGTTTGTGCTGCCCATTGTGAGCTTGTGCTGCCCACTGTGAGTTTGTACTGCCTACTCCTGTGAGTTTGTTCTGCCCTTGTGAGTTTGTTCTGCCCTTTGTGAGTTTGTGCTGCTCATTGTGAGTTTGTGCTGCTCATTGTGAGTTTGTGCTGCCCATTGTGAGTTTGTGCTGCTCGTTTGTGTTTGTGCTGCCCACTGTGAGTTTGTGCTGCCCACTGTGAGTTTGTGCTGCTCATTGTGAGATTGTACCGCCGCCATTGTGAGTTTAATCTGCCCCTGTGAGATTTGTGCTGCCATTGTGAGTTTTGTACTGCACATTGCGAGTTTGTTCCGCCCATTGTCAGTTTGTGCTGCCCATTGTGAGTTTGTGCTGCCTTTGTGAGTTTGTGCTGCCCTTTGTGAGTTTGTTCTGCCCATTGTGAGTTTGTGCTGCCCACTGTGAGTTTGTGCTGCCCATTGTGAGTTTGTGCTGCTCGTTGTGAGTTTGTGCTGCTCGTTGTGAGTTTGTGCTGCCCACTCTGAATTTGTTCTGCCCACTGTGAGTTTGTGCTGCCCTTGTTGAGTTTGTGCTGCCCCTCTGAATTTGTGCTGCCCACTGTGAGTTTGTGCTGCCATTGTGAGTTTGTGCTGCCCTTTGTGAGTTTGTCTGCCATTGTGAGTTTGTGCTGCCCTTGTGAGTTTGTGCTGCCCACTGTGAGTTTTGTGCTGCCCACTGTGAGTTTGTGCTGCTGTTGTGAGTTTGTGCTGCTTGTTCTGAGTTTGTGCTGGTTCGTGAGTTTGTGGTCCCTATTGTGAGTTTGTGCTGCCACTTGTGTTTTGTGCTGCCCATTGTGAGTTTGTGCTGCTCATTGTGAGTTTTTGTGCTGCTCATTGTGAGCTTGTACTGCCCACTGTGAGCTTGTGCTGCCACTGTGAGTTTGTGTTGCCCACTGTGAGTTTGTTCTTCTCTTTGTGAGTTTGTTCTGCCCACTGTGAGTTTGTGCTGCCCACTGTGAGTTTGTGCTGCATTGTGAGTTTGGCTGCTCATTGTGAGTTTTGTGCTGCCCATTGTGAGTTTGTGCTTCTCATTGTGAGTTTGTGCTGCTCATTGTTAGTTTGTGCTGCTCGTTGTGAGTTTGTGCTGCCCATTGTGAGTTTTTACTGCCCATCGTGAGTTTGTACTGCCCATTGTGTGTTGTACTGCCCACTGTGAGTTTGTGCTGCTCATTGTGAGTTTGTGCTGCTCGTTGTGAGTTTGTGCTGCCCATTGTGAGTTTGTACTGCCCATTGTGAGTTTGTACTGCCCATGTTTAGTTTGTAGTGCTCTTTGTGAGTTTGTGCTGCCCATTGTGAGTTTGTGCTTCCCATTGTGAGTTTGTACTGCCCATTGTAAGTTTGTGCTGCCCATTGTGAGTTTGTTCTGCCTATTGTGAGTTTGTGCTGCCCACTGTGATTTTGTGCTGCCCACTGTGAGTTTGTGCTGCGCATTGTGAGATTGTACCGCCATTGTGAGTTTAATCTGCCCACTGTGAGATTGTTCTGCCCATTGTGAGTTTGTTCCCCCATTGTCAGTTTGTGCTGCCCATTGTGAGTTTGTGCTGCCATTGTGAGTTTGTGCTGCCCTTTGTGAGTTTGTTCTGCCCATTGTGAGTTTGTGCTGCCCTTTGTGAGTTTGTGCTGCCCACTGTGAGTTTGTTGTTGCCCACTGTGAGTTTGTGTTGCCCACTGTGAGTTTGTGCTGCTCGTTGTGATTTTGCTGCTCGTTGTGAGTTTGTGCTGCCCACCCATGGAATTTGTTCTGCCCACTGTGAGTTTGTGCTGCCTCTGTGAGTTTTGTTTCCCACTGTGAGTTTGTGCTGCCCACTGTGAGTTTGTGCTGCTCATTGTGAGTTTGTGCTGCTCATTGTGAGTTTGTGCTGCCCATTGTGAGTTTGTGCTTCTCATTGTGAGTTTGTGCTGCTCATTGTTAGTTTGTGCTGCTCGTTTGTGAGTTTGTGCTGCCCATTGTGAGTTTGTACTGCCCATTTTGAGATTGTACTGCCCATTGTGTGTTGTACTGCCCACTGTGAGTTTGTGCTGCTCATTGTGAGTTTGTGCTGCCCATTGTGAGTTTTGTGCTGCTCATTGTTAGTTTGTGCTGCTCCTTGTGAGTTTGTGCTGCCCATTGTGAGTTTGTACGCCCATTGTGAGTTTGTACTGCCCATTGTGAGTTTGTGCTGCTCATTGTGAGTTTGTGCTGCTCGTTGTGTGGTTTCTCTGCTGCCCATGTGAGTTTGTGCTGCCCACTGTGAGTTTGTGCTGCCCCTGTGAGTTTGTGCTCCCTTTGTGAGTTTGTTCTGCCCCACTGTGAGTTTGTGCTGCGCATTGTGAGTTTGGTTCTGCCCATTGTCAGTTTTTGTGCTGCCCATTGTGAGTTTGTGCTGCCATTGTGAGTTGTGCTGCCATTTGTGAGTTTGTGCTGCCATTGTGAGTTTGTGCTGCATTTGTGAATTGTGCTGCCCATTGTGAGTTTGTACTGCCCATTGTGAGTTGTGCTGCCCATTGTGAGTTTTGTGCTGCTCGTTGTGAGTTTGTGCTGCTCGTTGTGAGTTTTGTGCTGCCCACTTGAATTTGTTTCTGTTCTGCCCACTGTGAGTTTTTGTGCTGCCCATTGTGAGTTTGTGCTGCTCGTTGTGGGTTTGTGCTGCTTGTTCTGAGTTTTGTGCTGGTCATCTTGAGTTTGTGCTGCCCATTGTGAGTTTGTGCTGCCCACTGTGAGTTTGTGCTGCTCATTGTGAGTTTGTGCTGCTCATTGTGAACTTGTACTGCCCACTGTGAGCTTGTGCTGCCCATGTGAGTTTGTG
>BOLG01000822.1:0-29372 GCA_016861445.1 Oryzias woworae
TTGTGGGTTTGTTCTGCCCACTGTGAGTTGTGCTGCCCATTGTGAGTTTGTGCTGTCGTTGTGAGTTTGTGCTGCTTGTTCTGAGTTTGTGCTGCTCATCGTGAGTTTGTGCTGCCCACTGTGAGTTTGTGCTGCCCATTGTGAGTTTGTGCTGCCCACTCTGAATTTGTTCTGCCCACTGTGAGTTTGTGCTGCCCATTGTGAGTTTGTGCTGCTCGTTGTGAGTTTGTGCTGCTTGTTCTGAGTTTGTGCTGCTCATCGTGAGTTTGTGCTGCCCACTGTGAGCTTGGGCTGCCCACTGTGAGTTTGTGCTGTCCCTTGGTGAGTTTGTGCTGCCCACTGTGAATGTGCTGCCTTTGTGAGTTTGTGCTGCTCATTGTGAGTTTGTGCTGCCCACTGTGAATGTGCTTGTATCGTGAGTTTGTGCTGCCCATTGTGAATTTTGTGCTGCCCATTGTGAGTTTGTACTGCCCACTGTGAGTTTGTGCTGCCCACTGTGAGTTTGTACTGCCTACTGTGAGTTTGTGCTGCCCTTGTGAGTTTGTTCTGCCCACTGTGAGTTTGTGTGCCCACTGTGAGTTTGTTCTGCCCTTGTGAGTTTGTCTGCCCACTGTGAGGTTGTCCCACTGTGAGTTGTGTGCCGCCACTGTGAGTTTGTGCTGCTCATGTGAGTTTGTGCTGCTCATTGTGAGTTTGTGCTGCCCATTGTGAGTTGTGCTTCTCATTTGTGAGTTTGTGCTCATGTTAGTTTGTGCTGCTCGTTGTAAGTTTGTGCTGCCCATTGTGAGTTTGTACTGCCCATTGTGTGTTTGTGCTGCTCATTGTGAGTTTGTGCTGCCCATTGTGAGTTTGTGCTGCTCATTGTTAGTTTGTGCTGCTCGTTGTGAGTTTGTGCTGCCCATTGTGAGTTTGTGCTGCCCATGTGAGTTTGTGCTGCCATTGTGAGTTTGTGCTGCTCATTGTGAGTTTGTGCTGCCCGTTGTGAGTTGTGCTGCCCATTGTGAGTTTGTACTGCCCATTGTGAGTTTGTGCTGCCCATTGTGAGTTGTCTGCTATTGTGAGTTTGTGCTGCCCACTTTGAGTTTGTGCTGCCCACTGTGAGTTTGTGCTGCGCATTGTGAGATTGTACCGCGCATTGTGAGTTAATCTGCCCACTGTGAGATTGTTCTGCCCATGTGTGTTTTGTACTGCGCATTGCGAGTTGTCGCCCATTGTCAGTTTGTGCTGCCATTGTGAGTTTGTGCTGCCATTGTGAGTTTGTGATGCCCTTGTGAGTTTGTTGCCCATTGTGAGTTTGTGCTGCCATTGTGAGTTTGTGCTGCCCTTTGTGAGTTTGTACTGCCATTGTGAGTTTGTGTGCCCACTTGTGAGTTTGTGCTGCCCATTGTGAGTTTGTGCTGCTCGTTGTGAGTTTGTGCTGCTCGTTGTGAGTTTGTGCTGCCCATTGTGAGTTTGTGCTGCCGTTGTGAGTTTGTGCTGCTTGTCTGAGTTTGTGCTGCCCATGTGAGTTTGTGCTGCCCATTGTGAGTTTGTGCTGCCCACTGTGAGTTTGTGCTGCTCATTGTGAGTTTGTGCTGCTCATTGTGAGTTGTATGCCCACTGTGAGTTTGTGCTGCCCACTGTGAGTTGGTGCTGTCCCTTTGATGAGTTGAGTTTGTGCTGCCCACTGTGAGTTTGTGCTGCTCATTGTGAGTTTGTGCTGCTCATTGTGAGTTTGTGCTGCTCATTGTGAGTTTGTGCTGCCCACTGTGAGTTGTGCTGCCATTGTGAGTTTGTGCTGCCCATGTGAGCTTGTGCTGCCCATGTGAGTTTGTACTGCCCACTGTGAGTTTGTTCTGCCCTTTGTGAGTTTGTTCTGCCCATTGTGAGTTTGTGCTGCTCATTGTGAGTTTGTGCTGCTCATTGTGAGTTTGTGCTGCCCATGTGAGTTTGTGCTGCTCATTGTGAGTTTGTGCTGCCATTGTGAGTTTGTGTGCTGCTCGTTGTGAGTTTGTGCTGCCCATTGTGAGTTTGTGCTGCCCATTGTGAGTTGTACTGCACATTGTGTGTTTGTTGTATGCCCACTGTGAGTTGTGCTGCTCATTGTGAGTTTGTGCTGCCCATTTGTGAGTTTGTGCTGCTCATTGTGAGTTTGTGCTGCCATTGTGAGTTTGTGCTGCCCTTGTGAGTTTGTACGCCCATTGTGAGTTTGTGCTGCCCATTGTGAGTTTGTGCTGCCATTGTGAGTTTGTGCTGCTCATTGTGAGTTTGTGCTGCCATTGTGAGTTTGTGCTGCCATGTGAGTTTGTCTGCCATTGTGAGTTTGTGCTGCCCACTGTGAGTTTGTGCTGTCATTGTGAGTTTGTGCTGCCCATTGTGAGTTTGTGCTGCTCATTGTGAGTTTGTGCTGCTCATTGTGAGTTTGTGCTGCCCATTGTGAGTTTGTGCTGCCATTGTGAGTTTGTGCTGCCCATTGTGAGTTTGTGCTGCCATTGTGAGTTGTGTATGCCCATTGTGAGTTTGTGCTGCCATTGTGAGTTTGTGCTGCTATTGTGAGTTTGTGCTGCCCACTGTGAGTTTGTGCTGCCCATTGTGAGTTTGTGTGCCCATTGTGAGTTTGTGCTGCGCATTGTGAGTTTGTCTGCCCACTGTGAGTTTGTGCTGCCCATTGTGAGTTTGTACTGCGCATTGTGAGTTTGTTCTGCCCATTGTGAGTTTGTGCTGCCCATTGTGAGTTTGTGCTGCCATTGTGAGTTTGTGCTGCCATTGTGAGTTTGTTCTGCCCATTGTGAGTTTGTGCTGCCCATTGTGAGTTGTGCTGCCCTTTGTGAGTTTGTACTGCCATTGTGAGTTTGTGCTGCCCATTGTGAGTTTGTGCTGCCCATTGTGAGTTTGTGCTGCTCATTGTGAGTTTGTGCTGCCATGTGAGTTTGTGCTGCCCATTGTGAGTTTGTTCTGCCCACTGTGAGTTTGTGCTGCCATTGTGAGTTTGTGCTGCCCATTGTGAGTTTGTAGCCATTGTGAGTTTGTGCTGCCCATTGTGAGTTTGTGCTGCCCATTGTGAGTTTGTGCTGCTCTTGTGAGTTTGTGCTGCCCTTTGTGAGTTTGTGCTGCCCATTGTGAGTTTGTGCTGCCAATGTGAGTTTGTGCTGCCCATTGTGAGTTTGTACTGCCATTGTGAGTTTGTGCTGCCATGTGAGTTTGTGCTGCCATTGTGAGTTTGTGCTGCTTTGTGAGTTTGTGCTGCTTTGTGAGTTTGTGCTGCCCATTGTGAGTTTGTGCTGCCCACTGTGAGTTTGTGCTGCCCTTGTGAGTTTGTGCTGCCACTGTGAGTTTGTGCTGCCCATTGTGAGTTTGTGCTGCTCATTGTGAGTTTGTGCTGCCCATTGTGAGTTTGTGCTGCCCACTGTGAGTTGTGCTGCCCATTGTGAGTTTGTGCTGCCCATTGTGAGCTTGTGCTGCCCACTGTGAGTTTGTGCTGCCCACTGTGAGTTTGTTCTGCCATTGTGAGTTTGTTCTGCCCACTGTGAGTTTGTGCTGCCCTTGTGAGTTTGTGCTGCCCACTGTGAGTTTGTGCTGCTTTTGTGAGTTTGTGCTGCTCATTGTGAGTTTGTGCTCATTGTGAGTTTGTGCTGCCCATTGTGAGTTTGTGCTGCCATTGTGAGTTTGTGCTGCACTGTGAGTTTGTGCTGCCCATTGTGAGTTGTGCTGCCCATTGTGAGTTGTACTGCCCATTGTGAGTTTGTACTGCCATTGTGAGTTTGTGCTGCCCACTGTGAGTTTGTGCTGCCCATTGTGAGTTTGTGCTGCTCGTTGTGAGTTTGTGCTGCCCATTGTGAGTTTGTGCTGCCCATTGGAGTTTGTTCCGCCCATTGTGAGTTTGTGCTGCCCATTGTGAGTTTTGCTGCCCACTGTGAGTTTGTGCTGCCCATTGTGAGTTTGTTGCCATTGTGAGTTTGTGCTGCTCATTGTGAGTTTGTTGCTGCCCACTGTGAGTTTGTGCTGCCCACTGTGTGAGTTTGTGCTGCCCATTGTGAGTTTGTGCTGCCCATTGTGAGTTTGTGCTGCTCATTGTGAGTTTGTTGCTGCTCATGTGAGTTTGTGCTGCCCACTGTGAGTTTGTGCTGCCACTGTGAGTTTGTGTGCCCCTTGTGAGTTTGTGCTGCCCATGTGAGTTTGTGCTGCCCATGTGAGTTTGTGCTGCTCATTGTGAGTTTGTGCTGTCATTGTGAGTTTGTGCTGCCCATTGTGAGTTTGTGCTGCTCATTGTGAGTTTGTGCTGCCATTGTGAGTTTGTGCTGCCCATGAGTTTGTGCTGCCACTGTGAGTTTGTGTACTGCCCACTGTGAGTTTGTGCTGCCCATTGTGAGTTTGTTCTGCCTTTGTGAGTTTGTGCTGCTCATTGTGAGTTGTGCTGCTCATTGTGAGTTTGTGCTGCCCATTGTGAGTTTGTGCTTCTCATTGTGAGTTTGTGCTGCCCATTGTGAGTTTGTGCTGCCTCGTTGTGAGTTTGTGCTGCCATTGTGAGTTTGTACTGCCATTGTGAGTTTGTGCTGCCCATTGTGAGTTTGTACTGCCCACTGTGAGTTTGTGCTGCCCAGTTTGTTGGTGAGTTTGTGCTGCCCATTGTGAGTTGTGCTGCCCATTGTGAGTTTGTGCTGCTCATTGTGAGTTGTTGCTGCCCATTGTGAGTTTGTCTGCCATTGTGAGTTTGTGCTGCCCATGTGAGTTTGTGCTGCTCGTTGTGAGTTTGTGCTGCTTGTTGTGAGTTTGTGCTGCCCATTGTGAGTTTGTGCTGCCCATTGTGAGTTGTGCTGCCCACTGTGAGTTGTGCTGCCCATTGTGAGTTTGTGCTGCCCATTGTGAGTTTGTACTGGCCACTGTGAGTTTGTGTGCCACTGTGAGTTTGTGCTGCCCTTGTGAGTTTGTGCTGCCCATTGTGAGTTTGTGCTGCTCATTGTGAGTTTGTGTGCTCATTGTGAGTTGTGCTGCCCATTGTGAGTTTGTGCTGCCCACTGTGAGTTTGTGCTGGCATCTGTGAGTTTGTGCTGCCCATTGTGAGTTTGTGCTGCCCATTGTGAGTTTGTGCTGCCCACTGTGAGTTTGTGCTGCCCACTGTGAGTTTGTTCTGCCCTTTGTGAGTTTGTTCTGCCCATTGTGAGTTTGTGCTGCTCATTGTGAGTTTGTGCTGCCTCATTGTGAGTTTGTGCTGCCCATTGTGAGTTTGTGCTGCTCATTGTGAGTTTGTGCTGCCCATTGTTAGTTTGTGCTGCTCGTTGTGAGTTTGTGCTGCCCATTGTGAGTTTGTACTGCCCATTGTGAGTTTGTACTGCCATTGTGAGTTTGTACTGCCCATTGTGAGTTTGTGCTGCTCATTGTGAGTTTGTGCTGCCCATTTGAGTTTGTGCTGCTCATTGTGAGTTTGTGCTGCCATTGTGAGTTTGTGCTGCCCATTGTGAGTTTGTACTGCCATTGTGAGTTTGTGCTGCTCATTGTGAGTTTGTGCTGCTCGTTGTGAGTTTGTGCTGCCCATTGTGAGTTTGTGCTGCCTATTGTGAGTTTGTGCTGCCATTGTGAGTTGTGTGCTGCCCACTGTGAGTTTGTGCTGCCCATTGTGAGTTTGTTCTGCCCATTGTGAGTTTGTGCTGCCATTGTGAGTTTGTGCTGCCCAATGTGAGTTTGTGCTGCCCATGTGAGTTTGTGCGCCCATTGTGAGTTTGTCTGCCCACTGTGAGTTTGTGCTGCCATTGTGAGTTTGTTATGCACATTGTGAGTTTGTGCTGCCCATTGTGAGTTTGTGCTGCCATTGTGAGTTTGTGCTGCCTGTGTGAGTTGTGCTGCCACTTGTGAGTTGTGCTGCCACTTGTGAGTTTGTGCTGCCCATTGTGAGTTGTGCTGCATTGTGAGTTTGTCTGCCCATTGTGAGTTTGTGCTGCCCATTGTGAGTTTGTGCTGCCATTGTGAGTTGTGCTGCCCATGTGAGTTTGTGCCATTGTGAGTTTGTGCTGCCATTGTGAGTTGTGCTGCCCTTTGTGAGTTTGTTCTGCCCATTGTGAGTTTGTGCTGCCCACTGTGAGTTTGTGTGATGCCCATTGTGAGTTTTGTGCTGCTCGTTGTGAGTTTGTGCTGCCCACTGTGAATTGTTCTGCCCATTGTGAGTTTGTGCTGCCATTGTGAGTTTGTGCTGCATTGTGAGTTTGTGTTTGCCCACTGTGAGTTTGTGCTGCCATTGTGAGTTTGTGCTGCCCATTGTGAGTTTGTACTGCCATTGTGAGTTTGTGCTGCCCTTTGTGAGTTTGTGCTGCCCTTGTGAGTTTGTGCTGCCCACTGTGAGTTTGTGCTGCCACTTGTGAGTTTGTGCTGCTTGTGAGTTTGTGCTGCCATTGTGAGTTTGTGCTGCCCATTGTGAGTTTGTGCTGCCTATGTGAGTTTGTGCTGCCCACTGTGAGTTTGTGCTGCTCATTGTGAGTTTGTGCTGCTCATTGTGAGTTTGTGCTGCCCACTGTGAGTTTGTGCTGCCCATTGTGAGTTTGTGCTGCCCATTGTGAGTTTGTTTGCCCTTGTGAGTTTGTTCTGCCCACTGTGAGTTTGTGCTGCCCATTGTGAGTTTGTGCTGCTCATTGTGTGAGTTTGTGCTGCCTCATTGTGAGTTTGTGCTGCCATTGTGAGTTTGTGCTGCCCATTGTGAGTTTGTGCTGCCCATTGTGAGTTTGTGCTGCTCGTTGTGAGTTTGTGCTGCTCATTGTGAGTTTGTGCTGCCCATTGTGAGTTTGTACTGCCATTGTGAGTTTGTGTGCTCATTGTGAGTTTGTGCTGCCGTTGTGAGTTTGTGCTGCCCATTGTGAGTTTGTGCTGCCCATTGTGAGTTTGTGCTGCCCATTGTGAGTTTGTGCTGCCCACTGTGAGTTTGTGCTGCCCATTGTGAGTTTGTTCTGCCTATTGTGAGTTTGTGCTGCCCACTGTGAGTTTGTGCTGCCCACTGTGAGTTTGTGCTGCGCATTGTTGATTGTACCGCGCATTGTGAGTTTGTGCTGCCACTGTGAGATTGTTCTGCCCATTGTGAGTTTGTGCTGCGCATTGTGAGTTTGTGCGCCCATGTGAGTTTGTGCTGCCCATTGTGAGTTTGTGCTGCCATTGTGAGTTTGTGCTGCCCATTGTGAGTTTGTGCTGCCATTGTGAGTTTGTGCTGCCCTTTGTGAAATTGTGCTGCCCATTGTGAGTTTGTACTGCCCATTGTGAGTTTGTGCTGCCCGTTGTGAGTTTGTGCTGCTCGTTGTGAGTTGTGCTGCCCACTGTGAGTTTGTGCTGCCCATTGTGAGTTTGTGCTGCCCATTGTGAGTTTGTGCTGCCATTGTGAGTTTGTGCTGCTTGTTGTGAGTTTGTGTGCCCATGTGAGTTTGTGCTGCCCATTTGAGTTTGTGCTGCCACTGTGAGTTTGTGCTGCTCATTGTGAGTTTGTGCTGCTCATTGTGAGTTTGTGCTGCCCACTGTGAGTTTGTGCTGCCCATTGTGAGTTTGTGCTGCCCTTGTGAGTTTGTGCTGCCATTGTGAGTTGTGCTGCCCATTGTGAGTTTGTGCTGCCCATTGTGAGTTGTGCTGCCCATTGTGAGTTTGTGCTGCCCATTGTGAGTTTGTGCTGCCCATTGTGAGTTTGTGCTGCCCATTGTGAGTTTGTGCTGCCATTGTGAGTTTGTGCTGCCCATTGTGAGTTTGTTTGCCCTTTGTGAGTTTGTGCTGCCCATTGTGAGTTTGTGCTGCCCATTGTGAGTTTGTGCTGCTCATTGTGAGTTTGTGCTGCCCATTGTGAGTTTGTGCTGCCCATTGTGAGTTTGTGCTGCCACTGTGAGTTTGTGCTGCCCACTGTGAGTTTGTGCTGCGCCATTGTGAGTTTGTGCTGCCCATTGTGAGTTTGTCTGCCCACTGTGAGTTTGTCTGCCCATTGTGAGTTTGTACTGCCCATTGTGAGTTTGTTCTGCCCATTGTGAGTTTGTGCTGCCCATTGTGAGTTGTGCTGCATTTTGTGAGTTGTGTGGCCATTGTGAGTTTGTTCTGCCCATTGTGAGTTTGTGCTGCCCATGTGAGTTTGTGCTGCCCATTGTGAGTTTGTGCTGCCATTGTGAGTTTGTGCTGCCGTTGTGAGTTTGTGCTGCCGTTGTGAGTTTGTGCTGCCCCTGTGATTGTTCTGCCCATTGTGAGTTTGTGCTGCCCATTGTGAGTTTGTGCTGCCCATTGTGAGTTTGTGCTGCCATTGTGAGTTTGTGTGCTGTCTTGTGTGTTTGTGCTGCCTCATTGTGAGTTTGTGCTGCCCACTGTGAGTTTGTTTTCTGCCCACTGTGAGTTTGTGCTGCCCATTGTGAGTTTGTTGCTCGTTGTGAGTTTGTGCTGCTTGTGAGTTTGTGCTGGTCATTGTTGTTTTGTGCTGCCATTGTGAGTTTGTGCTGCCCACTGTGAGTTTGTGCTGCTCATTGTGAGTTTGTGCTGCTCATTGTGAGTTTGTACTGCCACTGTGAGTTTGTGCTGCCCACTGTGAGTTTGTGCTGCCTGTGAGTTTGTGCTGCCCATTGTGAGTTTGTGCTGCTATTGTGAGTTTGTGCTGCTCATTGTGAGTTTGTGCTGCTCATTGTGAGTTTGTGCTGCCCACTGTGAGTTTGTGCTGTCATTGTGAGTTTGTGCTGCCCATTGTGAGTTTGTGCTGCCCATTGTGAGTTTGTGCTGCCCACTGTGAGTTTGTGCTGCTACTGTGAGTTTGTCTGCCCTGTGAGTTTGTTTGCCCTTGTGAGTTGTGCTGCCCATTGTGAGTTTGTGCTGCCCATTGTGAGTTTGTGCTGCCCATTGTGAGTTTGTGCTGCTCATTGTGAGTTTGTGCTGCCCACTGTGAGTTTGTGCTGCCCACTGTGAGTTGTGCTGCGCATTGTGAGATTGTGCCGCGCATTGTGAGTTAATCTGCCCACTGTGAGATTGTTCTGCCCATTGTGAGTTTGTACTGCCCATTTTTTGTGTGCGAGTGAGTTTTGTTCTGCCATTGTGAGTTTGTGCTGCCCATTGTGAGTTTGTGCTGCCATTGTGAGTTTGTGCTGCCCTTGTGAGTTTGTTGCCCATTGTGAGTTTGTGCTGCCGACTGTGAGTTTGTGCTGCCCATTGTGAGTTTGTGCTGCTCGTTGTGAGTTTGTGCTGCTCGTTGTGAGTTTGTGCTGCCACTCTGGAGTTGTTCTGCCCACTGTGAGTTTGTGCTGCCCATTGTGAGTTTGTGCTGCCCATTGTGAGTTTGTGCTGCTCATTGTGAGTTTGTGCTGCCATTGTGAGTTTGTGCTGCCCTTTGTGAGTTTGTACTGCCATTGTGAGTTTGTGCTGCCTTGTGAGTTTGTGCTGCCCACTGTGAGTTTGTGCTGCCCACTGTGAGTTTGTGCTGCTGTTGTGAGTGTGTGCTGCTGTTGTGAGTTTGTGCTGGTCATCGTGAGTTTGTGCTGCCCATTGTGAGTTTGTGCTGCCATTGTGAGTTTGTGCTGCCCATTGTGAGTTTGTGCTGCTCATTGTGAGTTTGTGCTGCTCATTGTGAGTTTGTACTGCCCATTGTGAGTTGTGCTGCCCATTGTGAGTTTGTGTTGCCCACTGTGAGTGTTCTGCTCTTTGTGAGTTTGTGCTGCCCACTGTGAGTTTGTGCTGCCCACTGTGAGTTTGTGCTGCTCATTGTGAGTTTGTGCTGCTCCATTGTGAGTTTGTGCTGCCCATTGTGAGTTTGTGCTTCTCATTGTGAGTTTGTGCTGCTCATTGTAGTTTGTGCTGCCATTGTGAGTTTGTGCTGCCCATTGTGAGTTTGTACTGCCCATCGTGAGTTTGTACTGCCCATTGTGAGTTTGTGCTGCCACTGTGAGTTTGTGCTGCTCATTGTGAGTTTGTGCTGCTCGTTGTGAGTTTGTGCTGCCCATTGTGAGTTTGTACTGCCCATTGTGAGTTTGTACTGCCCATGTGTTAGTTTGTAGTGCTCTTTGTGAGTTTGTGCTGCCCATTGTGAGTTTGTGCTCCCATTGTGAGTTTGTACTGCCCATTGTGAGTTTGTGCTGCCCATTGTGAGTTTGTTCTGCCTATTGTGAGTGTGTGCCCACTGTGAGTTTGTGCTGCCCTGTGAGTTTGTGTGCTGCGCATTGTGAGTTTGTACCGCCATTGTGAGTTTAATCTGCCCACTGTGAGATTGTTCTGCCCATTGTGAGTTTGTTGCGCCCATTGTCAGTTTGTGCTGCCCATTGTGAGTTTGTGCTGCCATTGTGAGTTTGTGCTGCCCTTTGTGAGTTTGTTCTGCCCATTGTGAGTTTGTGCTGCCCTTTGTGAGTTTGTGCTGCCCACTGTGAGTTTGTGTTGCCCACTGTGAGTTTGTGCTGCCCATTGTGAGTTTGTGCTGCTCATTGTGAGTTTGTGCTGCTCGTTGTGAGTTTTGCTGCCCACCTGGAATTTGTCTGCCCACTGTGAGTTTGTGCTGCCCTTGTGAGTTGTGTGCCCACTGTGAGTTTGTGCTGCCACTGTGAGTTTGTGCTGCTCATTGTGAGTTTGTGCTGCTCATTGTGAGTTTGTGCTGCCCATTGTGAGTTTGTGCTTCTCATTGTGAGTTTGTGCTGCTCATGTGAGTTTGTGCTGCTCGTTGTGAGTTTGTGCCCATTGTGAGTTTGTACTGCCCATTTTGAGTTTGTACTGCCCATTGTGTGTTGTACTGCCCACTGTGAGTTTGTGCTGCTCATTGTGAGTTTGTGCTGCCCATTGTGAGTTTGTGCTGCTCATTGTGAGTTTGTGCTGCTCATTGTGAGTTTGTGCTGCCCATTGTGAGTTTGTACTGCCATTGTGAGTTTGTGCTGCCCATTGTGAGTTTGTGCTGCTCATTGTGAGTTTGTGCTGCTCGTTGTGAGTTTGTGCTGCCCATTGTGAGTTTGTGCTGCCCATTGTGAGTTGGTGCCCCACTGTGAGTTTGTTTGCCCTTTGTGAGTGTGCTGCCCACTGTGAGTTTGTGCTGCCCATTGTGAGTTTGTGCTGCCCATTGTGAGTTTGTGCTGCCCAGTGAGTTTGTGCTGCCATTGTGAGTTTGTGCTGCCCATTGTGAGTTTGTGCTGCCATTGTGAGTTTGTGCTGCCCATTGTGAGTTTGTGCTGCCATTGTGAGTTTGTGCTGCCCATTGTGAGTTTGTGCTGCCCATTGTGAGTTTTGTGCTGCTCATTGTGAGTTTGTGCTGCCATTGTGAGTTTGTGCTGCCCATTGAAGTTTGTTCTGCCATTGTGAGTTTGTGCTGCCCATTGTGAGTTTGTGCTGCTCGTTGTGAGTTTGTGCTGCTTGTTGTGAGTTTGTGCTGGTCATCAGTTTTGAGTTTGTGCTGCCCATTGTGAGTTGTGCTGCCCATTGTGAGTTTGTGCTGCCCATTGTGAGTTTGTGCTGCTCATTGTGAGTTTGTGCTGCCCACTGTGAGTTTGTGCTGCCCACTGTGAGTTGTGCTGCCCTTGTGAGTTTGTGCTGCCCACTGTGAGTTTGTGCTGCCCATGTGAGTTGTGTGCTGCTCATGTGAGTTGTTTGTGCTGCTCATTGTGAGTTTGTGCTGCCACTGTGAGTTTGTGCTGCCCATTGTGAGTTTGTGCTGCCCATTGTGAGTTTGTGCTGCCCATTGTGAGTTTGTGCTGCCCATGTGAGTTTGTACTGCCCATTGTGAGTTGGTCTGCCCATTGTGAGTTTGTTCTGCCCATTGTGAGTTTGTGCTGCCCATTGTGAGTTTGTGTGTTCATTGTGAGTTTGTGCTGCCCATTGTGAGTTTGTGCTGCTCGTGTGAGTTTGTGCTGCCCACTGTGAGTTTGTGCTGCCCTGTGAGTTTGTGCTGCGCATTGTGAGTTTGTACTGCGCATTGTGAGTTGTTCTGCCCACTGTGAGTTTGTTCTGCCCATTGTGAGTTTGTGCTGCCATTGTGAGTTTGTTCTGCCATTGTGAGTTGTGCTGCCCATTGTGAGTTTGTGCTGCCTTGTGTGAGTTTGTGCTGCCCATTGTGAGTTTGTTCTGCCCATTGTGAGTTTGTGCTGCCCACTGTGAGTTTGTGCTGCCCATTGTGAGTTTGTGCTGCTCGTTGTGAGTTTGTGCTGCTCATTGTGAGTTTGTGCTGCCCACTGTGAGTTTGTGCTGCCCATGTGAGTTTGTGCTGCCTTTGTGAGTTTGTGCTGCCCACTGAGTTTGTTTGCCCATGAGTTTGTGCTGCCATTGTGAGTTTGTGCTGCCCTTTGTGAGTTTGTACTGCCATTGTGAGTTTGTGCTGCCCTTTGTGAGTTTGTGCTGCCCACTGTGAGTTTGTGCTGCCCACTGTGAGTTTGTGCTGCTCGTTGTGAGTTTGTGCTGCTTGTTCTGAGTTTGTGCTGGTCATCGTGAGTTTGTGCTGCCTATTGTGAGTTTGTGCTGCCCACTGTGAGTTGTGCTGCTCATGTGAGTTTGTGCTGCTCATTGTGAGTTTGTGCTGCTCATTGTGAGCTTGTACTGCCCACTGTGAGCTTGTGCTGCCACTGTGAGTTTGTGTTGCCCACTGTGAGTTTGTTCTTCTTTGTGAGTTTGTTCTGCCCACTGTGAGTTTGTGCTGCCACTGTGAGTTTGTGCTGCTCATTGTGAGTTTGTGCTGCTCATTGTGAGTTTGTGCTGCCCATTGTGAGTTTGTGCTTCTCATTGTGAGTTTGTGCTGCTCATTGTTAGTTTGTGCTGCTCGTTGTGAGTTTGTGCTGCCCATTGTGAGTTTGTACTGCCCATCGTGAGTTTGTACTGCCCATTGTGTGTTTGTACTGCCCACTGTGAGTTTGTGCTGCTCATTGTGAGTTTGTGCTGGCGTTGTGAGTTTGTGCTGCCATTGTGAGTTTGTACTGCCCATTGTGAGTTGTACTGCCCATGTTTAGTTTGTAGTGCTCTTGTGAGTTTGTGCTGCCCATTGTGAGTTTGTGCTTCCATTGTGAGTTTGTACTGCCCATTGTAAGTTTGTGCTGCCCATTGTGAGTTTGTTCTGCCTATTGTGAGTTGTGCTGCCCACTGTGATTTGTGCTGCCCACTGTGAGTTTGTGCTGCGCATTGTGAGTTTGTGCGCCATTGTGAGTTTAATCTGCCCACTGTGAGATTGTTCTGCCCATTGTGAGTTTGTTCCGCCCATTGTCAGTTTGTGCTGCCCATTGTGAGTTTGTGCTGCCATTGTGAGTTTGTGCTGCCCTTTGTGAGTTTGTTCTGCCCATTGTGAGTTTGTGCTGCCCTTTGTGAGTTTGTGCTGCCCACTGTGAGTTTGTGCTGCCCACTGTGAGTTTGTGTTGCCCACTGTGAGTTTGTGCTGCCCATTGTGAGTTTGTGCTGCTCGTTGTGAGTTTGTGCTGCCCACCCTGAATTGTTCTGCCCACTGTGAGTTTGTGCTGCCACTGTGAGTTTGTGTTTCCCACTGTGAGTTTGTGCTGCCCACTGTGAGTTTGTGCTGCTCATTGTGAGTTTGTGCTGCCATTGTGAGTTTGTGCTGCCCATTGTGAGTTTGTGCTTCTCATTGTGAGTTTGTGCTGCTCATTGTTAGTTTGTGCTGCTCGTTGTGAGTTTGTGCTGCCCATTGTGAGTTTGTACTGCCCATTTTGAGATTGTACTGCCCATTGTGTGTTTGTACTGCCCACTGTGAGTTTGTGCTGCTCATTGTGAGTTTGTGCTGCCCATTGTGAGTTTGTGCTGCCATTGTTGGTTGTGCTGCTCCTTGTGAGTTTGTGCTGCCCATTGTGAGTTTGTACTGCCCATTGTGAGTTTGTACTGCCCATTGTGAGTTTGTGCTGCTCATTGTGAGTTTGTGCTGCTCATTGTGAGTTGTGCTGCCCATTGTGAGTTTGTGCTGCCATTGTGAGTTTGTGCTGCCCATTGTGAGTTTGTGCTGCCCATTGTGAGTTTGTACTGCCCATTGTGAGTTTGTGCTGCTCATTGTGAGTTTGTGCTGCTCGTTGTGAGTTTGTGCTGCCCATTGTGAGTTTGTGCTGCCCATTGTGAGTTTGTGCTGCCCATTGTGAGTTTGTTCTGCCCATTGTGAGTTTGTGTTGCCCATGTGAGTTTGTGCTGCCCATGTGAGTTTGTTCTGCCCATTGTGTGTTTGTACTGCGCATTGCGAGTTTGTTCCGCCCATTGTCAGTTTGTGCTGCCCATTGTGAGTTTGTGCTGCCATTGTGAGTTTGTGCTGCCCTTTGTGAGTTTGTTGCCCATTGTGAGTTTGTGCTGCCATTGTGAGTTTGTGCTGCCCTTTGTGAAATTGTACTGCCATTGTGAGTTTGTGCTGCCCACTGTGAGTTTGTGCTGCCCATTGTGAGTTTGTGCTGCTCGTTGTGAGTTTGTGCTGCTCGTTGTGAGTTTGTGCTGCCCACTCTGAATTTGTTCTGCCCACTGTGAGTTTGTGCTGCCCATTGTGAGTTTGTGCTGCTCGTTGTGGGTTTGTGCTGCTTGTTCTGAGTTTGTGATGGTCATCGTGAGTTTGTGCTGCCCATTGTGAGTTTGTGCTGCCCACTGTGAGTTTGTGCTGCTCATTGTGAGTTTGTGCTGCTCATTGTGAGTTTGTACTGCCCACTGTGAGTTTGTGCTGCCCACTGTGAGTTTGTGCTGTCCTTGTGAGTTTGTGCTGCCCACTGTGAGCTTGTGCTGCTCATTGTGAGTTTGTGCTGCTCATTGTGAGTTTGTGCTGCTCATTGTGAGTTTGTGCTGCCACTGTGAGTTTGTGCTTGTCATCGTGAGTTTGTGCTGCCCATTGTGAGTTTGTGCTGCCCATTGTGAGCTTGTGCTGCCCACTGTGAGTTTGTACTGCCTACTGTGAGTTTGTTCTGCCCTTTGTGAGTTTGTTCTGCCCTTTGTGAGTTTGTGCTGCTCATTGTGAGTTTGTGCTGCTCATTGTGAGTTTGTGCTGCCCATTGTGAGTTTGTGCTGCCCATTGTGAGTTTGTGCTGCTCATTGTGAGTTTGTGCTGCTCGTTGTGAGTTTGTGCTGCCCATTGTGAGTTTGTGCTGCCCATTGTGAGTTTGTACTGCCCATTGTGTGTTTGTACTGCCCACTGTGAGTTTGTGCTGCTCATTGTGAGTTTGTGCTGCCCATTTTGAGTTTGTGCTGCTCATTGTTAGTTTGTGCTGCTCGTTGTGAGTTTGTGCTGCCCATTGTGAGTTTGTACTGCCCATTGTGAGTTTGTGCTGCTCATTGTGAGTTTGTGCTGCTCGTTGTGAGTATGTGCTGCCCATTGTGAGTTTGTACTGCCCATTGTGAGTTTGTGCTGCCTATTGTGAGTTTGTGCTGCCCACTGTGAGTTTGTGCTGCCCACTGTGAGTTTGTGCTGCCCATTGTGAGTTTGTTCTGCCTATTGTCAGTTTGTGCTGCCCACTGTGAGTTTGTGCTGCCCACTGTGAGTTTGTGCTGCGCATTGTGAGATTGTACGCGCATTGTGAGTTTGTCTGCCCACTGTGAGATTGTTCTGCCCATTGTGAGTTTGTACTGCCATTGAGTTTGTTGCTGCCCATTGTGAGTTTGTGCTGCCCATTGTGAGTTTGTGCTGCCTTTGTGAGTTTGTGCTGCCCTTTGTGAGTTTGTTCTGCCCATTGTGAGTTTGTGCTGCCCACTGTGAGTTTGTGCTGCCCATTGTGAGTTTGTGCTGCTCATTGTGAGTTTGTGCTGCCGTTGTGAGTTTGTGCTGCCCACTTGAGTTTGTGCTGCCCACTGTGAGTTTGTGCTGCCATTGTGAGTTTGTGCTGCCCTTTGTGAGTTTGTACTGCCATTGTGAGTTTGTGCTGCCCTTTGTGAGTTTGTGCTGCCCACTGTGAGTTTGTGCTGCCCACTGTGAGTTTGTGCTGCTCGTTGTGAGTTTGTGCTGCTTGTTCTGAGTTTGTGCTGGTCATCGTGAGTTTGTGCTGCCTATTGTGAGTTTGTGCTGCCCACTGTGAGTTTGTGCTGCTCATTGTGAGTTTGTGCTGCTCATTGTGAGCTTGTACTGCCCACTGTGAGCTTGTGCTGCCCACTGTGAGTTTGTGTTGCCCACTGTGAGTTTGTTCTTCCCTTTGTGAGTTTGTTCTGCCCACTGTGAGTTTGTGCTGCCCACTGTGAGTTTGTGCTGCTCATTGTGAGTTTGTGCTGCTCATTGTGAGTTTGTGCTGCCCATTGTGAGTTTGTGCTTCTCATTGTGAGTTTGTGCTGCTCATTGTTAGTTTGTGCTGCTCGTTGTGAGTTTGTGCTGCCCATTGTGAGTTTGTACTGCCCATCGTGAGTTTGTACTGCCCATTGTGTGTTTGTACTGCCCACTGTGAGTTTGTGCTGCTCATTGTGAGTTTGTGCTGCTCGTTGTGAGTTTGTGCTGCCCATTGTGAGTTTGTACTGCCCATTGTGAGTTTGTACTGCCCATGTTTAGTTTGTAGTGCTCTTTGTGAGTTTGTGCTGCCCATTGTGAGTTTGTGCTTCCCATTGTGAGTTTGTACTGCCCATTGTAAGTTTGTGCTGCCCATTGTGAGTTTGTTCTGCCTATTGTGAGTTTGTGCTGCCCACTGTGAGTTTGTGCTGCCCACTGTGAGTTTGTGCTGCGCATTGTGAGATTGTACCGCCATTGTGAGTTTAATCTGCCCACTGTGAGATTGTTCTGCCCATTGTGAGTTTGTTCCGCCCATTGTCAGTTTGTGCTGCCCATTGTGAGTTTGTGCTGCCATTGTGAGTTTGTGCTGCCCTTTGTGAGTTTGTTCTGCCCATTGTGAGTTTGTGCTGCCATTTGTGAGTTTGTGCTGCCCACTGTGAGTTTGTGTTGCCCACTGTGAGTTTGTGTTGCCCACTGTGAGTTTGTGCTGCTCGTTGTGAGTTTGTGCTGCTCGTTGTGAGTTTGTGCTGCCCACCCTGAATTTGTTCTGCCCACTGTGAGTTTGTGCTGCCCACTGTGAGTTTGTGTTTCCCACTGTGAGTTTGTGCTGCCCACTGTGAGTTTGTGCTGCTCATTGTGAGTTTGTGCTGCTCATTGTGAGTTTGTGCTGCCCATTGTGAGTTTGTGCTTCTCATTGTGAGTTTGTGCTGCTCATTGTTAGTTTGTGCTGCTCGTTGTGAGTTTGTGCTGCCCATTGTGAGTTTGTACTGCCCATTTTGAGATTGTACTGCCCATTGTGTGTTTGTACTGCCCACTGTGAGTTTGTGCTGCTCATTGTGAGTTTGTGCTGCCCATTGTGAGTTTGTGCTGCTCATTGTTAGTTTGTGCTGCCCTTGTGAGTTTGTGCTGCCCATTGTGAGTTTGTATGCCCATTGTGAGTTTGTGCTGCCCATTGTGAGTTTGTGCTGCTCATTGTGAGTTTGTGCTGCTCGTTGTGAGTTTGTGCTGCCCATTGTGAGTTTGTACTGCCCATTGTGAGTTTGTGCTGCCCATTGTGAGTTTGTGCTGCCTGTTGTAGTTTGTGCTGCCCTTTGTGAGTGTGTGGCCCACTGTGTGAGTTTGTGCTGCCGACTGTGAGTTTGTGCTGCCCATTGTGAGTTTGTGCTGCTCGTTGTGAGTTTGTGCTGCTCGTTGTGAGTTTGTGCTGCCCACTGTGAATTTGTCTGCCCACTGTGAGTTTGTGCTGCCCTTCGTGAGTTTGTGCTGCCCACTCTGAATTTGTTCTGCCCACTGTGAGTTTGTGCTGCCATTGTGAGTTTGTGCTGCCCTTTGTGAGTTTGTACTGCCATGTGAGTTTGTGTGCCCTTTGTGAGTTGTGCTGCCCACTGTGAGTTTGTGTTGCCCACTGTGAGTTTGTGCTGCCCACTGTGAGTTTGTGCTGCTCATTGTGAGTTTGTGCTGCTCATTGTGAGTTTGTGCTGCCCATTGTGAGTTTGTGCTTCCCATTGTGAGTTTGTGCTGCTCATTGTGAGTTTGTGCTGCCATTGTGAGTTTGTGCTGCCCTTGTGAGTTTGTACTGCCATTGTGAGTTTGTGCTGCCTTTGTGAGTTTGTGCTGCCCACTGTGAGTTTGTGCTGCCCACTGTGAGTTTGTGCTGCTCGTTGTGAGTTTGTGCTGCATTGTTTGAGTTTGTGGGCCATGTGAGTTTGTGCTGCCCTATTGTGAGTTTGTGCTGCCCACTGTGAGTTTGTGCTGCTCATTGTGAGTTTGTGCTGCTCATTGTGAGTTTGTACTGCCCACTGTGAGTTTGTGCTGCCCACTGTGAGTTTGTGCTGCCCACTGTGAGTTTGTTCTCCCTTTGTGAGTTTGTCTGCCCACTGTGAGTTTGTGTGCCCACTTGTGAGTTTGTGCTGCTCATTGTGAGTTTGTGCTGCTCATTGTGAGTTTGTGCTGCCCATTGTGAGTTTGTGCTTCTCATTGTGAGTTTGTGCTGCTCATTGTGAGTTTGTGCTGCTCGTTGTGAGTTTGTGGCCCATTGTGAGTTGTTGCCCATTGTGAGTTTGTACTGCCCATTGTGTGTTTGTACTGCCCACTGTGAGTTTGTGCTGCTCTGTGAGTTTGTGCTGCTCATTGTGAGTTTGTTTGTGCTGCCCATTGTGAGTTTGTACTGCCCATTGTGAGTTGTACTGCCCATGTTTAGTTTGTAGTGCTCTTTGTGAGTTTGTGCTGCCCATTGTAAGTTTGTGCTGCCCATTGTGAGTTTGTTCTGCCTATTGTGAGTTTGTGCTGCCCACTGTGAGTTTGTGCTGCCCATTGTGAGTTTGTGCTGCTCATTGTTAGTTTGTGCTGCTCCTTGTGAGTTTGTGCTGCCCATTGTGAGTTTGTGCTGCCATTGTGAGTGTTTGTACTGCCCATTGTGAGTTTGTGCTGCTCATTGTGAGTTTGTGCTGCTCGTTGTGAGTTTGTGCTGCCCATTGTGAGTTTGTACTGCCATTGTGAGTTTGTGCTGCCCATGTGAGTTTGTTCTGCCTGTTGTTGTAGTTTGTGCTGCCTTTGTGAGTTTGTGCTGCCACTGTGAGTTGTGCTGCCCACTGTGAGTTTGTGCTGCCATGTGAGTTTGTGCTGCTCTTGTGAGTTTGTGCTGCTCGTTGTGAGTTTGTGCTGCCCACTGAGTTTGTTCTGCCCACTGTGAGTTTGTGCTGCCCTTGTGAGTTTGTGCTGCCCCTGTGATTTTGTGCCCACTGTGAGTTTGTGCTGCCATTGTGAGTTTGTGCTGCCCTTTGTGAGTTTGTGCTGCCATTGTGAGTTTGTGCTGCCCTTTGTGAGTTGTGCTGCCCACTGTGAGTTTGTGTTGCCCACTGTGAGTTTGTGCTGCCCACTGTGAGTTTGTGTTGCCCACTGTGAGTTTGTGCTGCCCACTGTGAGTTTGTGCTGCCCATTGTGAGTTTGTGCTTCCTTGTGAGTTTGTGCTGCCCATTGTGAGTTTGTGCTTCCCTTGTGAGTTTGTGCTGCTCATTGTGAGTTTGTGCTGCCATTGTGAGTTTGTGCTGCCCTTTGTGAGTTTGTACTGCCATTGTGAGTTTGTGCTGCCCTTTGTGAGTTTGTGCTGCCCACTGTGAGTTTGTGCTGCCCACTGTGAGTTTGTGCTGCTCGTTGTGAGTTTGTGCTGCTTGTTCTGAGTTTGTGCTGGTCATCGTGAGTTTGTGCTGCCTATTGTGAGTTTGTGCTGCCCACTGTGAGTTTGTGCTGCTCATTGTGAGTTTGTGCTGCTCATTGTGAGCTTGTACTGCCCACTGTGAGCTTGTGCTGCCCACTGTGAGTTTGTGTTGCCCACTGTGAGTTTGTTCTTCCCTTTGTGAGTTTGTTCTGCCCACTGTGAGTTTGTGCTGCCCACTGTGAGTTTGTGCTGCTCATTGTGAGTTTGTGCTGCTCATTGTGAGTTTGTGCTGCCCATTGTGAGTTTGTGCTTCTCATTGTGAGTTTGTGCTGCTCATTGTTAGTTTGTGCTGCTCGTTGTGAGTTGTGCTGCCCATTGTGAGTTTGTACTGCCATCGTGAGTTTGTACTGCCCATTGTGTGTTTGTACTGCCCACTGTGAGTTTGTGCTGCTCATTGTGAGTTTGTGCTGCTCGTTGTGAGTTTGTGCTGCCCATTGTGAGTTTGTACTGCCCATTGTGAGTTTGAGTTTGTACTGCCCATGTTTAGTTTGTAGTGCTCTTTGTGAGTTTGTGCTGCCCATTGTGAGTTTGTGCTTCCATTGTGAGTTTGTACTGCCCATTGTAAGTTTGTGCTGCCCATTGTGAGTTTGTTCTGCCTATTGTGAGTTTGTGCTGCCCACTGTGAGTTTGTGCTGCCCACTGTGAGTTTGTGCTGCGCATTGTGAGATTGTACCGCCATTGTGAGTTTAATCTGCCCACTGTGAGATTGTTTCTGCCCATTGTGAGTTTGTTCCGCCCATTGTCAGTTTGTGCTGCCCATTGTGAGTTTGTGCTGCCATTGTGAGTTTGTGCTGCCTTTGTGAGTTTGTTCTGCCCATTGTGAGTTTGTGCTGCCCTTTGTGAGTTTGTGCTGCCCACTGTGAGTTTGTGTTGCCCACTGTGAGGTTTGTGTTGCCCACTGTGAGTTTGTGCTGCTCGTTGTGAGTTTGTGCTGCTCGTTGTGAGTTTGTGCTGCCCACTCTGAATTTGTTCTGCCCACTGTGAGTTTGTGCTGCCCACTGTGAGTTTGTGCTGCCCACTGTGAGTTTGTGCTGCCCACTGTGAGTTTGTGCTGCTCATTGTGAGTTTGTGCTGCTCATTGTGAGTTTGTGCTGCCCATTGTGAGTTTGTGCTTCTCATTGTGAGTTTGTGCTGCTCATTGTTAGTTTGTGCTGCTCGTTGTGAGTTTGTGCTGCCCATTGTGAGTTTGTACTGCCCATTTTGAGATTGTACTGCCCATTGTGTGTTTGTACTGCCCACTGTGAGTTTGTGCTGCTCATTGTGAGTTTGTGCTGCCCATTGTGAGTTTGTGCTGCTCATTGTTAGTTTGTGCTGCTCCTTGTGAGTTTGTGCTGCCCATTGTGAGTTTGTACTGCCCATTGTGAGTTTGTACTGCCCATTGTGAGTTTGTGCTGCTCATTGTGAGTTTGTGCTGCTCGTTGTGAGTTTGTGCTGCCCATTGTGAGTTTGTACTGCCCATTGTGAGTTTGTGCTGCCCATTGTGAGTTTGTGCTGCCCACTCTGAATTTGTTCTGCCCACTGTGAGTTTGTGCTGCCATTGTGAGTTTGTGCTGCCCTTTGTGAGTTTGTACTGCCATTGTGAGTTTGTGCTGCCCTTTGTGAGTTTGTGCTGCCCACTGTGAGTTTGTGTTGCCCACTGTGAGTTTGTGCTGCCCACTGTGAGTTTGTGCTGCTCATTGTGAGTTTGTGCTGCTCATTGTGAGTTTGTGCTGCCCATTGTGAGTTTGTGCTTCCCATTGTGAGTTTGTGCTGCTCATTGTGAGTTTGTGCTGCCATTGTGAGTTTGTGCTGCCCTTTGTGAGTTTGTGCTGCTCGTTGTGAGTTTGTGCTGCTTGTTCTGAGTTTGTGCTGGTCATCGTGAGTTTGTGCTGCCTATTGTGAGTTTGTGCTGCCCACTGTGAGTTTGTGCTGCTCATTGTGAGTTTGTGCTGCTCATTGTGAGCTTGTACTGCCCACTGTGAGCTTGTGCTGCCCACTGTGAGTTTGTTCTTCCCTTTGTGAGTTTGTTCTGCCCACTGTGAGTTTGTGCTGCCCACTGTGAGTTTGTGCTGCTCATTGTGAGTTTGTGCTGCTCATTGTGAGTTTGTGCTGCCCATTGTGAGTTTGTGCTTCTCATTGTGAGTTTGTGCTGCTCATTGTTAGTTTGTGCTGCTCGTTGTGAGTTTGTGCTGCCCATTGTGAGTTTGTACTGCCCATCGTGAGTTTGTACTGCCCATTGTGTGTTTGTACTGCCCACTGTGAGTTTGTGCTGCTCATTGTGAGTTTGTGCTGCTCGTTGTGAGTTTGTGCTGCCCATTGTGAGTTTGTACTGCCCATTGTGAGTTTGTACTGCCCATGTTTAGTTTGTAGTGCTCTTTGTGAGTTTGTGCTGCCCATTGTGAGTTTGTGCTTCCCATTGTGAGTTTGTACTGCCCATTGTAAGTTTGTGCTGCCCATTGTGAGTTTGTTCTGCCTATTGTGAGTTTGTGCTGCCCACTGTGAGTTTGTGCTGCCCACTGTGAGTTTGTGCTGCGCATTGTGAGATTGTACCGCCATTGTGAGTTTAATCTGCCCACTGTGAGATTGTTCTGCCCATTGTGAGTTTGTTCCGCCCATTGTCAGTTTGTGCTGCCCATTGTGAGTTTGTGCTGCCATTGTGAGTTTGTGCTGCCCTTTGTGAGTTTGTTCTGCCCATTGTGAGTTTGTGCTGCCCTTTGTGAGTTTGTGCTGCCCACTGTGAGTTTGTGTTGCCCACTGTGAGTTTGTGTTGCCCACTGTGAGTTTGTGCTGCTCGTTGTGAGTTTGTGCTGCTCGTTGTGAGTTTGTGCTGCCCACCCTGAATTTGTTTGCCCACTGTGAGTTTGTGCTGCCCACTGTGAGTTTGTGTTTCCCACTGTGAGTTTGTGCTGCCCACTGTGAGTTTGTGCTGCTCATTGTGAGTTTGTGCTGCTCATTGTGAGTTTGTGCTGCCCATTGTGAGTTTGTGCTTCTCATTGTGAGTTTGTGCTGCTCATTGTTAGTTTGTGCTGCTCGTTGTGAGTTTGTGCTGCCCATTGTGAGTTTGTACTGCCCATTTTGAGATTGTACTGCCCATTGTGTGTTTGTACTGCCCACTGTGAGTTTGTGCTGCTCATTGTGAGTTTGTGCTGCCCATTGTGAGTTTGTGCTGCTCATTGTTAGTTTGTGCTGCTCCTTGTGAGTTTGTGCTGCCCATTGTGAGTTTGTACTGCCCATTGTGAGTTTGTACTGCCCATTGTGAGTTTGTGCTGCTCATTGTGAGTTTGTGCTGCTCGTTGTGAGTTTCTGCTGCCCATTGTGAGTTTGTACTGCCCATTGTGAGTTTGTGCTGCCCATTGTGAGTTTGTTCTGCCTGTTGTTAGTTTGTGCTGCCCACTGTGAGTTTGTGCTGCCCACTGTGAGTTTGTGCTGCGCATTGTGAGATTGTACCGCGCATGGTGAGTTTAATCTGCCCACTGTGAGATTGTTCTGCCCATTGTGAGTTTGTACTGCGCATTGCGAGTTTATTCCGCCCATTGTCAGTTTGTGCTGCCCATTGTGAGTTTGTGCTGCCATTGTGAGTTTGTGCTGCCCTTTGTGAGTTTGTTCTGCCCATTGTGAGTTTGTGCTGCCATTGTGAGTTTGTGCTGCCCTTTGTGAGTTTGTACTGCCATTGTGAGTTTGTGCTGCCCATTGTGAGTTTGTACTGCCCATTGTGAGTTTGTGCTGCTCATTGTGAGTTTGTGCTGCTCATTGTGAGTTTGTGCTGCCATGTGAGTTGTACTGCCCATTGTGAGTTTGTGTGCCCATTGTGAGTTTGTTCTGACTGTTGTGAGTTTGTGCTGCCCTTGTGATTTGTGAGTTTGTGCTGCCCACTGTGAGTTGTGCTGCCCACTGTGAGTTTGTGCTGCCCATGTGAGTTTGTGCTGCTCATTGTGAGTTTGTGCTGCTGTTTGTGAGTTTGTGCTGCCCACTGTGAATTTGTTCTGCCCACTGTGAGTTTGTGCTGCCCTTGTGAGTTTGTGCTGCCATTGTGAGTTTGTTCTGCCCACTGTGAGTTTGTGCTGCCATTGTGAGTTTGTGCTGCCTTTGTGAGTTTGTACTGCCATGTGAGTTTGTGCTGCCTTTGTGAGTTTGGCTGCCCACTGTGAGTTTGTGTTGCCCACTGTGAGTTTGTGCTGCCCACTGTGAGTTTGTGTTGCCCATTGTGAGTTGTGCTGCCCATTGTGAGTTTGTGCTGCCCATTGTGAGTTTGTGCTTCCCATTGTGAGTTTGTGTGCCCATTGTGAGTTTGTGCTTCCCATTGTGAGTTTGTGCTGCTCATTGTGAGTTTGTGTGCTGCCATTGTGAGTTTGTGTGTGCCCTTTGTGAGTTGGTACTGCATTGTGAGTTTGTGCTGCCCTGTGAGTTTGTGCTGCCCACTTGTGAGTTTTGTGCCCACTTGTGAGTTTGTGCTGCTCGTTGTGAGTTTGTGCTGCTTGTTCTGAGTTTGTGCTGGTCATTGTGAGTTTGTGCTGCCATTGTGAGTTTGTGCTGCCCACTGTGAGTGTGTTGCTGCTCATTGTG
The DNA here is from genome assembly GCA_016861445.1 of Oryzias woworae. Lineage (NCBI taxonomy): Eukaryota > Metazoa > Chordata > Actinopteri > Beloniformes > Adrianichthyidae > Oryzias > Oryzias woworae. The sequence goes on from BOLG01000822.1 coordinate 24,060, forward strand.
AGTTTGTGCTGCTCATTGTGAGCTTGTATGCCCCACGTGAGTTTGTGCTGCCCACTGTGAGGTTGTGTTGGCCCATGTGAGTTGTGCTGCCCTTTGTGAGTTTGTTCTGCCCACTGTGAGTTTGTGCTGCCCACTGTGAGTTTGTTGCTGCTCATTGTGAGTTTGTGCTGCTCATTGTGAGTGTGTGCTGCCCATTGTGAGTTTGTGCTTTCATTGTGAGTTTGTGCTGCTCATTGTGAGTTGTGCTGCTGTTTGTGAGTTTGTGCTGCCATTGTGAGTTTGTACTGCCCATCGTGAGTTTGTACTGCCCATTGTGTGTTTGTACTGCCACTGTGAGTTTGTGCTGCTCATTGTGAGTTTGTGCTGCCAGTTGTGAGTTTGTGCTGCCCATTGTGAGTTTGTACTGCCCATTGTGAGTTTGTATGCCATGTTTAGTTTGTGTGCTCTGTGAGTTTGTGCTGCCCACTGTGAGTTTGTGCTGCCCATTGTGAGTTTGTACTGCCCATTGTGAGTTTGTGGCTGCCCATTGTGAGTTTGTTCTGCCTATTGTGAGTTTGTGCTGCCCACTGTGAGTTTGTGCTGCCCACTGTGAGTTTGTGCTGCGCATTGTGAGTTTGTACCGCCATTGTGAGTTTAATCTGCCCACTGTGAGATTGTTCTGCCCATTGTGAGAGTTGTCCTGCCCATTGTCAGTTTGTGTGCCCATTGTGAGTTTGTGCTGCATTGTGAGTTTGTGCTGCCATTTGTGAGTTGTTTGCCCATTGTGAGTTTGTGCTGCCCTTGTGAGTTTGTGCTGCCCATTGTGAGTTTGTGTTGCCCATGTGAGTGTTGTGTTGCCCACTGTGAGTTTGTGCTGCTCATTGTGAGTTTGTGCTGCTCGTTGTGAGTTTGTGCTGCTCACCCTGATTTGTTCTGCCCACTGTGAGTTTGTGCTGCCCTTGTGAGTTGTGTTTCCCATGTGAGTTTGTGCTGCCCACTGTGAGTTTGTGCTGCTCATTGTGAGTTTGTGCTGCCATTGTGAGTTTGTGTTGCTGCCCATTGTGAGTTTGTGCTTCTCATTGTGAGTTTTTGTGCTGCTCATTGTTAGTTTGTGCTGCTCGTTGTGAGTTGGTGCTGCCCATTGTGAGTTTGTACTGCCATTTGAGATGTACTGCCCATTGTGTGTTTGTACTGCCCACTGTGAGTTTGTGCTGCTCATTGTGAGTTTGTGCTGCCCATGTGAGTTTGTGCTGCTCATGTTAGTTTGTGCTGCTCCTTGTGAGTTTGTGCTGCCCATTGTGAGTTTGTACTGCCCATTGTGAGTTTGTACTGCCCATTGTGAGTTTGTGCTGCTCATTGTGGTGAGTTTGTGCTGCTCGTTGTGAGTTTGTGCTGCCCATTGTGAGTTTGTACTGCCCATTGTGAGTTTTGTGCTGCCCATTGTGAGTTTGTGCTGCCCACTCTGAATTTGTTCTGCCCACTGTGAGTTTGTTGGCCATTGTGAGTTTGTGCTGCCATTGTGAGTTTGTACTGCCATTGTGAGTTTGTGCTGCCATTGTGAGTTTGTGCTGCCCACTGTGAGTTTGTGTTGCCCATTGTGAGTTTGTGCTGCCCATTGTGAGTTTGTGCTGCTCATTGTGAGTTTGTGCTGCTCATTGTGAGTTTGTGCTTGCCCATTGTGAGTTTGTGCTTCCCATTGTGAGTTTGTGCTGCTCATTGTGAGTTGTGCTGCCATTGTGAGTTTGTGCTGCCCTTGTGAGTTTGTACTGCTCGTTGTGAGTTTGTGCTGCATTGTGAGTTTGTGCTGTCATTGTGAGTTTGTGCTGCCTATTGTGAGTTTGTGCTGCCCACTGTGAGTTTGTGTGCCCTTTGTGCTGCTCATTGTGAGTTTGTGCTGCTCATTGTGAGTTGTGCTGCCCCTGTGAGTTGTGCTGCCCACTGTGAGTTGTTTTCCTTTGTGAGTTTGTTCTGCCCACTGTGAGTTTGTGCTGCCCTTGTGAGTTTGTGCTGCCATTGTGAGTTTGTGCTGCCCATTGTGAGTTTGTGCTGCCCATTGTGAGTTTGTGCTGCTCATTGTGAGTTTGTGCTGCTCATGTAGTTGGTTGTGCCCATTGTGAGTTTGTGCTGCCATTGTGAGTTTGTGCTGCCCATTGTGAGTTTGTACTGCCCATGTGAGTTTGTGTGCTCTTTGTGAGTTTGTGCTGCCCCACGTGAGTTTGTGCTTCCCATTGTGAGTTTGTACTGCCCATTGTAAGTTTGTGCTGCCCATTGTGAGTTTGTGCTGCCTATTGTGAGTTTGTGCTGCCCACGGTGAGTTTGTGCTGCCCACTGTGAGTTTGTGCTGCGCATTGTGAGATTTTACCGCCATTGTGAGTTAATCTGCCCATTGTGAGTTTGTTCTGCCCATGTGAGTTTGTCTGCCCATTGTGAGTTTTGTTCTGCCTATGTGAGTTTGTGCTGCCCACGTGAGTTGTGCTGCCCACTTGAGTTTGTGCTGCGCATGGAGATTGTTACCCATTGTGAGTTTAATGCTGCCCACTGTGAGTTTGTGCTGCCCATTGTGAGTTTGTTGCTGCCCATTGTGAGTTTGTGCTGCCCATTGTGAGTTTGTGCTGCCATTGTGAGTTTGTGCTGCCCTTTGTGAGTTTGTCTGCCATTGTGAGTTTGTGCTGCCCTTTGTGAGTTTGTGCTGCCCACTGTGAGTTGTGTTGCCACTGTGAGTTTGTGTTGCCCACTGTGAGTTTGTGCTGCTCGTTGTGAGTTTGTGCTGCTCGTTGTGAGTTTGTGCTGCCCACCCTGAATGTTCTGCCCACTGTGAGTTTGTGCTGCCATTGTGAGTTTGTGTTTTTTCACTGTGAGTTTGTGCGCCCATTGTGAGTTTGTGCTGCTCATTGTGAGTTTGTGCTGCCTCATTGTGAGTTTGTGCTGCCCATTGTGAGTTTGTGCTTCCATGTGAGTTTGTGCTGCTCATTGTGAGTTTGTGTGCTGCTTGTTGTGAGTTTGTGCTGCCGTTGTGAGTTTGTGCTGCCATTGTGAGTTTGTGCTGCCCATTGTGAGTTTGTGCTGCCCACTGTGAGTTTTGTGCTGCCCACTGTGAGTTTGTGTGCCCATTGTGAGTTTGTACTGCCCATTTTGAGTTTGTACTGGCCATTGTGAGTTTGTATGCCCATTGTGAGTTTGTGCTGCCATTGTGAGTTTGTGCTGCCCATTGTGAGTTTGTGCTGCTCATTTGTTAGTTTGTGCTGTCCTTGTGAGTTTGTGCTGCCCATTGTGAGTTTGTATGCCCATTGTGAGTTTGTCTGCCCTGTGAGTTTGTGCTGCTCATTGTGGTTTGTGCTGTCATTGTGAGTTTGTGCTGCCCATTGTGAGGTTGTACTGCCCATGTGAGTTTGTGCTGCCCATTGTGAGTTTGTTCTGCTGTTGGAGTTTGTGCTGCCCACTGTGAGTTTGTGCTGCCACTGTGAGTTTGTGCTGCTCATTGTGAGTTTTGCGCGCATTGTGAGTTTAATCTGCCCACTGTGAGTTTGTTTGCCCATTGTGAGTTTGTACTGCGCATTGTGAGTTTGTTCCGCCCATTGTGAGTTTGTGCTGCCCTGTGAGTTTGTGCTGCCATTGTGAGTTTGTGCTGCCCATTGTGAGTTTGTGCTGCCCATTGTGAGTTTGTGTGCCATTGTGAGTTTGTGCTGCCCTTTGTGAGTTTTACTGCCATTGTGAGTTTGTGCTGCCCTTGTGAGTTTGTGCGCCCACTGTGAGTTTGTGTGCCCGACTGTGAGTTTGTGCTGCCCATTGTGAGTTTGTGCTGCTCGTTGTGAGTTTGTGCTGCTCGTTGTGAGTTTGTGCTGCCCACTCTGAATTTGTTCTGCCCACTGTGAGTTTGTGCTGCCATTGTGAGTTTGTGCTGCCCTTTGTGAGTTTGTACTGCCATTGTGAGTTTGTGCTGCCCTTTGTGAGTTTTGTGCGGCCCACTGTGAGTTGTGTTGCCCATGTGTGTTTGTGCTGCCCACTGTGAGTTTGTGCTGCTCATGTGAGTTTGTGCTGCTCATTGTGAGTTTGTGCTGCCATTGTGAGTTTGTGCTTCTCATTGTGAGTTTGTGCTGCTCATTGTGAGTTTGTGCTGCCAATTGTGAGTTTGTACTGCCCATTGTGAGTTTGTACTGCCCATTGTGTGTTTTTGTACTGCCCCACTGTGAGTTTGTGCTGCTCATTGTGAGTTTGTGCTGCCCATTTTTAGTTTGTGCTGCTCATTGTGAGTTTGTGCTGTCGTTGTGAGTTTGTGCTGCCCATTGTGAGTTTGTGCTGCTCATTGTGAGTTGTGCTGCCCATTGTGAGTTTGTGCTGCCCATTGTGAGTGTACTGCCCATTGTGAGTTGTACTGCCCATTGTGTTTGACTGCCCCTGTGAGTTGTGCTGCTCATTGTGAGTTTGTGCTGCCCACTGTGAGATTGTACAGCGCATTGTGAGTTTATCTGCCAACTGTGAGATTGTTCTGCCCATTGTGAGTTTGTACTGCCGCATTGCGAGTTATTCTGCCCATTGTCAGTTTGTGTGCCCATTGTGAGTTTGTGCTGCCATTGTGAGTTTGTGCTGCCCTTTGTGAGTTTGTTTGCCCATGTGAGTTTGTGCTGCCATTGTGAGTTTGTGCTGCCTTTGTGAGTTTGTACTGCCATTTGTGAAGTTGTGCTGCCCTTTGTGAGTTGTGCTGCCCACTGTGAGTTTGTGCTGCCGACTGTGAGTTTGTGCTGCCCATTGTGAGTTTGTGCTGCTCGTTGTGAGTTTGTGCTGAACGTTGTGAGTTTGTGCTGCCACTGTGAATTTGTTCTGCCCACTGTGAGTTTGTGATTGCCATTGTGAGTTTGTGCTGCCCATTGTGAATTGTTCTGCCCACTGTGAGTTTGTGCTGCCCATTGTGAGTTTGTGCTGCCCTTTGTGAGTTGTGTAATGCCATTGTGAGTTTTTGCTGCCCTTTGTGAGTTTGTGTGCCCACTGTGAGTTTGTGTTGCCCACTGTGAGTTTGTGCTGCCCACTGTGAGTTTGTGCTGCTCATTGTGAGTTTGTGCTGCTCATGTGAGTTTGTGCTGCCCATTGTTGAGTTTGTGCTCTCATTGTGGTTTGTGCTGCTCATTGTGAGTTTGTGCTGCCCATTGTGAGTTTGTATGCCCATTGTGAGTTTGTACTGCCCATTGTGTGTTTGTACTGCCACTGTGAGTTTGTGCTGCTCATTGTGGAGTTTGTGCTGCCCATTTTTAGTTTGTGCTGCTCATTGTTAGTTTGTGCTGCTCGTTGTGAGTTTGTGCTGCCATTGTGAGTTTGTGATGCTCATTGTGAGTTTGTGCT